>CAJHNH020001284.1:0-182168 GCA_905116865.2 Candidula unifasciata | reverse complement strand
AAACCCCCAGTAATTTTGGCCCAAAGACAATTCCCAAAATTTTTGTGGCTGCATGCGTTCTTGTGAACTAGCCTAAATCACTCTGAGAAATATATATAAAAAAAAATTTATATTTATATCTATTTCTAAAGGATACTAGAACATCCCAAGTCTAGGAGGCATAAGCAATAGAGGCAACTCTGCTCAAACAAAACAGTGATCCACTTTAGTTAGTTTTACAAACATTTCATGACTATGAGGTCAACCCAGACCCCAAAAAACTGGTGGAACCGTAACTTGTTTTTTTTTTTTTTACAGTAACACAGTATCTTATATATTAAGTGTGGATCCAGCAAGGAGGGGACAGATGAGAGGAAGAGAAAACAACGTGTGTATAATAGTGCTATGGGAACAGTTAGCATCTACACCTTAAGACATTTGCTGTGGGAGATGGAGCATCTATGAGTATGCATGGGTTGTGCTATTGATGTCGATTCTTGAACCCGTAATCAGTATGCACTTGTGTAAAATTTTCTCCTACTATACCATTCATTGTATAAATGCTGGTTACTCGAATGAACCATTTTTATTACCATAAGATCTACCGTTCGTTCTCTAACATAGTATTTTTTCTTTTCCTTTCAGAAAAGATGTGTTAATGCTATGTTATAGGGAGGTGGCTCACATCAGATGGCGGCTCTGGGGGGGGGGGGGGGGGGGCGGGGGGGGGGGAAAACACACACATAAGGAGCAACATCAAAATACAATTTGAAACATTTGAGGGGCGGCATTTGAAGGACTTGGATCATACTGAGAAAAAATCTACCCACACAGACCGTTGATATCAACTTGAGTGTACAGATCTATACAAATAACAAGAGAAAGGTTTGATAAGTGAAGAGACGCTGGACAGAAGACACCTTGACAGACATGCCATCCCAAAATTTGAATTCTTCATACTTCATCTCCCTAAAGAAGCAATTTCATCAATCTTCATTTTAGCGTTCACCACCTGTAAACTGCGCGGAAAGTTCTAGTTGTGCATTCACATCTAGACTTTTAGTTTTGTTTCAGAACTTGAGTTTTTCGCTTATTTGCATGCAAATTCTTAGTTCCTCGTCTCTAAGGCAGATGCACCCCGACTATGTAAGAAATTAGTAGGCTTTTACATCTGTGGTTCTGAAAGTCGTGGGTTCTGGTCCAAACAGAGCCAGACTTTTTTCAGAAATGACCTTGGCTCCCAGGTCGACCTAGCCTTGAGTGGGTAAAAGTCTTGGGAAGAAGAAGAAAGACAAGGTGATGAGGAACAGAATTGGCCATTAATCTCAAGTGGTGTGGCCTAGAATGTGTGAAGTTCTTCTTTTTCTTTTTTTTCTGCATTCATCTTTAAAATGGTGGGTGACATGTTGTGTTGTGCTGCGAGATTTACTGTGATATATAAAGAATTAATTAAGCCAGAGCTTTGTGATGAAGGGTACAAAAGGGCATTCATGTTGTGTTGATGGGTTGGCAATGTAAACATGTGGGGGTCACTGGAGGATGAACCACAGAAGAAAACATGAAGTTGCCAGAAGTTCATGACGAACTTGAGGACATCATGGATATTGTGGGATCCGAGTGGGTCAACATCATGAGTGAGTTGTGAACCACGAGTGTTGGTGAAAAGTGAGATCCACGTGGAAACTGTCCCATGGTGAGAGGTGAGGGCTTAAAGACAACTTATCACAAATATCAGAAAAAGACAGTCATGATTTTTGTGTTCAAGTTACTAGAAGAAGGAAACTGAACATGCTGTGGCCACTAGAAAGATCTGCGGAAAGAAAGAAAGACAATGTAAGATGATTCTTGACAGCCTTTTCTCATGGAATGGAGGGGTGTCAACACACACTAACAGTTAGATGCTGCTGAAGATTACAGATTGTGGAGAGGTATGATAGCACATGCCAGTCAGCAAAGCACCTTATGATGAATGACAGTTATGCTAATGTTGTGTCTACACAACGAATACAGTTTAAGAAACACTTACCTGCGCAGATGCTGAAAAAGTAACTTTAGAGTTGCATGATTACACCTCGGCAGATCTGCCACAGCAGACCTAAATGCTGACACCTTCTCTTTTCTGGACTCTTTCTCTGTCAAATTTTTAAAAACAATATTGTTAAATATAATTGAAATATCTTTGCACTGGAATATATATTGGGGGGGGGGGGGGGGGGGGGGGGGGGGGGGGGGGTCAAAGGATTAAAGGTAGACCAAATAACACAGAGAAGGGAAGTAACAAAAAAAATTAAATTAAGCATGCGACAGCAAAAGATAAGATGATCTGGCATGAGCTGGTTGACAACATATGCTCCATGGAGGAGTGGGGAGGAGAAGAAAAAGAAGAAAGAAATGTTTATGTTTGTTTGCACCTTGGATGCAAAGATTAAACAGGAAGATGACAGGACATTGGCAAATCAAGAATGACTTGTCATTGATGGTAACTGTAGTATGAAAAATATGTCTTAAAGATAGGAAATTATGCAGATAATAAAACAATAACTCACATTTGTTATTTTGTATAGAAAATTAACAAATACTCAAAAAATGAATACAATTTAGTTGATTTCTTTCTCACCCTTGCTTTTAACAAGTAACAATGTTATCTTCATTAACAAATGTTAAAGTCTTCTCTTTCAAATAGCACACTATATCAGTCGACAGGCATTAGTGAACATCATAAATATTAGAAAGATTATTGATTAGAAAAGGTAGACTGTGATGTGGCTGTCCCAACCTAGGAAATTGCACTGCATGTAATGGAAGCTCGTCCGGATTACCTATGTTTTACATGTTGCAAATTATGAGGAATGTAATGACGTGTGTTTAGATATTGTGGGTAAAGGTAATCATTAAGTAGGGAGTCAGATAAAAATGGAAATCCCCAACCAAATGTATTTTTACGGCAACAAATTAAACAATCTTTACAGGTTTTAGTGAGTTTAGGAGGGAGTGGAGAATCAAAGAATGAAATGACATGTACACACACAAAAAACTGCTTGGAAGTTGCAAGAAAGATTAGAAGTGAGAAAGAATTAAGATTCATTCTGTGTGTGGCCTTTGGACGAGACGAGTGGTTCTGCAATCAAATGAAAGTACTAGCGAGAGTCTGAATGTAGACAAGAAGCCTACAGAGGCAACCTGCACCTGGCTATGCAAACTGAGGACATGATGCAAGTGCAAGCAATCATGGCAGCTGGGAACTTGAGAGAGTCTGTTAATAGAGAACAGCCAGCAAGTGTGCAGGGCGTTTCTATGCCGTAAATGTATAAATAGCCCTGATATGATGCTGTTAAGCCAACACCCTGAGAATCAAACCTAGACAACTGTTGACAAAAGACTGTGTACCGCCTGCAGCAGTGATTAAGTGCTTCTGCTCCAGTCTATTCATTACTGCTGCTGTCTTCTAATGGGATATCTGAGGTCCCAGGACTATGTGATGTAGCTTAGTCAAGATTTCAACTTCACTGCAATTCCTGGCACAACCCAGAAACATGCAAAACAGTAAATGCATATTGGCAGCTGCCAGAAGCTCCAAGCCTACAGTCACCCCTAGAAATTCAGTCTGTCACTGATAAAAGAAGTCAGTCACAATAAGTTGACCATACATACACAAAATTACTACATAAAGTATTTCACCAGCCTACTCATAAACCAGCCATCAGACATATTAAACCCCACAACTCAACAGCTACACAAATGAAAGACATTCTACATGGAGAAAAAAAAACAGCTCACAGTGCTGCACCAAGCATTAAACTGAGTAGTTCAGACAGCAAAACCGCAGACTTCTGTCTATATGTGAAAACTGCATTAGCAAAGTGCTGTCAGAAGCAAAAAACATTTTGAAGCAAAACATTCTGCCATGCCTAGTCCTCCAAATTGGACCTGAAGTCCTGTGATGCACCTGTCTCGACCTAGGGAAGTCCAATGCAGAGACCTGCATACTGTAAAAAAGGTGTTGTGGTCACATTCTGTCTAGAAACACATGCCAGCCTGAAGCTCTTGGGATCAAGTCAGCACCAGGGTGATTTTTTTGGGGTTTTTTGTTTTTCAAAACTGACTTTGCCTACCAGGTCGATCCAGCCAAAAATATGGTAAGTACAAGGCAAGATACTTAAAAGAGGAGGTGGCTAGCACGATGCTGACTGACCACATCACCCATCAAGTGCAGAAGAGGTGGCTAGCACGATGCTGACGGACCACATCACCCAACAAGTGCAGAAGAGGTGGCTAGCACGATGCTGACTGACCACATCACCCGTCAAGTGCTAAAGAGGTGGCTAGCACGATGCTGACTGACCACATCACCCATCAAGTGCTGAAGAGGTGGCTAGCACGATGCTGACTGACCACATCACCCATCAAGTGCTAAAGAGGTGGCTAGCACGATGCTGACTGACCACATCACCCATCAAGTGCTAAAGAAGTGGCTAGCACGATGCTGACCACATCACCCATCAAATGCTAAAGAAGTGGCTAGCACGATGCTGACCACATAACCCATCAAGTGCTGATTGGCCTATACAATTATTAGTCTAACATTTTATGCCTGATGCACCACTAGTGTAAAAAGGTCCTTTACATTACACCTTATGCCTTACACTGTAAAGCATCCTCCATGGCAAACTTCATTTCAATCTTCACTTTTGTAAATCATTTTTTTTTTTTGGTTAAACAAGAGTACTGCAAATAAATACTACAACCCTACTTTTCCTTTCAAGTCAGAAATTTAAACATGTAAACCAATTCAAGTCAGAAACTTAAACATGTAAAAAGAACAAATGTACTTACTAACTGCTTCAATAAACCGGGGATACAAACGGAAAGTAAAAACAGGCTCCTTTAGCTCACGGAAGAACATTTTCAGAGCACCAGTAAGCACATTGATATCCCACTGTTCATCATACAGATTGTAATTATCATCTGCAGAGTTTTTTAAATCTTTCTTTAAGTGTGCACAGAAATATATTTATACTGATGAGTTTGCGGGTAAATCTTAGGCTAAATACTATTTGTAGAAAAAGTACACCACGAAGGGGCTTCCTGATCTTCAGAAGAAATCCCCTTCAACAAGTATTGCAGTCCTTGTATCTTTCTAAGACTCTCAGTGGTTGGCCAACATGGGGAATGATCCTGACTCATGGGTTGCGGGATTCTCCTGTTATGCTTTCAAATCCTTTGCTCCCACAACAAGATGTGGTTACCACTACTTACACTTCCATTATGATGGTTGCCATCTCCATTCTAGTCAGATGGGTCAACTGTTTTCTATCAATGACACACATTAATATTCACATAACTTTCATATAAAGGCTACTGGCTACTCTATTTACCAAGTAAAAAGAGGAAAGACATGCACAAGTAACAACAGGGTGGATGACGAGTGGTCTGAATCGGATGGAAGCATCAAGCCCAGAAATGGCGCAAATATTCTAATGTAGTCATAAAAGTGACACAAATAACCAAGACAACAAATAAAGACGGAGACTGTTAGCAGCCTCAGCTAGCTAGTAGCATTCTGAAAGTGGTCGACCTTTTAATTTTTTTCTTAACAGGACTTGGACTATTACTATTTACCCTTACCATGGCTATTGGCACACTATGTTGTAGTTTTACAGTTAATCTGTGATGTGTGTGCCTTTCAGCCCAACACATATAAAATACAGGTTAACTGTAATCGGTCACCTTTTATGACATGCTTGGGTCTATTTATAGCCCCACAGAGCGCCCCCCCCCCCTTTTCCACCCCAATATGGAATTGAGACTCACACTAGGGATGTGAAAGTTTAAAATGTTAATTAAAAAGGTGAGAAGATCAATTTCACTGCATAAATTCTTTCTGTGGGTTCTAGGACTATATTTTCCAAGAAAAATAAAATAGATCCACTGCCCCTAACAAGCATGTTTTAACAGACAATTACTAAGGGGTTTTGCTCTCTCTTCTTCTTCTTCTTGATGTTTACTGCCTGTAAACTTCAGTAGAATGTTCTGGTTGTTTGTTCACTTCTGGATTTTAGTCTTGTTCCAGAATATGAGTTTTGCCTGCATATCTGTTTTTGCGATCTGGCTTATTTACAAGCAGTTGTTAGTTCCTCACCTCTCAGGGAGATGCACTCTTGACTTCGAAGCAAAGGAAACACCCCTAATTAGTTGACTTTTATGACATGTTTGTTGGGGCCGGGGGGAAGGGGGGAGGGGTAAATTGGAACATACATGGAGACACTGTCTGCTGAAATCAGATGCTGAAAGGCACAGATACTGCAGGCTAAGTGGAAATCGCAATACAATGTGCCAACCACCCCTTTACAGAATGATACTTTATAGAATTCTGGGTGCTCTCCATAGAGTGGCTGCCCAGTGAGAGTGTCGTCATATAAAGCATGAATTCAATAGCTCTGGTGATGACTCTATCTTCTCCCCCCTACCCCCAGCAATCTCCAAAACAACTGCGCTCACTAACTAATACAGGCCCTAAATTTTTCTATAAAAGGTCTGAGAATACAGGTGTATATATTTTATAGGTTTGTGACTTACATAAGAAAAAAAAATTGTCTTTGTTACCTTGTTTAGGACTGTCTAGCATAGGAAAGGGGGAGAGGGTCTAGAATTCAAGGAAGTAGGCCACATGTCAAGTGTAGTCACCATGAAGTGTGTAGGTTAGGATGTTCATTTTTGCCCAAAAAGGAAAACTGGTTCATTATCTTACCGAGGATTTGAACCCGCCTCCCACATGAGCATCCAGCTTTCTAAACATTTCGCCAGCAGCTTCCTAGACACCAAAAGCACAGTTCAAATCTCCAAGCTCTCAAACCAACATCCTAAAGTCTGACATTAAAAATCACTCATAGAGAGTACACAAGATGAAGCCGAGTTAGTGACCGACCTGTATCAACTGTGCAGCGCAATCTCTGGATCTCAGCCATATTGCCACTGATCCTGTATAGACCATCATGGGTTATTCCTGTAAGAAATAACGAAACACAGAAATCACAGACAAGACACAGGGGTCCAGTTAATCAAACAATAGCCTAAACATATGAGAGGAAGTCAATAAGTCAGTCACAAATGCTTGTTTTTAAAAAGTTTAAAGGTGATAACAACTTAAAAGCTGTTAATTTTTACACATATAATTTCAACATCATTTCCACCAACACTGATTTACTTGCCCCTATCATTTTATCAGTCCTCCCAAACCTGCTGCACAGAACTGCATGCTCTGTTTTCTAAACAATATTTTCACTTCACATTCAACTTCTACATCATTCGCAAAATGTCTCCTGCCAAGGTGAGTTTTTAGTGGACCAAAAAAGTGGAAATTGCTATGGGCTAAGTTGGGGCTGTAAGGTGGATGTTCCAGAAGTTTCCAGCCTAGATAGTTAATTTTCTCCTGAGTTAACCAAGCCAAATGTGGTCTGGCATTGTCATGAAGGAGCAGCACTCCTCTAGTCAGCAGGCCTGGATGTTTTCTTCTAACTGCATCATGAAGCATCCATAGAACTTTACAGTGTGAATCAGCATTCACACTGTCACCTTTTTTTTTTTTTTTTTCAACTTGTTAAAAGCACTGCCTGATAATCCCAGAACATTGTCAGCATAACCATTCCTGCTGATGGCATATCCTTGAATTTTTTAACCTAAGGCAAAGAAGAATGTTTCCATTTCATTGAAGCACACTTTGATTTGGGCCGGTAATAATGCACCCATAATTTGTCCCCTTGAATGATCCAGTTCACCATGATTTTTCCTTCATCTGCGCATTGACTTAGATGCTGCAAGGACAGGCCAAATAGGTTCATTCTGTGTTTGTCTATCATTGGTCTGGGTACCCACCTTAAGCACCATTTCTTAAATTTCAATCAATTATGCATTACATTGTATGCAGAACCACGTGAGCACCCTACTGCAGCTGCTACAGAGTCAATTGTTACTCATCTATCACCTCTAATCATCTCCTCCACCCGCTTCACGGATACATCTGTTGAAATCTCAACAGGATAACAGATCGGACTTCATCAACAATCACAGAGCTTTCTTGAGAAATATTTTTTTACCCAGCTATGCAACGCTTTATGGGATAAACATTTGTTAGCATAAGCAGGTAGCATTTCCTTATGAATGTCTTTTGCAGGCAGCCCTTTTGCTCAACAACAAAAAAACACGCTGTTCTTTGAGCATACTCTGTAAGTACAGTCACCATTTTGTTTCTGTGTTACGAATATGCATGCAACACCTAGCGCCATCTAACAAACTGAGACATAAAGTCTGATGTCTATGTCACCTAATAACAAATCAAGAAACCACCAACTGCATTTACCTGCTGTCCCATAACCATCTGTTTAAAGAATCTATTCTTTGAGGTGCCTGAAGTTTAGCAATTAGACAAATAACTCTCTAACATAGATGTACCTTTTGATTCAACAGCTGCTATACACTTGCGTACAAAATTTGGCACATTCTCCTGTTCCCTGTCACACAGCTCATGAAGCCGTGAACCAAATACAGCATCTGAAATATAAGCATTTACATTTTTACTGACACTGTAGAAACAACCCATACAATTTTTTTTTTTTGGTTGCTGTTGCAGTGTTTCTAGGTAAATTTTATGTTCAGTAAATGGTCAGCTCAAGACAGTCTGCTGCCAAATCGCCTGCAGCTGGGATTGAACCAGACACCCGGCATTATGAGGTGTGTTCACAATGACTAAGCCACAGAAGTATGAGTCACAGTAGAAGTATCAGTTACCCATGTATGGTCAAAGAGCCAGTTAATTCTCCCTGGTTTTTGTGTATTTTGATTTCTCCACTTCTTAATTATGACAAGATTTGTCTGAGGTGGACAAATGAAACTTTTGGAAATGTTATCGTGACTTTTGTAAAAGTAATTTTTTTGTTTTTTGTTAAAGAATTGCCACCTAAATATTATTATAGTATATATTATAGTATTATTCCAAAAATGGGGGGTCGGGTGTCTGAAATGCAGGTCATCGTTGGCGCGTTGGCGGGTTTTTTCAAGGTCACCGAGGTAAATGGTTAATGAGAGAAACATCAGGTGAATAATCAGATTTTCACTGCCAAATCCCACTTCATAGCTGGAATAATACATATATTTAGGTAGCAATTTAGACAAAAATAGAACAGATAATAGCTATTCTTTTCTCCAGGCCATGTCGGCATAGTGAGCAATGAACAGACAGACAAATTGGCTGGATTTGCACCACTGGGTGGTGAATTGATACATGACAAGGCAGATGTGGGAAAGGCCCTTTTGGAACAAGCAACGGAATCAGTAAAACAAGATTATTATGGCCTGGAGAGAATGAGGCACCTGGGTGTAACCAGAGAAGTACATGAATGGAACCCACAGAAAACAGAAAAGAGGGCTTCGACTAATTAGAGATGTTTCCTTCAAAGCCAGAGTGCATCAGCTTGAGAGGCCAGGAACCAACAGTCTGCATACAAGTAAGCCAGATCTGTAGAACGGATGTGCATGCAAACCTGAAGTTCTGGATACAGATCAAAGTCCAGGAGTCGACTGAGCTTTCCACTGGAGTTTACAGCCGGTTAACACTTAAGAAGAATAAGAGTACCTTTTATTATGCCTCTCTTGTACAGATCCTCTTGGGTTGGTCGACGAGAGATGAAGTTTAACAACTTAGCTCTAATCCGCACCATGTTTCTGGTTCTCTCCACATTATGAAGAGCTGTATTCTCATCAAGTGAAGCACTTCTTGTCATGCCTAAAATACAACATACAAAGACTGTCATCTCCGACATAAAGTAAAATTATGCTACACTTATTTTACGCATTATATAATACAGGTAGAAGAGGCAGAATGATGGTGGATGGCTTAAGACAGTGACATGGTGGAATATTATCAGTGGAACAGATCCACAACACCAAAGACCAAGATCTGTGAAGATGCATGAATGCCTACGCGAGCTGGCAAGGGACTTGATGATGACGAACATATAATATCGTTAAATGAAAAAGATACTGAACATCAAGTGGCAAGACCGGGTTCTAGATACTGTCCAACTACATGGTAACAATACTATCCTGAGGTAGTCACAGATTCATTGGGCAGGTCACCTTGTTCTCATGCTAGACCATCGGCTCCCATAAACAATCTTTTATGGTGAGACAGAAGAAGGTAGATGCTCTCATCATGGCCAGGAAAAAAAAACCCGCTTCAAGAACATGCTAAAGGCAACACTTAAAAGGCTGCAATATAAACCCTGACACTTGGTAGTCTGCTGCAAAAGACTGGACTATATAGCGAACGTCAGTCTGAAGAGGTGCAGCAGTTTTAACAAAAACTTTACCTGAATTAAAATTTTATTATGATAGCTTAAGAAAATATTTTGTAGAAAACCTCATCTATAAAAGGGTGAATTTGATTTCAAAACAAAGGCACATTTGGTGTGCAAATTCTGTAGAACATAAATTAGATCAAATAGTTTTTGTTTCCACATTTCTTAATGTAATAGATAAAGAGTTTTTTTTTTAACGATTAACCAATAGGTGCTGAAAGAGTTGAGGGACTATCAATAAATGATGCTTATAAACATTACTGTCTACAAACTTACTTAACATCTGAGTAGAACCTGACTTACCCTTATCAACTTTTTCTTTCTTAACTTCCTGAGCATCAGAATCCCGAGGACTGGACTCCACCTATTAAACAATGCCAAATCTATTAGTTATGTAGCCAACTATATTTCTCATCTAACTTTGTAACACCAATCTGACGATGCATCAGCAAACATAAGTAAAAAGTAAAAGACCCTTTTCCACGCCTTCAGGCATATTGGGCATATAGGGCTAGACCTATAGTTCACAGACCAATCGGCACCCGATCATGCCAGCTGCTTTTACTCAGGCTGATAACAGGTACCAACTCAAGGCTGGGTCCACCTGGGACCCAAGGTTATTCTTGAGAAATAAAATCCGGTTCCGTCAGCACCCCAACCCACAACCTTACGGTCTGCAAGTGAGTGTCTAGCCACTAAACCATGAGGGCTCGCAAACATAAGATTTTTGAAATTTTAGATCAAATTAGGTATCTGGCAGATCATCATCATCAAGTGCCTGGCTAAACGGCATGGACAGTCACACCTCTCCACAATCTGTGATCTTCAACAGCATGTATCAGTTTGTGGGCTGACAACCCTTCATGCCATGAGAAAACCCTGTCAAGAATGCTTGGAAGATACAGAACAGGAAAGAATAGGCACCCACAAGTTTGTTTATTTGTTTGTTTGTTTTAGTATCCAGAAGCCATGAGTTGTTAACCCTTAGGCTCAGTATTATGGATATCGCAACCTTTCGGCCTTGATTGCATTGTAAATACCGTAAATCTGGAAGAAAAGAGGCTTTCCTGCCTACCCCCGGGATTGAACCCGGACCACAAGGAGTTCGTCGCCCGGTCTCCACGCAATCCGGTTTAGCCAACTACGCCAGAGAGCCGAGCGCACCCACAAGTAAACAATTTAACTGACACTGAGAAAAAGCATACTCTCACTGGTATAGGTTTTTTTGTGTTTTTTTAACGGGAAGAGGTAGCCCACCCCAAGCCTAACTCTACACTTAGTCACCATTTATGATATACTGGTAGAGTACAATGTTTTTATCTTTGCTTTCCATGAGGGTCCTGGTAAGACACAGGTGCATCCATAATAACAATGCTGATGCTAATAAAGATGATCTGAAAACTTACCGGAGAAACATCATTTGCAATGAGTTTCATGCGTGTGAACCAATCCAAGTTTTCTTTCTCATTCTCTGACTGGAAGAGGTAGATATTTCCAGCACTGACATGTAACTGTGTAGGAGAGGGGGAAATGTGATATTTTAATATCCAAGAAGCAAACAGCGGAGAATGAAGAGTTAAAAGCAACAATGAAATTCATAAACTATTTAAATCACCACTAATTACTAGTAAGAGTCCCCATGGCATAGCGGCAAGACCCTCGCCTGCGGATCGGTAGGGCATGGAGTCCTGGGGAAGTAAAGGCGGCCGGTGTGATGCGACCCCATGATCCATCTTGCGCCGTCGGTCTAAAAAAATATAGGTCTAGCCCTATATACCCAATCTGCCTGAAAGGCTTAGAAAAAGGTCATTTACTTTTCTTTTACTCATTACTAGCATCTTGCAGACTAAAAGACTGCAAGGGTTGGGACTTATAGAGAGAATGGCAAATGTCAGATAGATAAAAACTGTGTACACAAAGGAGTTTAATGGGAGGCAGACCAAGAAGATTGTGGAGAAATAATATACAGGCACAAACAGGCACACCTGCAAACAGTCAGTAAATGGAAAGAGAAGCACAGGCACAGGGACACCATGAAAAGATAGAAATCAAAACGAGACGTTGTATTCAAAAGAGTTGAATGTGAGTAGACCTAGCAGCAAACCAAGATGGTGGAGAAATATTATACAGGCCAAACTACAAACACTCAAAGTCAGTAAATGGAAAGAGAAGGCCAGTAACAGAGACACCATGACAAGATAGCAATCGAAATGAGAAGCTGAACTAACCATCTTCAAATTGTTTACAAATGTTAATGACAGTCACAGAGATAAATGGCAATGAGCGATATCTGCAGCAATGAACTTCAAGGGCTCAGAATGTTAGAGAGAAAAAAAATCAGAATAAGAAATCTGTATTATAGGAAAATCTGAGATCTTATGGGAACTGTACTAGTCTAGAATAGCTAGATACTTCAATGGCAGCCTTAGAGTCTTAGAATCAAAACTGCACATCTGAAGCGGATGTCTTATAAATGACCTAGGTTTCCAGGCTGATCCAGCCTAAAACTGGTAACTGGACCGGTGTCTCCATGGCGAAGTGGTCAAGCCATTTGCCTCTCGCTCTGAAGGTCGTAGGTTCATTGCACGGCTGTGTTGTTCAGTTCACGAGTGCAATTTTTATGGATATCCCTGGGGATTGTCGCCGGAGCTATGGAGTTTGTGTTCTGTGTGATGCTCTCCACAGGCAGCTAGCTGTTCTGCAGAAAGACTGAGCCATAAGGGATAAAACCTGGTGCAATGAAGTCAATTCTCTCAAAATTTTATCTGTTTGGTAACTGGAAATATCCTGGGCAGTAAAGATAGCAGGCAAGATAATGACAAATTATTCATGGAATGTCAACTAGTCAATAAAAAATATGGGTCTGGAACCCTATGCTTATGATCAAAGCCTGTAGAGAGGGTCACACAAAGCACTAACTCTCAGCTTTAGTGACAATCCTCAGGATTCTTTGTAAAAACCACACTTGTGAACTGAACAATACAGTCCATGAAACAAACCTATACAAATAATTATTGAACACAATGTGAAAAATACATATGTACTCTGTTGCATCAGTTCAGGGGTCTTTCTTTTGATTGCTCTTGACACATTTGTGGGATCTCTATTCAGTTGTGTGAACAGACACTTTGAGATTTGTTCCTAGCTTCTTTGTGTCCGTGGCTAAGGCGTTGCGAGTCCGACTCGGAAATCAGCATACCGCGATCGAAACCCACTGCAGGCTGCGTGGATTTATGTCGTGGTATGGAGACGTCGCAGGTCGACCCAGCCTAAAATGGGTACCAGGATTGGCTGTCCTGGGAAAGTAAAGACAGCCGGCGTAATGCTGACCACATTACCCACCGAGTGCTGATGGTCTATAAAAATATGGGACGCTCTGCCCATATGCCCGATGCGCCGAAAGGCGGGAAAAGGGAACTACTACTACTACTACTTATTTGTATACAGACTGTTGGTTCCTTGCGTTTCAGGCAGATGCACTCTGACTTCAAATGAAACATCCTGTAACAGGGAGCTTGATTGTTAGGAGGTAGTATTTGGCACAGAGCAGGGATGTACCGAGATCAACAAGTTTTGGTAACCTTCTTTTCCTGCCAAAACTAAATACTGACATCATCACTTCTTTGTCAGGAGATAGAATTTTGTGTATTACTTAATGAGAAGAAAATCAACAGGTCTTAGCAACAATATTTGTAAATAGTATTTGAGGTCATTGTTGACGAGCCCTTTCAGAAAGAACATAGAAGTACTTGTTTTTTAGGAGTTTATATGACGCCAGCTGTCAATTTAACTACTATATTTGCGCAGAATAAGATAATGAAATCTGATGCAGTTGAGATATAATTAGAAAATCCCACGTGAGAAAGTACATAGTAAACATGTTGAGACGTACTAGAATATTCTAGAAGCAGAAAAAGTGAGGAGAAAACAAATAACCAGCATTCCAGCATCTAAGTATAAATAATGAGTGAGAAACCACTAGGGTCCACAAGACTCAAGAGATGAGGGACCAGTCATATGGATTCTCGAAGAAAGCTTTCAGTCTACAAGACTTAGAAAGTGGACTAGTAATATGGACCCTCAGAGCAAGCCTTCAGCCGGTGAGACTCAAAGAGTCTTCGAGACTTAAAAGCAGAGGAACCAGTCACATGGAGCCTCGAAGACGGACACTAGAGAAGAGACATGAAACAAGACATCAAACTACAGAGACGACACACGAGAAACATGGATCCATGGTTAACAGAGACACATTAGGTTGGAAGACTATTAAGATGTTAGAGTCGACGATCAAGCCGTTAGTACAAGACAGCACTAGAAGCCAGGTGGCAGTTACAGACACTAGAACTAGTTAGCAAAGTAACTAGAGATGAAGAACACAACGCGTTGAAAGATCATCACCTTGCGATATTCTTTTTGTTGTAACTGACATTGACCTCCCTGTCCATCCGGACTAAATTGGGAGCAGGAATTGTAATAGGTAGTGAATGGGGCTAATGTAATATTTACGGCATCATCCTTCAATTACCAGTACAACTACTACCACGACCACCACCATAGTAGCTAAAATAATGTCACTGCTATCTGTTTTACCATCGGAGTAGACAGGGAGTCGTGAGCCAGAAGATTTGGCGCCGCATGGCTAGTGCTGTCGCCACGGACTGGTCGGGTTAGGATGTATGATTTCGCTCCCCGACAGAAGAATGCCATAACCTTACCGGCGGACTTCACATGAGAGCACTACGGTGTAACCGCCCAACCACAACTACTACTGCTGCTGCTACTTTGAGTGGGTAAAGCAGTTACTGTGACTTAAAGCTCTCTCAGTAATCAGTTTGCCCCCCCCCCCCCCCCCAATTCACCGACTACTCTTTCCCTCATCGAAGTAGTTGAGAGGGGAAAAAAACCATTTGAAAAGCAATTAAAACAGGAAAAATACACCAGAATTAGGAAATGAACGCTATGGTAAACAGCACAGCTTAAAATTCCAATGCATATGAAATAATTAAATCTAAATGAAAATAAATGGAAAGCTATGAAATTTCAGCATAACCATGCAATCGAAAAGTTTAAAATGAAATCATAAGTATGTGAAATGTTCAAATTTAATTATCAACTGGTTTACCCACAAACCTGTCCTTGTTTTTTTTTTTTTTAATTTAAATATATATAATTAGGGGGCCATATGGCTAGTGCTGTCGCCACGACAGTGCAGGTGAGGATTTTATTTTAGCCCTAAGTAAAAAAAAAAAAAAAAAACTACTGCGGATTCGAACCCTGGTCTCCCTCTCAAGAGCCGAGTGTTCTAACCATTCGACCAAGCAACCACTCGATCAGAATAACGAAAAGAGAACATAACTATTTTAGATGTGTGTCCCTACTGCAGTGTCCCCATTATAACACAACTCAAAACAGCAGGCAATTGTTTTCTCATAGACAGATATTCCAAATATATTAATGAAACGGCACAACAAAAGAAATTGCACGTGTCTAACACGGTTAATGTCGCAGTCAATGTCTGCGCAGACGTCGAGATAGTCCCTGATGCCCCCACTCCCTCTTTTTCCCTACCAATCCATCGGCTACTTTTCAACTCATCGAAGGATGTTTGAAAAAAAAAAAAAAGAAAATAGAAATCGTGTCTAATATAGTTATTGTGGCTATCATTGCCTGCACAGATATAGATATAGTCTTGTTTGCTGTACCACGACCTACTCTATGTATTAGAGGAGGTGTTGGCTGCACGGCGCATGCGCAATTACTAACGTGGCTATAATTAGAAATCACTAAAATTATAAATATTAGTTTCGAATATTATGGCATAAATTGTGGTCACCTATCTCTAACAGTGACAGGTTGAATTTCAAACCATGATGGTTCAACATCCGGTATCAAAACAAACATATCCTGAAAATTTCAGCTAAATCGGTTCAGTAGTTTCTGAGTCTATAGGGGGCAAACAAACATGAGTCCAGGATCATACCCTCAGCACAACAATGGTGTAAAAATGGGTCTTTCACCTTAAATAAAACTTATGAACTATAATTTTCCACTAATTGACTCACTTCACAATATCATTACTAATAATATGTAGTACTCACTTATGGTTTAGTAAATACTCACCAATATTGTATTCTTCTTGCTGGTCAGTTCTTTTGGGTTTATATCTAAGTGGGCACCTTGCAGGCTGACAACAGCTTCCGGCTTACCAAAGGGAGATCCCTGTTTCTGTGACGCTGCCTTCTGGTCTTTATAGAAGACTAAGTTTGATCCCTGCAGCACTAGATAAATCTGGGTCCAGCTTTTTCTGAAACAGTCAACCATTATAATAAAGATCTAATGTGTATGATTGTATATATGATGTGTGTATGCATTATTTAATTATATTTCTTTATATTTTTATGTAGATATAATAGCATTATGAAAAACATAAAATGCATTATTGATAACATGCAATGGTGGTCTCAAAGAGGAGTGCATGGAAGGGCTGAATGTAAGAGAGGCCTGTTTGCCCAATTTTTAACCATTCAAAAATAAAGTTTGTTTGTTCATTCCTTGGTTAGATATCTAAAAATGGCTTCTTAAGCTGACTTTTTAAACTGACTTCTTCAACTACTTACTTGACTTTCTTCTTGCTGATATCCAAGATTTTGGTCATGTAAAGATAGCCTTCATGGACATCCTAAACAGAGCAAGATATGACCACATTAAATTCTTTTTTTGTCAACAAATTAGCAGTTAATGTGGTACTAATCTGTATGTGTTGGTGTAGGTATCAGTGTGTACATGTTAGTATATACGGCTACACATTTCTTTTTCTTCTTCTTCAGCATTCTGAGCTCTTGAGTTTCATTCACTGCTGCAAATATCAACTGGCTCCATTTATCTCAAAAACTGGCCCTCTGTTTACAGTTGGTGTCTCCAGGTATTTGTAGGTTTGTTTGTATCTATCTCTCCACCATCTTATGTCAAATCTTTGGACCCGTCAACAATGCAAACAGTGGAGAGTTAGAAGTAACAACCTTTAAATTCTTAATTTGCTTTTCCAGTTGCGAGCAGAAACGAAGAAAGTAAGAAATAGAAATTAGGCAAAGCAACAATCTGCATAAAATATCAATATTACGCAGGTAACCAGCAGTGGGTTTTGATGAGGTTGGAATCGGACCTGCAACGCCTAAATGATCGAGTACATGTACAACACAAAAAAATATGTAAATAAATTAAGATTTAAAGACACGTGCAGCAGCAATAATAATTACTAAAGAGCACTGTGCTAAAGAATACACTGGCAGAAAATCACACTATATAATTAGTGACTCACTGCCAGGAAATATAAGCATATGAACCTCCTCTGTGAAAGAAGGTGGAAGATAAAAGATAAACTTCAGAAATTATGCCAGTTCAACTTAACAAATGTTAACCAAATGCCAAAAAATCTGCATAAAATATCAATATTAAACAGTTATGTTTCTGAAAATTTTAGAACACAAAAAGAGTATAACATATAATACTCTTTTTATTTAAAAAGTACATTTCTAACTATAATCTGCAGTACTTAACTTAGAGGGTGCCATTTTTGCTACAAAGAATCAATTGCCTGATTTCTTGTTTATTCCATTACACACAAGAGTTTTTTCTCCTCCAAACGTCACATAAACATAATCCTCATCTAAACAAGATAATTCCATCCCTTTTCCCCATTCCTCTCTCTCTCACTCTGACACATTCACTCTGGGTATATATACCAGTGAAAATATTGATCACTGGTTCACACATCAATGCAGGCAATCAACTAATGGACTGTACATACATACTCAAGTTAATAAATCTGGGATTAAAATATCAGGCAATCTAATGAATACACAGAGATATATAAAAAGTAGCTTGCAACATGCTCGAGTAAACTGGACAATTTATAGGATAATTTGAACTGAATTAAAATTATAAATAGTTTAAACTATACTTGGGTTATAAAACTGGTAGTTTATATTAAAGAAAATAAATCACCAAATTACTTTATTCTAAAGTACACAATAGTATTGCATAACTACATGTACATTTTTTTAATGTACATTTAATTAGTATTTTATACTCACAGAACCAAAGTAGTTCCAGTTTTAACCCCCCCCCCCTCACACCCCCCCCCCCCCCCCCCCCCCCCCCCCCCCCCCCCCCCCCCCCCCCAAAAAAAGAGATAATTTTAAAACTCAATAGGAAAAAGAATATCCAACTGAAGTGAGAAAGAGAATTCTCAAAAGCCAACTAAATCCTGTCATGATATTTGGAGGTGAAGCATGGCCAATTAATTAAGAAAGAATTACATGGAAGTGGTGGAGATGTGGTTCTATAGACGAATAATGAGAAGTCTCTGGACAAATAAAAAAAGTAATGAAGACATCTTGAAAGAAAGTGACTCGTGAAGAGGACTGACAGACTGTATCTGAAAAGGACAATCTACATTATTTGCTTATGTCAGGAGAAGGAGTAAACTGTAGTATATCGTGACAGTGAGAAAGTTGGAGGGGAAAAGAGGCCAATGGAGACCAAGAGAGAAGATACTGGACCATTTGACTTCATGGCATGGAAGATCATCTGTGTCAGAAATGGCTGAAAGAAATGAGACAGATTGTTGTGGAAAGACATGACCACCAATGCCCTATTGCACGGACTATGAGAAGAAACTTATTCACAAAATCTTATCTCGAAATGCTCCATATTACTTTTGGTCATATATATATATGAAGAATTTGTATAGATATATATTAGAAATAGAGATGAGGAACAGAATAGGACAGACAAAAACTGCATTTTATCAAATAAAGAACATCTTATGCAATATATATCTGTTGTTGAACGTTAGAAAAAGACTTCTTGCTTGCTAAATATGGCTGTGAGTTCTGGACAACTGGCAGGCAGGCCAAACAAGTTCTTGAGGCCTCAGAGATGTGGTTTTACAGAAGAATGCTTAAAATACCTTGGAGAGCAGCCAAGAGGTTTTGAAAGAGGCGGGAGCCCGAAGACACATATCACAGACATCAGAAGGAGAGTCATCATTTTTCGGCCATGTTATGAGAATGAAAATGGAACATGTTGTGACCACTGCTAAGACCTGTGGAAGGAGGGATAGAGGAAGACAACGAGAGAAGATTCTTGACAGTCTTGTTGCATGGCATGGAGGTGAGTCAGCACACGAGCTAATACATGCTGCAGGAGATCGCAGATTGTGGAGAGGCATGATTGCCCAAGCCAGTCAGCAAGGCACCTAATTATGATGATGATGATGATATATATATAATGGACATAGCAAATACCTAAAAATATTACACATCCCTAAACCTAGGAGACCTATACAAAACATGCTGAGCATACTATGCAGCTCATCTATGGAACCATCTTCCACGGCAAATCAAAAATACCACTAACCTCTATACATACAATTTAAAAAAAATGTTTTAACATTATCTTATTATAGACTACATGCCAATTTAAATAACAGTATTTTAAGCATACGATACATTTCCTCTAGATTTATAACTAAGAACTATTGTTGTTTAAAAATGAGGGTTATAATTACATAATTTTCCAGTATTTGTAATTATAACTTAGTTTTTGTCGATGATATTCATTATTACCTATTAAATGATGTACAAATTAAATAGTGCTTGAAAGGAATGAGGCCAGAAGGGCAAAATGTTAAACTGGCCTGTGTGCCCAATTTTCAAACCTTTAAAAATAAAGTTTGTTCATTCATTCTTTTCCAGCCTTCCTCTTAAAAGAGCAGTTGGCACATTGTGTTGTAGTTTACAGCTAGTCTGCATTACCTGTGACCTTTATCCTAACACTTTTAATTTGAATAAATACTTAATTAGTGTTCTCTTGCTAAAGATGTCTAGACCTATCCTCCCCCCCCCCCCTTTTCCAGAAGGTGTCCCAGAACCCAGACGTGAAATCATCTTTTCTCAAGATTATTCAATCATTTGTACATAAACTGCATATGAAAATATAACAAATTTCTAGTCATGCGTAGCTGACAGTTTAACAAATCAAAAGTAACAACAGCCCCGTGAAAGTGAAAGGTATGGGCACTTTACAAGCAGAATTGGTGCAAAAATCAGCAATGTACCAATAAGTGTAAAGTACAGTATATTCGCTCGTGTAAATATTTTAATTGAAATAATAAAGCTGAACACATTAGTGATGGTAATTACTCAAACAGTAAAGTGAACAAGGAACATTTTTTGTAGTAAAAAGTTTTGTTACTTCTTATCGATATCGACATCCTAGCACATCCCTCCAACCCATTCACGCTTGGTTCTCCAATGCAGCAGACATCTCAGTGTCTCCATGCTTACCATACCTAGTAGGAGTTGACTAGTATATCTTCTTTCTTTATCCTGCAACTGGTTTCTGTATGTCTGTCATTGTTTAATACCCATTTCCAATAGGTAGGTCATCATCTCTGACTCCTTTGTCTCAATGTCTCTGGAACTCAGTGCATTCAGTATGTCTGCTCTGTCCATACTTCACTGGAAAAGTCACGGGTAGTGAGCATACTTTGGATCTTTTCTCCGGGCCATGCCGGCGTGGTGGTTGATAAACAGGCAGACAGACTGGCTGGTTCTGCACCACTGGGTGGTGAATTGATACATGATAGGGCGATTGTGGTCTAGGCTCTTTGGGAACAAGCAACGGAATCAGTCGAGATAGAAGATTTTTATGGCCTGGAGAGAATGAGGCATCTGGGTGTAACCAGAGTGTCTTGCCAGGCCTACTACACTCAGAGGTAAGGCAAAAAGGACATAACCAGATTGTGATCAGTAACATTAGTATTGGAACTCTGCACTGGCTGCTGAATATGAGGATGGAGCATGCATGGGAATGCCCCAAGTGCTGTGATGTCAATTCTTGACTCAACTCAACTCAACTGTCCATACTTCTTCTTCTGCTAATTACTGTAGATGTGGCCAGTCTGTCAGCTCTTTCATTTACTCTCACCCTTACATGCAAGGCCAAGATCGTTGGCTACTTGAGGTGGGACTTCTGTATGCTGTCGACCCATTCTAGTCAGAATTTGCCAGTTTGCATCTTCTTTTAAGCATGTTTAATATTTGAGTTGCTTTCTGTTCGCCAGCCACATAAGTACCCCTGTGACAGCTGATATCTTTGTCATCATACTAAAAGTAGTTGAACTGAATGCCTGACTCTCATCTTTTACTCTCTTCCAATTCATCTGTGTCGGCTCTGTGGCTTAGTCGATGCGAACTCTTCTAAATGCCGGGATGCCGGGTTTGATCCCAGCTGCGGGCCATGTGCCTTGCGCTGGTTTGGACAGTGGTATCAAGAAAGCAGACTGTCCAAAAAAGCAATGGCAAACTACTTGATGTAAATTTGCCTTTAAAAAAAAACACACAGCCAAGGGCTGTTGGGGTTGGTTTTGCAACGTCCTGTAAGGGATACGCAACTAACCTAACCATTCATCTGTGCCGTGTATGCCCACCCAGACCACATCCATGAATCACTGAGCCATCTGTACAGATGATGATGATGTCATCTAGTCCAGGGTGCTTATAGATGAGGGCCTTTATTTTATGTGCTCATGGATTCTTTGTGTCTGTATCCATTCAGCACTGAGCTCTAAACATGTTCCCAAAGGCATATTTTGGCTTATGGTGTGCTCTGCTTCCGTCATTAAGAACCATCCCCTCTAAGTGTTTACCTTTGCTCATCTATAGGCAGCTGTGCAGGGGATGTTTTATGTCAGCAACAACACTTAGCTAAGCCCTCATCCAGGCCATCTTGTGTTAGTTAGTTAGTTAGTTGGGTTATCATCATTGCACTCCGGACATGTCCATAGGTGCTCAGATCCTCCCCTCAGTAATAGTACCAGTTCTATGTTGATTAACAAGTCATCTTGTGTTTAGTGACCCTATATGGCAGGTCAATGATATATAGCATCATCATCATCAACATGTGCCCTGCCAGTAAGCACAGACTGTCATGTTTTGCCAACTCACATGATCACCAGAATCACAAATCAGTTCAGTGTTATTGACCCGCTCCATTCATCTGGCCTGGCCATCCAGGTATTGATCTCTTTGCCTTCCTCGTGCTCTCTTTCAATCAATCTTGCCAGTTGTCACCAAGTTTTCAAGTCCATTCCTTCTCATAACATGTCCACACACACAAAAAACACTGTCTGCATCTATTGTTCTAATAAGTTTATGACCTTTCAATGTCATCTCCATACATACTGACAATAGATGTGGGTGTCTCAACAAATCTATGGTTTATTAACAACCATGTTACTGAAGCCTTAGCTGCATTTACTCCAGCCACTGATTCCCTACACTTTCTGGTCTGTCTGTCAAGTTCCCGCTGCAGTGCTTTGACTGTCTCCTCTCTTGTAAGCTGTGTACTTTCACCATGGTTGTCACTACTTTTTCTTTTTTTTTTCCTGCACATAAATCGATGTGACCAAACTATTGTGGTTTCAAAGACAATAAAAGAACATGAAAACATATACTTTACTGCAGAGAAATGAGAAAAAAAAAAATGGTTACTTTGTTTTGTGTAATATTTTCAAAGCTGCATGCATGATCATTAAGTGATTAATATGCATCAGATTGTGTGAAAGAGCATATATGATCAATAATAATTAGGCAGCAGACTTACTGTGTTAATAAATACTGGCTGGAAAAATAGAAATAAAAACTGTCTCTTTAATACAACGTGCATAAACAAATTTGGTTACTAGAATTATTATTAGTGTTTTAATAGAAGACCTGTGGTTAGACAGACATAATCCACTGGAAAAATAGCCTAAGTGATGTGACTAAACAAGAAATTAAAAACTCAAAAGTGTTTAAACATTAAAACAATATTGAAAAGACTGAAGAGACACCAGCGGTTAGAAGAAAACATGTTAAGACAGGGTTTTCTTTAATAGTATGAAAAATGCACCAAAAACAAATAGTGACAGCTCTAAAGATTATACAAATGACAGGATAGAGGGGAAAAAAGATATTACTAAAAGAAAAAGAAAAACATGGAACAAACAGAAGAAAAAAGCCTTAGATAAAGATATAAGACAGAAAAATGACAAACAATATTCAGACAAGGAAGACATTTGTGATTAGATAATATGTTATGTTATGTTATTATGATAAATGTCACGACACACTCAGTATTCCCATGCGTGCTAAGTCTTCCAATGCAGCAGATATCCTTAGGTACCACTCCTGACTGCTCCCATGTGAAGTTGGTTATAATTTCTCCTATTTTGACCCCAAAGACAACACAGATTGGACAACAGAAACATTTATTAAAAGATCAGAAAAGGTGATGTATTTTAAACATAAATTACAGTAAACACCGTTTACAACTCGGTCACAAACAGCATAAGCTTGATCAATGATTATTACAGTGAAATGAGCAACAAAATTTGGTCAAGTTATTCTACTGGTAGAACTTACTTCAAGTGTTAAAGGTTGCAAAGATCCCTTTGAAGCTGAGGTTGCCAGATTTGTTGGTCGCTGATGGTTTGTGGCTCTTGGTGGGCTACGACTAAGATCCTGAATCCATTAAAAAATAAACAATTGAACATGTGCCTTTTCATTAGGATATGAGGTAACTGTTCAAGTAACTCACAAACTCTGCATTCAAAAAATAACAAGATTTAAGTTAAGGGTGATGGTGATGGAGGAGGAGAAGAAGATTTGTGTATGGTATGGCAAACTTATTTTGCTGCTACAACATACTCTAATACTATTAAATCCATATAAGGCATTATGATACCATCTGAAATATGGATGTTGTGACACTCAATACACCAGCAACAAATATGTCAGGATATCAACATGAAGAGTATACACTGATAAAACCTTGTCCACTGAAGAAGTCCCCCTTGATAAAAAATGCTTTTACCAACATACCTAGGATTTGTCATGCTAAGATGCACAGTAGAGACCGCTTACAATGATCTCGGATGTGGTAAATTTCTGTTGTGAAGAATAATCCATTTATGCCTAGCAAGTTTTCTTGCTGAATTCTTATTTGGATAAGAGGAATTTCTGATAAGAAGAACCATTTCTGGGGCTTACCAGACCTGCACTGTATTAATGCAGCATGAATGGTAGTGATGCCATATACTGCATCCTTAATGCTTGAGTATATAGGAATGTGAGCATTCAAGACATCAGTTATGTGCGAATCATACCTAGACATCTTAGCCAAGGTGAAAACATGCAGACAAAGACAATATGGTTGTGTGTCAAGGATAGCTGGATTGTTTAAAGGAACAGACCCAAGGGTAAACTGATAGACTAAAAATGTGCAATAGTCAGAAAATACTCCAGAATTTGGCATGAAATGCCCTGGCAGAAACAAAAATAATAGCAAGAGAGGCATAGGTGGAGATAATTCATACAAATCACAGAAGGGGAAAGCAGCCACTTAGGTTAGGAGCAAAGGAAAAACAAAAGGAAAGAAATATGTTAGTCATGTGACATTACATAATGACCAAAACATCCACGGAGGACCAATCAGGCAATAAAAAATTTGAGTTTATATGCCCTATGTGCCATTGGTGTGGGGAAAAAAGGGTCCTTTACTTACAACATGTAAGATAAAAGTGTAAAAAAAAAAAAAGTTAAGATCCCTTTACACGCCCTTAGGCGCATCGGGCATATGGGAAGAGCACCCATATTTTTACAGACCCATCGGCACTCGGTGGATAATGTGGTCAGCATTACGCTGGCCGTCTTTACTTTCCCAGGACAGCCCATTCTGGTACCCATTTGAGGCTGGGTCGACCTGCGACATCCCATACCATGATAAAAATCCACGCAGCCCACGCGGGTTTCGATCGCGGTACGTTGGATTACGAGTCAGACTCGCAACGCCTTAGCCACGGACGCCGCAGATAAAAGTGTGCTATGCAGTAACTACACTTTCATACATAATTTAGTTCATTAAATAACGACACATCACTAGCAATGGTTACATAACATATTTATCCCTAGCTGAGGTTGCTAATGACATAAATTAAATACTTGTCACTCAAAAAGATAATTCCCCCCCACCCCCATACCCAGTTCCCCTTTCCTAGACCACCCTTTAGAATGGTAAAATGGGGGTAGTAAAAGACAGTTTGAGGCTTAATCAATCAGAGCAGCAAAAGATAGTTTGAATCTTAATCAATCAGAGCAGCAAAAGATAGTTTGAATCCTAATCAATCAGAGCAGCAAAAGATAGTTTGAGGCTTAATCAATCAGAGCAGCAAAAGATTGTTTGAGGCTTAATCAATCAGAGCAGCAAAAGATAGTTTGAGGCTTAATCAATCAGAGCAGCAAAAGATAGTTTGAGGCTTAATCAATCAGAGCAGCAAAAGATAGTTTGAATCTTAATCAATCAGAGCAGCAAAAGATAGTTTGAGGCTTAATCAATCAGAGCAGCAAAAGATAGTTTGAGGCCTAATCAATCAGAGCAGCAAAAGATAGTTTGAGGCGTAATCAATCAGAGCAGCAAAAGATAGTTTGAATCTTAATCAATCAGAGCAGCAAAAGATAGTTTGAGGCTTAATCAATCAGAGCAGCAGAAGATAGTTTGAAGCTTAAACAATCAAAAGAGTGTGTCTTCTTCTTAGTATTTATTGGCTGTATACTCTGACAGAAAGTTCTAGCTGTTCATTCCACTTCTGGACGGGTCTTGTTCCAAACTTGAGTTTTGTGTGCACCTCTGTCTACAGACCTGGCTCATTTGTTTGCAGACCATGGTTCCTCGCTTTTCAAGCAGATGCATTCCAATTTCTAAGAAAACACTCCTGATGTTATGCGTGTTAGGGAAGCAGTGGGTCTATTCATTTTACCCTCAAAATAGGGCCCCAGAATGCCCACAGGAAGGCGTCATCAAATAAAGAGTTGGTTGATTTGGAATCCTCTAGAAAACTGTGCCTCTAGCTGACGCAACAGCAATTGGGCCATATAAGCCCAGAAAATAGTTGGCAGCTATCACACCAGACCAAGGTTGGTGTAGAGACTGTCCTCATCTAGTACCAGACTAATCTCCATAGGGACTGTGTTGCAGGATTCTCCTTTTACTCTCCTAGCTCAGAATCTAGCATTAGATGCAATGCTGATACCAGAACTTCCCATGAGAAGAATACTAGAATATAATTGAGCTCTAATATAGCAAAACACTTACAGACTGACTGGAATTAGGCCTAGGTTGGTAATGTTTTTTGTATCAACAGTTAAATGATAAAGAAGATGGTGATATATTAGAAGAAACAAACAGAGAATCACCAAACACGTACTTAAAAGAGAAACAACTGCACCGAGGAGGCGAGAACGTGCATAAGAAACCACAGAACAAATGTTGATGAGAGAGACCAAAGTTAATGCATTGGATTCCATCCATGATATTGAAACAATTGCACAGGAAAGAATGGAAAGGAAGAAGAGAAGGTGATCCCTATGTGACATACAATGACCCAAAAGGATGATGATGATGATGGTGTTGCTGGTGGTAATGTTTCCTCCATAGATTTTTAAGTATGTCATTTTTGAAAGTCTCCAACGTAATGCCTTCATGTATAATAATGGGCAAGCTGCAGCTAGCAAAAAACTTTGGGTAAACTAAAGACAAAAGGTACAAGGTTATATATATAAGTTGTGGTTACAATTTAATTAAGAAGGGTTTTAAAATAATACAAAGGATTTACAGGTTCAGTTTAAGCATTTTAGATAATAGGAAAAAGGTTAAAGCAGCATGTAAACATCCTATTAAAAGCTGTTACTTGCAGTATTACATTCATAAACACATGTTCTGGTTGAAAAATTTAGTTTGTGATTAGTGATTCTCATAGCTTGGTCAGGAAATATGATATGATGATAAACATGAAATAAAAATCAAGTAGAAGTTCAGCTTAGATACTGTCAAAGACATATTTAAAATTATGACTTATTCTGATAAATATAAATGCACTGTATAGATATGAGTTATGAGTTTGGTTATCTTCACAGCACTCATCACATAGGTGCTCAGATTCCAACATATTCATCAGTGTCCTGCGGTTAACACCACCAGTCATATTCTGGTTAACAAGACTTCTTGTCTGTCCGGTGTGCCTCTTATGGTTGGCTGTGTGCCGATCTTTACTCCCAATTCTCCCATTCTCAGCAGTGATGTGGACACACTGCTCTCAAATTCCTAAAGAACAAGGACACTATCAATATTGGAGTGATCCATACAGATATATATACACTGTACATTTTGCTGCATGTATGACTAAAATAAATGAATGTGCCATCTCCACAATGAAGATTGGCTACAGTCTACGCATGACTGTCACTTGGACATTACAATGTGAAGCCCCAATCTCTTCTAGGATGAGATTCTCTTACCACTTTCGAAAATCAGGAGAGAACAATTTTTTTTAAACATCCACAGTTGAAAATGAACTCGCGTACTACAGGATCACAAAAATCTTAGAAGACAGAATATTGCCAAGACGTGAACATGTTAGATGTTATGAACTGGGGCTGGCACATTGAAGACAGAACAATGTCAAGACGTGAACATGTTAGATGTAATGAAATGGGGCTGGCACATTGTAGACACAATACTGCCAAAATAAGGACATGTTAGATGTCATGAAACAGGGGCTGACACAGTAAAGACAGAACAATGCCAAGATATGGACATGTTATATGTCATGAACTAGGGCTGGTAATTAGTAGACAGAACAATGCCAAGATGTGGACATGTTAGATGTCATAAAACAGGAGCTGGCACTTAGTAGACACAACACTGCCAAGACGTGAACATGTTAGATGTAATAAATTGGGGCTGGCACGTTGTAGACACAATACTGCCAAGATGTGGACATGTTAGATGTTATGAACTGGGGCTGGCACATTGAAGACAGAACAATGTCAAGACGTGAACATGTTAGATGTAATGAAATGGGGCTGGCACATTGTAGTCACAATACTGCCAAGATGTGGACATGTTAGATGTCATGAAATGGGGCTGGCACATTGTAGACACAATACTGGCAACTGGGGACATGTGGTCATACCATCAAATGGGGGTGGATAATAAATAAAACACATTCATAAATTATAATTCCACTTGTGAATTTTAAGGCCCCATTTGAAAAGGGTGGGGGGCAGACCAAAACCACTTAATAAGCATGTTATTGAAGGCGGCTAATTAAGGATTTGCTGAAATAGAATGTCCTGAACTGAAAGAATACCACAGAGCAGATGCAGATCACAACACAATGTGCCAGCAACACCTTTTATGGACAAACAAAGAAGAAGCATAGACAATCATTATTTTTTTTTAAACTTCTGGAAATATAAAAATTTCCACATGCTCATGCTCCTAAAGAAAAGTAAAGAGGAAAGATGGTTGGTTAAATATTATAGTGGTTTCTGCATCACCACCGACAACAAAAGGTATTAAAGATAGTTCCATAGCAGATACTGTCAAATTAAGCCTTCATACATTCTAGGTTACTACATATGATTAGGGTTTTGTAGGTGGGAAAGAGCAGAAAACACAGACAAAGAAAGACTTGGATGCAGAATTTGGCTGAATAAACTTGCCACAAACATCAAGTCCACTGCATCTGATAGAGATGGCTGGAGCAGATATGATAGTCAACAACAACTGGTGGGCCTTACGGCTGTGACATGGGTCCGAACCAACAGACTCCCTTAAAGCTCTTTCTGACGCTACTGCGCCTTACACTTGGACCGCGGTGCTACTGCATGTCTTTGGCCAGAGTGAGTGGACAGACCATGTCACGTAACCTGATCAACCCTTCAAGGACGCCTAACTGAATACATCAATGAATACTATTAAGAAAACCCCTAATCCCCTACCTCTTGCTAACACAGACTAACACATGATTAACTCTACCGTCACACTAACACCCTAACCCGAAACTACCTGTCACTAACATCAGTCAGAACATAACCACATCTAGCGGTCAAAACAACAACGTCCAGTCTCCATGTCCGTCTCTCACCAACTCCCCGACCAACTCCCGCACTGCGCAATCTTGCACAAGCCTTTTGGGAAAACCCGTTGCTTCATCGCCTTTGTTCGGTCACAAGTTCACTATTTATCATTATCATTTGCAAACATCCCACAGCCACATGGGACCCTGACAGATGGCTGGAGCAGATATGATAGTCAACAACAACTGGTGAGCCAGTGGCACACAGTCTTATGGGACCGTGATGATGATGAAGATGTCATACAGGGTGAGGTCACTATTTCCCTTCCTCGCTGCCTTTCTTTCCTAGACATTTCCCAGAAAATATTATGAGGTACCCATTTTTGATAAGGCTGGGCAAACAAGGGCTGCACGGATGAAGAAAATCCTGCCGTAAATGTACTAGAAGTGAGTGACATTATAAATAATGGTTACAAATTTTAGAACATTCATCTGCGCCCCCCCCCCCCCCCCCTTTTCTTTTTTTTTTAGTAAGTTAGTAAATATAATGTAAAGTTAGAAACATATTTATAGTGAGCAAAACTTAGTAAATATAATAAGTGAAACATATTTATTTGTAATGTTAGAAACATTTTTATAGTGAGCAAAACTTAGTAAATATAATAAGTGAAACATATTTATTTGTAATGTTAGAAACATTTTTATAGTGAGCAAAACTTAGTAAATATAATAAGGTGTTGAAAATAAAAAAAAGTATTCATTTTTTTTATGTTAGTAAACGTTATAATAGCAAGCATAACTTTTTTTTTTTAAAGTAAAGTCACTTGCACGTGGTTAAGCTACTAAACCTCAGCAACTAAACTGTTCAAAGAATATTTAGTAAAAAAAAAAAAAAGTCAACCAGTTTTTACATAAATGCCACATTATTTGAAGCTACAGTTACTATTTCAATGTTAATAGTTCCACTGGGAATTAAAATGTCTTTCGCATTACAAATTCAGTCAAGTACAAGAGGGTTTTATATATATATATATATATAAATACATGCAAACACAGACCATCTATGCATGCATCTATGTGCTATTTTTATATTATACAAGTTAATCATTATTCAATACAAAAACATAAAGTATTTCAATACTTTATAATATATTTATACTTAGTTTTAAGTAAAATAATTTATAACCTCACTGAATAAGTGAGTGAGTGACATTAAACCCCACCAGGACCACACAATGAGCAATAAGCACCCAATGACACAAGGTGCCCCCATTCAGAGGAAAATCCCCTGGCACAAGTCCCAGAAACCAAGTTTAACTGTAAAGTTATAGTAGCCAAGTGCTGATTAGTCTTAAAAAAATATAGGTCAAGCCCTATATTCTTATTATGCCTAAAGGCATGGAAAAGAGACCTTTACTTTACTAATATATGGATATATATGGATATATAATATATGGATATATAATATATGGATAAATAAAGGGTTATGTCCCTTGAAGGATAGTCGGTGGGTGTGTGTGGGCATGTGCGTGTGTGTGAAAAAAATGTATATCCCCTGGAGTTCCCATCAAAACTTAAGGGGGTACTCTGTGAAATTTACGGCAGACCCATCTACTGGGATCATAGGGTCAAGGACCAGTATAGCCATGAAATGGGATGAAGCCATAGGGTGAACCCCGGTCATCGTGCTAGGCATGAGAGAACTCACGTGTAGGTGGTGAACTGTAGGTTGATATTAGAGGCTATTCACTCCATAGAATCAGGGAGAGTTGACTCCATGACATCAGAAGGAAAGAACACATTGTCAAGAGTCCCCGACAGCAGATGCTATTCTTAAGTGCGCCACTGTAAAGCATTTTTAGGGAGCTTTGTGGACATGTGTGAGTGCAGGTTCTAGTCTGGGTGTTGTCAGACTAGACTTGTGCACCTATCAGTCACGTTAGGTGATTGAATCAAGTGTTCATGTTATCTGTGGCAGCCGCTGCAGTAACAATGTTCCAGTGCAATGGAGTTTGTGATGTGAGGTATTAGTGATATCCCAAGGTAACGTGACAGGCCGCAGAGAGATCTGGATGGATCTTCACAAGATATTGTGGATCAGCCTGTATGTTCTCTAGTGATAGCATCTCCAAGATAGAGGAGTCGTCCGAGAGACAATTACGTTAATCACGAAAGATGGATCTGTGCGATCGGGTACTGACAGCCCATAGCAGCCATTAGAACACAGTTGTGGCAAGAGGAGTCCTTCAATGAACGTTTACATGGGCAAAAAGGAAGAATGACTGTAGTATTGTGTATTCATCATGTATCCTGATGCAAGCTAATTCATCATGTCGGCGTCTGAATACTGTGTATAATCTTTGATGGTAGACCTCAGTTCAGAGTAATTTGTCACTGTTGGGCGGGATCTGTGGCTTGTGACTATTGACACTATTACACTAACTCTAGACAGCTTGGCAGATGTGTGTTGTCTCCCTGGTCTGGTACAAGTGTGTAGGGAGCCGAGACACGCACGTGTCATATATTTAAATTCATGTAAATAGCCCAAATTTAGAAACATTTGCTGATGATATGAGAATTCATTTAGCGACAAGCAAAGGAAAAGGCTGTGGTATTTTTCATTATAAATCCACAATTATTTTAATGAAAACTGCAAAAAATATTAGACTAATTGTAATCTTTACATTTACTACTAGTAATGTCAGTTTTATATCTATGAGATTACACCAGTTACACCTGTTTTCAGTCAACTGTCAGGCAAAACAAATTACATTTTCCAGAGGTAAAAGTTTGGAGCTGGGTAAGTTTCCAGAAAGCGCTGAAACCCGACCACTTCGCACTGTCTCGAGGTGACCATACATCGACATTGCCTTGGTTTTCCGTGCAGAGTGGCCGCCAAATGTGCTGAGTCGATGTTCCTGGGATTCCCAGTTCACATCAGGCTGCCGAAGTACCAAGCAACATGCAATTTAATACACAAGAGTCAGCCATGAAAGCAATGGTTACATGTAAGCACAAGCAATCTTCATAAACAAAATAGATGCAGTGTTAAGCAGTCCTGGGTAGGGACACAAGAAAAGTTTACTTTGATTTAACCCTGTTACCCGGAGAAGCAACAATCACAGAATTGGGCCTCATTCCTGTAATGCAGGTTTACTAGCACGGCTACAGTTACTTGTTCCAGGAAAGCCTGGTTACTGGTTAACACACTAAGCCGTGTTTAGGAGGCCCAGTTATGAATAAATGGCAGAATGGCAAATTGTAGTCATCTAAAACTTCCATAATAGCACATTTAAAACTAAGAGAATGGCACATCTAAAACTATCAGAATGGAGCATCTAAAATATCTAAAACTACCAGAATGTTGCATCTAAAACTACCAGAATGGCACATCTAGAACTACCAAATGGCACATCTGAAACTATCAGAATGGCACATCTAAAACTATCAGAATGGCACATCTAAAACTACCAAAATTGCACATTTAACACTAATAGAAAAGCATATCCAAGATTAACAGAATGGCACACCCAAGACTATTAGAATGGCATATCTGACACATCGAAGACTACCAGAATAGCACATCCGAGACTATCAGAATGGTAAACAGAAGCCAGAATGGAAAATCCAAGACTATCAGAATGGCACATCCAAGACTACTAGAATAATATAGCCAAGACTACCAGAATGGCACATCCAAGACTACTAGAATAATATAGCCAAGACTACCAGAATGGCACATCCAAGACTACTAGAATAATATAGCCAAAACTACCAGAATGCTGTATCTAAGAGTAGTAAAATGACACATCCAAGACTACTAGAATAGCACATCTAAGACTATCAGAGTGGCACATCCAAGACTACCAGAATGGCACATCCAAGACTATCAGAATGGCACATCTAAGACTACCACAATAACACATCCAAGACTATTAGAATAGCACATTCAAGACTACCAGAACAGCACATCCAAGACTACTAGAATGGCACATCCAAGACCAACAGAATGAAACATGGTATTGACAGTAAGTACTATTAGAAATTTGCTTCTTGACGACAGGACAAATATTAGCTGTATATTTAGGAGTATTTAAAAAGTATAAAATCCAGTTCTCAAGCATGTTTAACAAGAAAAATATATCAGTTGTAAATATTTACTAAAGAAGATGCTGTTAAATAAACTAATATGAATCATGGAGAGACTGCTAGAAAGACTTCTTGCAGTGGAGTCTAATAATTTCAGAATTACACAGGGCCAGAGTTTTAGGTAAACTTTGAGAACTTCACAGGTGAAAAACATCTGTGGAATGCCCATCAACAGCATCAATAGGTAGGATGCACAGTCTAATATGATGTGCGCTAAAACTATAATTTATACTTAGTCAAGCTTTTATATCTCTCTTTTTATCTTTCTTTTTCTTTCCTTCCCTCACTGTCCACTTCCTCTAACTCTATCTCTCTCTCTGTACATAAATATAAACACACACACACACACACACACACCTTTTTTTGTCTTTCTCTCTCTCTTAACATATAATCTATTTAATCTAGTATTTCTCTTAACATACAGTGGTACCTTGGATCACGAACTTAATTCTTTGTTTGCCTCCACTTGTGAACAGAAATGTTCACGATCCGAAACATTTTTTCCTATTGAAATTAGGGCTGTACCGAATAGCGATTTTCACTATTCGGCCGAATACGAATAGTGGGTACCATCGATTCAGCCAAATTCAAATAGTGTATCATCATCATCAGATGACTTGCCGACTGGCGTGTGTGATCATGCCTCTCCACAATCTCCTGCAGCATGTATCAGTTTGTGTGCTGACACACCTCCATGCCGTGCAACAAGACTGTCAAGAATCTTCTATTGTTGTCTTCCTCTATCCCTCCTTCCACAGATCTTTCCAGTGGTCACCAAATGTTCCATTTTCCCTCTTCTCATACCATGGCTATAAAATGATGACTGTCTCCTTCTGATGTCTGTGATTAGTTGTCTTCGGGCTCCCGTCTCTTTCAAAACCATTGTTCGCTCGGCCGTTCGTTCGATGTAATTTAAACGCACCTTCATATTATCGTTAGCAATATCTTCAAATTTGATTTGGGCGAAGACACCCTAAAAAACAACAAAATGCATGATCTCTCCTTTTCTCCCTCTCTCACACAGACACACACTCACACGCACATGCACACACACACACACATGCACACACACACACTGCGGTTGGCATTTTATGCAGGTGTACCACGCAACCGGGTCACAGTCTCCCCCACTACGACAGACTAAGGCAACAGAAACTATTGTGTTAATGAGAGAGTTATTTCAGTCCATCACAGTGTATGCAGAAATGGGAGTAAGGTAACCACTATTCGTATTCGGCCCAACCGCAATAATTTGGCCAAATACCAAATAGTTATTAGGTCCACTATTCGGCCCCAAAGCGAATAAAAGCGAATATTTGGTACAGCCCTAATTGAAATCAATACAAATCTAATCAATCTGTTCGCCCTCCCCAGAAACATATTGTTGTTTTTGTTTGTGACTTTTTATGGATTAATATGAGGCAACATTTAGTTATGTGTGTGTGTGTGTGTGTGTGTGTGTGTGTGTGTGTATGTGTGTGTGTGTGTGTGTGTGTGCGTGCATGCGTGCGTGTGTGTGTGTGTGTGTATATATATATATATAAAGTTTACCTCTGTTGTTGATAGCTGCTTGCACAGGTAGGTTGTAGAGGAGGAGAAAGACTACTCTTTCAAAGGAGAGACTCATTCCATAAAAACATCAGGCAACTGTGCAAGTATTTCTGGTATTATTTCTTTTGTTTGTATCCTGGGAAGTGGTTCGATTGCTGGCTAGGTGGCTATCAATAGTCTTCTAACACTTCAGACCTTTGCTTCAATAACATAGTCATTCATGTAGCCATATCAGTCGTTTTTAGTGCAACTTGATTCTTTAAGACAGTATAGATGGTAGATTTATGTCGTACTGCTGCGTGAGATCAGAAACATGAACACCCGTCTTGTGTTTGGTGATTATTTCCTTCTTTGTGTCTATGGTTAAACCATTAGACTTCTTGACACCACTGTCACTAACACCTTTCACTTTCTCAATTTATCAAGAAGTTCGCAACGATAAACAATCTTCACAGTGTGCAAACCTGGGAGCACCTGATTCTGTTCGCTAGCTGAAAATATGGTCCCAAAGCCACATTTGTAAGTTCGTGGGCAAAGATATTGCTCACGGGTCGAGACAAACATTTTTTTCAGAAACTGTCTTTTTGGGCCAATTTGTTCATGACCACAGGTGTTCGTGAGCTGAAGTACCACTGTATAATCATTTCTCTCACTCTCGCTTCTCTCTCTCCCTCTTTTTGTTTCCTTTATTTGTTCTCATTCTCTGAACACAGAACCGATTTAATGTAATTATTTCTCTAACATATTATCATTTTCTATTACTTCTCCTGATATGTAACAGTAAAGTCCCTGTCCAAGCTCTTTAAAAGTACAAAAGAAAAGAGTTTGTAAAAAATATGACTCATCCGTATGTGTTTTTATCTTACCTGAATACATGCATTAATACAACATTCTCTACATTATCAAATGTGCACACAATATAACTATAAAATGATTAAATTATATCAGTCAAGTAGAAGTTAAACTAGAATATCAGAAACAGGCAAAGCAAAATTGAAGAATGCAAAGTATAAAGGGTGAAGAATGCAAAACATAAAAGGTGGAAAACGCATGGCATAAAGGTGATAGAGATCTTGGGGTCATGGCATGAGTCACACAATATAAGAATTTTCAGGCCGTGGGGAAAATATTCCATTGTATGTTTCAACCTGTTCATATTTATTGATTACCCCTTTTTATATCTTTATATATTTTGAAAGAAATTACCAACTGTAGATACATACACGTTTAAATTTATTTGTGACTGTGCAATATAGTTGATTTTTTTTTAAAGGATCTTTTTCAGGAATTCCTACTGATTCATTACCCCTTTTTTTTAAAGCATTTGTGTGGGGCAAAAGGGTTCATTTCAATGGGGATTTAAACCTATGCTGGCTGGGCTAGAAGGTAAACATGCTAGTCACTGCACTACCATGGATCCCTTTAATTATTTTAATGAATTAAAATGAATTCAGTGACTTCTTCTTCTTCTTCTTTTCGCTCGCCTGCTGTGAATTCCGACCGAAGGTCCTGGTAGTTCACCCATTTTGACTGTCTGACTTACTAAATTCAGTGAGAGCGAATTTCACATTTTCACTCATAATAAAGCAGAATTACTCACTCAAGTTGTGAATGTAAATAAGCATTAAAATCAAATGCACTACTTGAATTGTAAAACAAAAATGTTATGTATAGAGAAAACAAAGATTTTTTTTTTAAACTTTAGCATTGAACAAAAGAGTTTTCAAAGAAAAATATCTGCCATTTCTACAAGCAAATAAAAAAAAGGAGCTAAAAAATATTTTTTTTTTAAACGTCAGCTTTAACTACTGAATTGCAGAGAATGAATACTTACCCTTAATCTTGGTTTGATCTGTAGATGACAACCAGTTGATTTGAATAACATGTATAAAAATACGAGGGAAAGTCAAAAATTACCTACATATTTGACATAACTCTTTTTTACACTGTCACGCTGACTTCTGTCCTCGTTTATTTTATTGTTATACTTTTGTGGTAAGGCTATGACAATTTGATACTAATTCTGCCATTTTTTTTCCTTCTGTTGCAGATAGAGTATGTCCGCTCTATTAGAAATTTGCACCAAACAGGAACGGAGGAGCAATTACAGGATACCTCTGGCCGGAAGGTGTCAAAGGTTCAGAAATTCACTGTAGACTATCATCACAATGTGTGAGAAGTGCACTATTATGTAAAACTATGTTTTTGTAGCTCAAAAGTTTAGAAGTAGTCAAACAAATGTAAAGCATGAAGAGGGAGCTGGATGGCCATAAACATCCACTACAGATGACAACTTTCAGCAAGTTCGAAAGATGGTTCTGGCAAATAGGTGAATTACCTCAATGAGGTAGCATCTGCGTTAAGCATTAGTCTGCCCATCAAATCATCCACGACGAACTCGGCTTTCATAAAGTCTGTGCACAGTGGGTAACGAGAAAGTTTACTGCAGAACACAAGCTCACACTTGCAAAATGTGGTGCAAAAGTGGCTTTATGACCTACTGAAAACCTTTTATTTGAAAGGAATATGTAAGTTTGTTGAATGGTTGGGCAAAGCACATTGGTAAGGAGGGAAATAAAGCAGAAAATTATGTGCTTAGAGAAAACCAAGCTTCATGTAAATAAACTGTAGAATAAAAACTGTAGATCATTTTTTTTTTAACTCTCCTTTGTACATAAATATATACTGTTGTTAGCTCATAAAATGTTGACCTCAAAATGAGGGTTCAAATAAAATTACACTTTAAAACAAAAAGTCCAGGATTTCTTACACATCGCTCTAACAAGGAAAATGTGTGTGTGTGTGTGTGTGCGTGAGTGAGTGAGTGAGTGAGTAAGTCTGGTAGTCTGGTTCTCTTAGTTTTAGCTTCACAGCAAACAGGTCATCCCATCTTTGCTCCGCTCCTGTGCCAACGAAAAACATGCAGAATGTTTATGACCTCCTCTGGTCACTCATGAAGCCCTTCTCAGACATCTCATTTAAAATTTAGGTTTAAACACCCCAATTTAAAGAAAAAAAAATTGTAGTGCTTGTAAAAAAGTCCACGATTTACATCCATATGTTGCCACAGGAAATATGCATGTTTTTTTCTTAGGATTTTCCATGTCAGTTGTTACTACCTGAATTACATATGTAAAAGTGAATAGAATACCTGAACAGTTGTATCTGCACCATTGTGAGTTACACTGTCTGCGTTGGAGGCCTCAGACAATGTTGGAAGTGACCACTGGGTACCGGAGCTGCCCACTTTGTGAAAATATTGGCGGCCTGAACTGTCAGACAAGCCCTTCCACTGTAACAATGAAACAGCTGGAGTTAAACAAATTTTTATTTAATGATTAATTAACAATGTCTTTCTTTGCTCTCTAACGATAAAAGAGAGAGAAATATGATTTTATATATATATATATATATATATATATACACACACACACACACACACATACATAATTTATGTCCCTATTATAAGATCTTCATTTTCATCATAACATTCACTGGTTGTAAACTCTGGCTGAAAGTTCTGGTTAATTGTCCACTTCTGGACTTTAATCTTGTTTCAGAACTTGATTTTTGTGTACATGTCCACTTTACAGATCTGGTTTATTTTGTATGCAGACTGCTGGTTCCTTGTCTCTCATGCAGATGCACTCCGACCTAGAAGGAATCACCCCTAATTAGTCGACATTACGACATGCTTGTTAGGGGGCTGTTGATCATTTCTTTTTTTCCCCCCAACAATGGGGCCCCCGAACCTACACAGGGACTATTTGTAGATGATGTGAACCAGCTGGGGACAAATACTTCATCGATACAGAGATTCTGGGATTAATTCTGCAACCAGGCTATCATTTATAACTGACCTAGGGCTCATAAGATGACCCAGCCTCAAACAGGTGACCGGAAATTACATGCGAAGAAAAGGCAGCCTGCACCCATAAGGTGCCAATTAGTCTATAAAAATACGGGTATAGCACCATATGCTCAATGCGCTGACTACGTTAAAGGGAACCTTTAAAAAAGATTAGAACATTCAAAGAAACTATAGTCTGTCGTACCTTTTCCTGAGTGACTTTATGGACATAATATATGCCTCCATTCTCTTGGACCTGGTCATATTCAGCAGGTGTGTCCAATTTCTCCTCTTTAACTTGTACTGAAGAGACAGCTGACGGCAAGCTTGACTGTGGAGTTATCAAAGGCAAATATTAAAAAGGTATTGCCAATAATAAACACTGCTCATACACTAAATCCTTGTGTGGCTTCTAGAGTCTCATTTTTAAATGACAATACATTTATTCACTGTCCTGTTATGCCATTACATGCCATACAGGGCTCACAGTTTATTTCTCTGTTCTGTACTATTCTGTGCAATCAACTTCTTCTTCTTCTCGTTCACTGGCTGTGAATTCCGTCGGAAGGTCCCGGTAGATTGTCCATTTAGACTTTTGGCTTTTACCTGGACCTGAGTTTTGTGTGTACACCTGTTTTCTGGCTTATTTGTTTGCCGTTTCCTGCCTCACCAGCAGATGTACTCCGACTTCGAGGGTAGTGCAATCAAACTGAATATCATGTATGGAATCCAGTCCAGCACCACTGGTCTTTCTCATCAACTTTCGTTTTAGGGTTTCTTCTTCATCCATTTATTTCCCATCCCAGTGCCTGTTAGGTGATTCTCTGCTTGTTTCTTCTCAGTAAGTGTCCAATATAGCGCCCTCTTCCCTGCTGTGAAAGTTGATTGTGTATCCTTTAAAGGATGTTGCCAAACCAATCCCAGCAATTTTTGTAACGGCTGTGGTTTTTTGCATCAGCAAGGAGATCAAAATTAGAATTTTGAGAGCATGCATCTTCCCTGTAGCAACACACGGATGTGAGTCTTGGACTATCTCCCAGTCCTTAAGAAATAGAATTGGGGCTTTTGAGTTGAAATGCTAAAGAAAGATTCTCAGTATATCTTAGACAAAGAAGAGGAGAAATACTGACATCTTAAAAGATCTGAACATCACGGAAGATTGGCTAATAAACAGCATCCTGTCTCAGAAGCTGAAATATTTTGGTCATATCAAGAGCCCCGACGGACTGGAAAAAATAATAGCAAAAGGCATGGTACCAGGAAGGAGGGGCAGGGGCCGACCAACACAAAGATGGGCACAGGATATAAGTGACTCCTTGAGTATGAAAGTACATGAGGCGGGAGAGCTGGCGAGAGACCGAGTCTCTTTCAGGCAGACTGTGATGAGAGCGACGTTCTGCAAAGGAACTGCTACATAATGATGATGATGATTTTCCTAAGCAACTTTTACATTCAGTAGTTTGCCATTGCTTCCTGAATGGTCAGCTCTCGGTACCACTGTCGAAACCAAAGCAAGACCTTCTGCTGCCAAATCGTCCACAGCTGGGATCAAACCCAGCACCCCGGCATTACAAAGCAAGAATGCAATGCCTAAGCCACAGACGCTGACTTCCCTGACCTATAAGTTGTAATAGTAGTGGTTGTTCAGACATTTCTCTTATTTCTTAACCTCTTTTGAACTCATCCCATTTTATGTTCAACATTTTCATTAGGCATTCGTTTGCGAATGCATTTAATTTTCATTTCTATGTCATTGGTGGTTCTTCAACTTTCACTTGCATATGTTAAAAGTGAAATTACATTAGAGTTGAAAATACATAACTCGGTTTTAAAACTATACAATTTAGAGTTCCATATTTTATTCAGGCTTTTAAAAGCTGCTGATGTCTTGCCAATGTGTGTCATAATTTTTTTTCTTCGAAATTCCTTCCCTATCAAAATAACTAACTAAATAAGAAAACTGATCTGTTACTTCAATTCCTTTTGTCTCTAGTGTTACATCTGCTTGATCTGGTTGGTATCTTAAAAATATATGTCTTTTCATAAATTATTTGTGGTCTAACCCTTGATATCATATTTGTTGTCATCTGTTTTTCTGAGCATGTTACTGTTGTTTTTGCTTAGAAGAATAATATCATCAGCAAAATCAAGATCTTCCGTGTGTACTCCACTAATAACAACTATGCTACATTATTAATTACCCTGTTTGAAGATGCAGTAATTATGAAGAAGACTAATTTTAAAGTAATGACAATAACATGACTACACTCTCAATTATCTTGCCACAAAATGGAGTAACTCTGAAGACAAATCTTAAAGTAATGACAACAACATTACTACACTACTAATTATCTTGTCGGAAGATAAAGTAATTCTGAAGACAAATCTTTCTTAAAGTAATGACAACAACATTACTACTCTCAATTATCTTGCTGGAAGATAAGAGTAATTCTGAAAAAGTTATTTTCAAAGTAATGCCTCCCTTAAAGAAAGGCCCACAACAATACTACATTATTAATTACCTAGTCTAAAAACAAAATAATTTTGAGGAAGAAAAGACTTACATTACTGGCATTAAGTAGTCTGAAGATGCAATAATTTTTGAAGTGAAAAGCCTTAAAGTAAATCTAACAACAATACAAGACTATCAATTACCTGGTCTAAAGGTGCAGCAACTTTTCTTGGTGGCTTCCATAGCCTCTCTCCGGACTCTCTATTAACATAATACAATCTGCCTGAAAGGCTGTCTTTGTATATATCCCATGGTTGATCTTTTGATAGAATTCTCACAAACTTTCCATCCTCTGGCACAGGTGGAGGGGCAGTTCCTTGAATTAACTGCTCCACTGGCACTTTTGGAGGGGACTTAGTTAACTTCTTAGGTGGAAGATCTTTTTCACTTAGCTGAGGCTAGGAAGGATGAATCAGTACTCTTATGTACAATAAATATATAAATCTCTGTCTCTCTCTCTCTCTCTGCCTCTGTCTCTCTCTCTCTCTCTCTTTCACTTTTCATCATATATATGAATAATATGGATATGAAGGAGCTGTGATTAGGGATACCAGGAAATGTTCAAAGAAGTAAAAGTGATTCCAGATACCTAGACTAAACTAGCCACCAGGAAATGTCCTGAGAAGTAATGGCAGTGGCATGATACTGATTGCATTACCTATCAAGTGACAAATAGACCCAAATATGTTGTGTGCACCAGATACCTGATATATCTCTAGAGCTAAGGAGTTTGTGCTTTGTGCGACACTCTTGGCAGACAGCTAGCCATTCTGCAGACAGAGACCAAGCCATAGGGGATAAAACCCTGTGCAATGAAGCTGATCCTGTGGACTTTCAACTGTTAACATGGTAACATCCATTACTTACACAACAGCTACAGGAAGCCATGGTAGCTAACATGTTTACCCAACGATCCAGTGATTATGAATTCAAATCTCCCTTGAGACATTTTTTTTTTTTAATTCAAACACTGACAAGGGTTACAAATCAAACCCAGCCTTCAGCAGATAGCAGAAAATGTTGTAGGAAATACAGGTAGCTGTTATTTCCTCTTCTTCTCCTGCATTCAGCCCTAAAGCAGTGGTTGGCATGTTGTTTTGTAGTTTACAGCTAGGCTGAAATATGTGCACCTTTTGGCCCCAATGTGCTGTCGCAGGTCGACCCAGCCTAAAATGGGTACCAGGATGTATGTCCTGGGGAAGTAAAGACGGACGGCGTAATGCTGACCACATTACCCGCCTAGTGCCGATTGGTCTGTAAAAATATTGGTGCTCATCCCGTATGCCTGATGCGCCTTTTGGCCCTAGCGTATCCGATTTTAACAAATCCTCAACTGGTTGCCTTTTGCGACATGCTTGTTTATTGAAATGAGGGGCCATGGGTACATTCATTTTTTTTCTCTCCAGCTGCAGTATTTGGGGGTGGGAAATTTAGCTGGTATGATGTTGAACACACCATACAGCAAGTGCTGAATGGTGCAAACAATCAGCACCTTATACCACAAATAAGGTGCTGGTGTTTCATGGGTGTAGGTATTTTAGATATATACTTGCACTGCCTAGTATTACAGATAGGCTCAAAGTTTTGCAAGCAAAGTCATATCTCAGAGTAGCCGCAGACAAGAAGCACTTCCTGCATGACGCCCTAGGTACAGCTGAGGGCCACAGATTGAAAAGAGGAAGGTCTTGGATGGGGCAAGCTGAAGAAACAATTAGACATGAGTGCAGGCTTGAAAAATTTGGGTAAGGAGAGGAAGAATTAGATATGTGTAGGGTTGTAATCAGTTTAGGTCATGAGTGCAGGGACTGGAAAGCTGGTGCTGCAGAATCAGAAGTTAAACAAATGATTCATGACAATTCCCGTCCAGATGATGTGATTATCTATACAGATGGCTCTGTGTTGAGAGGCAGATGAAGTGTATGGGGGTTCATAGCAAAAGCGAAAGGACGTTGCTTAATGCAGCAAAGTCTGGATATGATATCACTTCATCTAGTTTGAGAATGGAGGTGAAGGCAGTTATGGCTGTCTTCCACTGGCTACAGAATCAGCTGTACACATAGGTCGTAACTGTAACTGACTTACAGAGCATGTTGAGAAAGGTGGAGATAAGAATATCCATGCAGAGTGGCAAGCATCGCTTCAGAGGTCCTGGGTAGTTAGCGCTCTTTGAATATTTTTTCCTGGTCAAGCCAGTGTGTTAGGAAAAGTGCAGACAGATAGACTGGAAGATTCTGCACCACCTGAATTGATATATGACAAGTTAGATGTTGTGAGGGCACTTTGGGAGCGAGTGAACAGTGCAGAGGCACACACAGATCATTACGATCTGAGGAGAATGGCGCTGCTGGGAGTTACCAGGGGATTATGCTCAAAGCTCAAGGGAAAAGTGAGATGGATATACAATCACACAGTTACTGGTGCCATCGGAATTTGAATCTTCACTTGCTGGCGAAGATGGGGACTGAGCGTTTATGGGTTACGGGAGCGTCCCGAGTACTGTGATGTTGATTCTTAATTCTACATTAAACATTCAGGTATGAGGGGAAGTCAATAAGTGAGTCACAAATACCTATTTGGAGAAAGAAAAAAAGAAAAAAAAAGATGATTACAACTTGAAAATCATTAATTTTTACACATACACTGTCCCTTTATCTTCAACATAATTTCCACCAACACTGCTGCACTTGTCCCATCATTTTATCAGTCTTTCCAAACATGCTGCATATAACTGCATGCTCTATTTTCTAAACCATATTTTTACTTGACATTAAACTTTTCCGTCATTCGTGATATGTCTCCTGCCAAGGTGGGTTTTCAGTGTACAGCTATACAGAATAAACATTTGTCAGCATAAACAGGAAGCATTTCCTTATGAATGTCCTTTGCAGGCAGTCCTTTGAACCCCCCCCCCCCCTCTCCTCTCCCCCCCCCCCCCCCCAAAACACCACAACAGCACGTTGTTCTTTGAGAGTAAACACCATAAATACAGTCGCCATATTGTTTCTGTGTTGCGAATGCACATGCAACAGCTAGCACCACCTAACTAACAGAGACATAAAGTTTGATGCTGCTGTCACTTAACGACACCTTTAGAAACCACCAACTACATTTTTCATCATCAGGTGCCTTGCTGACCGGCTAAGTCATCATGCCTCTCATAGATTTGCAATCTCTTTAAGCAAATATCAGTAGGTCTGCTGACACCCCTCTATGTCACGATTATAGGCTGTTAAAAATCTGTTTGTGTTGCCTTCCTCTATCTCTCTTCCCAAAAATCTGTTTGTGTTGCCTTCCTCTATCTCTCTTCCCAAAAATCTGTTTGTGTTGCCTTCCACTATCTCTCTTCCCAAAAATCTGTTTGTGTTGCCTTCCACTATCTCTCTTCCCAAAAATCTGTTTGTGTTGCCTTCCTCTATCTCTCTTCCCAAAAATCTGTTTGTGTTGCCTTCCTCTATCTCTCTTCCCAAAAATCTGTTTGTGTTGCCTTCCTCTATCTCTCTTCCCAAAAATCTGTTTGTGTTGCCTTCCTCTATCTCTCTTCCCAAAAATCTGTTTGTGTTGCCTTCCTCTATCTCTCTTCCCAAAAATCTTTCTAGTCATCAAAGTTTTAGTTTCTTTCTTTACCACAGAAGTTTGCCATATAGCTGTGATATCTGCACAACTGAGCCGACACATCTGACTCCTGGTATGATTCTTTGTGCTATTAGCTTCCCTGGGATCTCTACGTGGTTGCTTTTTTTCCAAACAAATATGAGGTATGCATCTGACACAAATCAGGCCCTTATTATCAATGCCTTCTTTACTGCCTTTTCCCACAGAGATTCTATACTGACTATGAGAAAAAGGAGTCATTTGTCCATTATAAATTTCCTATAATGATTGTTCTAAATAGGTTATTTCATCCACTATTATCCTGAAATGCTATTACATGTCACATAGGGCTCACTGTCTGGTCTTCCATTCCATTCTATCTGTGCAATCCTTTTGATATCACAGATGGAATCCAGTCCAGCACCTCTGGCCTCTCTTGATAATGTTTATTTTAAAGTTTTTCTTGGTCATCCTTGCTCCCTCAGTCCATCTGTTTCCAATGTCAGTACCTGTTTAGGATTAAGTGGCCACTTCTCCTCACATTGTGTCCAATATAATGCCACATTTAGGTTTTTTTTTAAATAACAGATACAAGCTGTTGTCCAGACGTTTTCTTATTTCTTTGCCTTTTCTTTATTGAATAAATTCCATTCAACTGTTATCAACTTCCTTAGGCAATTATTTGTTTAGGTGATAATCACAAACATCTAACAATTATTAAAATAAGAATATTTCAGAATGATACCCATGTGTTGCTAAAACTCACAAAGGAAGCGAGAAAACTAACACTGTCACCTACCATACATGTCATAAGAAGCATCTAAGGAGGACTAGCATGACTGGTCACTTCATCCCACAGACAACTTTACTGGCAGAAATCAAACCTGCCTTGAACAAGCCTATAAAGTGGTTGATATTAGTTTGTTGAGTGTCTGTGTTCTACTGGGAGATAAGAGGCTGAAGAAGAAGAAACTCAAGACAAAGCAGTAACAGCGCCAGCAGCAGTAGTAGTTGCTGATGTTGTTGTGGCAGTAGTAGTCATAACAATACTAGCAGCAGTAGTAGTTGCTGATGTTGTTGTGGCAGTAGTAGTCATAACAATACTAGCAGCAGTAGCAGTTACAGTCAAAGTTTCAACTCACTGCAAAAAGTACCGAAAAATGCACACTAGTAAATGCATGAGGCAGTTGCTAGAGGTGCCACCAACAATCACAACTAGAACTGCCACATGTCGATGAAGGAAGTAGTCAGCCACGACCAACTGGCTGTACACAAGCAATATTAATGCATAAAGCAACTCAAAAGAAAGTAAATTTATATACTGTGAAATTAATACATACCACTTTTTGGATGCCAGCAACACCTCTATACTGATCTAAATTAACATAATCTGCAACATTTTTGGTGTTCGTTGTTTTATGTAGACTGTTGACATTATCCTCATCATTACTAATATCTTCTTCTCCAGACAGCCTGCACTGAATCACAGAATCTGATAAATTAAGTTTGGAAGCTTCTGAGTAGTCGTCATCATCGTCACTGTTACCTGAATAGTCAATCGCTGACTCTAAAGAGTCATCACTAAAAGCTGCTGCTTTATCAGAGTTTTTTAAAGTTTTCCGTGCACTTTTCTTTGGTATAACTTTCACATACTGTGCTGGTACAAAGAAAGACTCCTCATGTGGATCTGAAGGATCATACACCTGCCACCACTCATCATTGGTTTTCTCAACGAGACTGTACACATCCCCAGCTTTTATTTCCACCTGACCACTGTCATCAGAATATTTGAAGTCAAAGAGTACTTTCACTGCCTTTTCTGATTCAGCTGACATGCTTGGCAATACCTGCAAGTAAAATTGATATGATGAACAAAAATCAAATTCCCCATGTGGGCTCTGGGGTCCTAAAATGGGAGAAACATGAATAGACCCATTGCCTACCCAGAAGCATGTCGTAAGGGTCAACGAATAGGGAGCTTCCTTCAAAGTCGAAGTGCATCTGGCTGAGAGACAAGGAACCAAAACATGAGTCAGATGGGTAAAACGGATGTGCATGCAACACTCAGGTTCCAGAATGAGACTAGAGTCCAGAAGTGGATGAACTTTCTACCAGAGTTTACAGCTGGTGAATGCTAAGAAGAAGAAGAAAAAGAAGAATCAAACAACCAGTATCAACCTTATATACCATGCGATTAGAAAATTTGTTCGCTTAAGTGTCTGACACTGCAGGCAATTAAAAATTCACACAAATTAAGTGCAAGCTAAACAGATCTCCACCAGTGTCTTTGTGCTGAACAGACTCTAGAACATACCTTGCAAGACTGTCCTTTCCTGAAGGAGCTGTAATGCAACACGTGATCACATTCTGTAGACTTGACAATTAAGATTTGGGGAAACTTAAGAGACCACGAGCTGATATCTGAATTTATAATTGGGATAAGGAGCACTAGCAGGATATAACTGGGAATAAGCCTCAGCGGAAAGGCCTGGGTGTTCGTCCATTTGGACTTTGGCTTTGTGCCAGGGCCTGAGTTTTGTGTTTACATCCAAATTGACTGGCATTTTTGTGTGCTTTTGGTTGTTCCTTGCCGTACATGCAGATGCACTCAAACTTTGAAGGACGTCCCCAATTAGTCTGCGACATGTCTGTTGAGAAGGCAGTGGGTCTATTCTTGTTTACCCCACAATGGGGCCTGGAATCCACATGGAAAGCATTAATATTCAGTGTAAAGTAGTAATCACTGAACTTCCACTGGATTAAATTTATTTAGTGGTGATCAATAACTCAGTTCTTATCACAATATTGTCCGCACAGCGAGAGTTACTTCCCGTCCCATTCATACTGTGGCTGGTCACAGGGCCTTTCATATGTTGTCAAGGAAGTGCAAAGATTATAAAACTCTACAGCAGTACATTATACATGCTAGGGAAGATGAAGGAAGTCTACCCAAAGACTGTAAATCTCTTCAGTACATTATACATGCTAGGGAAGATAAAGGAAGTCTAACCAAAACTTGTAAATCTCTACAGTATACTGTACATGCTAGGGAAGAAAAATGAAGTCTATGCAAAGACTATAAACATCTACAGTATATTGCACATGCTAGGGAAGAAGAAGGAAGTCTAAGCAAAATTGTAAACCTCTACAGTATATTGCACATGCTAGAGAAAAAGAAGGAAGTCTAAGCAGACTGTAAACCTCTACAGTATATTGCACATGCTAGAGAAAAAGTAGGAAGTCTAAGCAAAGACTGTAAACCTCTACAGTATATTGCACATGCTAGGGAAAAAGAAGGAAGTCTAAGCAAAGACTGTAAACCTCTACAGTATATTGCACATGCTAGGGAAAAAGAAGGAAGTCTAAGCAAAGATTATACAACACCTGTGTAGTATATGTCAGAGAAGAAGAAGGAAGTCTAAGCAAAGATTATACAACACCTGTGTAGTATATGTCAGAGAAGAAGAAGAAAGACTAAGCAATTATTGTAAAGTACCCACATATGACAGGCAAGAGGATGAAAGATTAAGAAAATACTTAAGGTACTTCCACATACTATGCTATATAAGAGCAAAGTCTAAATAAAGACTTTCATTTATCTCAGTCTTCTTACATGGCAGGGTAGAAGAGAAAAGACTAGTAGTAAGGTATATCAGTTACTGGGGTGAGTTACAAAATAAATATTAAACATATGATCCAACAAAAGTAATAGTTATGTTAAATTAATTTTATTACTAAACTTTAAAATGGTATCTACAATGGAAAGTGGCATAATAATGTTAAGTAGTGTGGTCAGTTATTAAGTTTTCCTCCTATACAGATCAGCATCTATAATTTATAATACAATATACAAATGGTCAGGGCCAGGGCTCTGCTGATGTAAACTTCAGATACAATCTTTTTCTTACAAACTGTCAGGGCTCTGCTGATGTCAACTTCAGATGTAATCTTTTTAATAACACTAAAAATGAGCTTGGCTTTGATTCTTTAAATTAATTTTATTTATATTATATGTATTTTAACTATTTTCATTAATAATTAAATAATTTAAATAATTAAATAAATAATATAATATTAACCAATAACTGCTTCATTAACTATAACTAATCAATGTATATTAAGTAAGAGATAATAAGATGAGGAACAACCAAAACAATGTGTAATGAATTTAGCTATTAAAGAAACTACGTTGACTTACCTTGTAATCAAGAACATGACAAAGTACTGAACGAAACAGCAGATTTATTTACTTTCCACTGTGAAGCAATACGGAAGTTTGTAGTCGTCCATTTCATGAGGTCAACTTTTAAACTGCCACACCGTGAAAGTCGGTGTTTATTGAGTTAATATACCCAGTATTATTAACCCCATTCCGTGTCCATATACGCACAAGAGTGCGGGTTACACCAGGTTGTGTACCGTTAGAGGTACCATAATTATAACTTCCTTGGAGGTTAAACAGAGTATTCTGGCTTGTCCTGTTGGTCCTCCATCAGCATTGAGATTGTTTAGTCTCAAGATGTCAAACCTTGAGGTCCTGTTGGTCTGCTATCCAGACTACAATTTTCTGATCTCAAGCAAGGTGTCAAACTTTTCAGGTAGCAGTCATGACATAAATGACAAGGAAGGCACGCAGTCTCATACATACTCAGTATTACTTTCCAGGGACTTCACTTCACACCAAACTGGTGTGGCCGTTACTGGTACTCCAATTATAACATTTTTTTTTTCTATTTGATTGAACGGGATGTTGAATGTTGAATTAAGAATCGACATGCAAGCACTCGGGACACTCCGTCCCCATCTTCAGCAGCAAGCGAAGAGTTCCAATTCTGATGGCACCAGTAACCGTCTGATTGTGTATCCGTCTCAACCTTCCCCTGAGTGTTGGGCGTCGGCCAGATCATCTGGTAACTCCTCGCAGTGCCGTTCTCCTCTGACCGTAATGTTATATCTGCGCCTCCGCACTGTTCACCCGTTCCCAAAAAGACCCTCACAATATCTAGCTTGAACGGATAACGGGCTGTACTCTGTTGGTCTGCTATGTGGTTTGAAATTCTGTAATCTCAGGGCGCCAAACCTTAAGATAGCAGGCCAGAGGATGAGCGACAACTACTTGACGCCAGCTCTACATTGGACAGTACGTTACGTGTAACCTTAAGGTGCCCTAAAATAGTTGTTTAATAGGTTAGGTGGGCCAACGCCTTCTCTAATAAATAAAGAAGGCCGTGGGTGGGCGTCTGTAGTTTAGGCGTTGCGAACGGGCTTCGTAATGTCGAGGTTTGATCTTAACAGCGGGCGTTTTTGCAGCAGAACGTGGTTTCGACACTGTTAACGTGAGCTAACTATTCAGAGGCAAGAGCAAACTACTGGCGAACGTAAAATTTGCCTAGAAAAACCATAATAGACACACGCTTGGGTTGGTTCTGCAATGTCATGTAAAGGATAGGCAACTAACTTTATACAGCTGAACAGGATTTCTAAGATTTACTCCCGTTCGATTCTAATCTTTGAGGTGTTTTCTTCTTCTTCTTCTGCGTTCGACATCAGTCATGCTACTCCCGTCTGGGTCAAAAATAGGATTGTGCGTTTAAGGTCGCCACCGGTCTCCCATAGCTTCTCTCGCAATGTGGATCCCCTGGGCCAGATCCACAGTCTTTGCTGGGAAAGGTAAGGGCAGTACTGCAGTATGTGCTCAGGGGTCTGTCTTTCTGTTCCACAATCACAGGCAGCAGATTCTTTTATGCCTATCCTGTACAGGTGTGCTCAAAGACCACAGTGTCCAGTCCGAAGTCTAAAATTGATGTTTGTTCTTTCCTGTTGAGTTTGTTTATGCTGTCACTCTCTGGTCTGTAATCTCTATTCTGCTTTCTCCAGTCCCGCTTGAAAGACTGCTTTAGTGCTGTTTTGGTTTCCTTGTAGCTGTGTGGTGGATGAGGTTGTGGAAGATTACTCCCAGCTTTTGCCAACTCATCTGCTCTCTCATTTCCTTGAATACCACAGTGGGCTGGTATCCACTGCAAGATCAGTTCTGCTTCTTTGAAGAGTAAGCCAATGTTGGTCCTTAGATCTGCAATTAGTTTGTCTTGTTTTTTGCTAGATAATGCTTGGAGAACAGACAATGAGTCACTAAGTATAACAATTTTGTGCCCTCTGTGTTCTTGAGTGATGAGATGTTGGACTGCAGAAAGGAGGGCAGTTGCCTCAGCTCTGAAGTTAGTGCAGATGTCACCTGCTGGTAGAGAGAGAGTTTCTGCTCTACTGCTAGGGGTTTTAATGTATATTCCACAACTCCCCTTTCTGACTGCATCTATAGCAGAGCCGTCGGTGAAAACCTGAGTCCAAGTGGTGTTTGGATACTTCTCATCAAGCATAGCAAGAGCCATGGTTCTCTGTTGTGTCTCCGTCTGGGCATCTTTTGAAGTGATCCCTGGTACCTTTAGAACTACATTTGCCTTCTCTGGCTTGCTTGTCCATGGTTCTGGCCTAAGTTTTTCGCACAGAGCTACATCTCTTTCAAGCAGATCTTGGTGCTGTCTGTACAGTTCTCTAGCAATGTGGTTGCAAGCTTCTTGAATGCTTTCCCCTGTACTGCTTCTACGTGTGACTTCCAAGTTAGTCTCGAATCAAGTGTAACGCCAAGAAAGGTAGGAGTGTCAGTCTGTGGAATGAGCTGGGTTTTTTTAATCCGAATTTCGATTTTTCTTTTTTGGTTAAGAGAGAGAGAAGTGATGCTGTGCTTTTTGAATTATTTAGCTTTAGACCCCACTTTTCGGTCCAGGCTTCTACATTTTCTACAGTTTTCTTTAACAGATATGAGGCTGGGGTAGTGTATTCGGAGGCTGTCCAAACTGCAAAGTCATCAGCATGTAGGGTATTATAAACGTGCTGGTGGCAGATTGCTGTCATATCATTTGTGTAAACCAAGAACAGAGTTGGTGCTATCGCTCTGCCCTGGGGAACTCCTTCTCTTAGTTTTGCCAGTTTGTCGACGTGTCCATCAATCCTGAATCTGGCTCTGCGTTGGAAAAGAAAGTCTTTGATCCACTTGTACATGTTATGCACAACTCCTGCCTGTAGCAGTTTTAGTTGTAGGCCCTCTTTCCAAACTGTATCGAAAGCACGAGAGAGGTCAAAGAAGACAGCAAGAACTTTCTTTTTTTCCTGGAAGGCATTCTCTATTTCCTGTGCCAGATATGTCAACTGGTCCTCTGTGTTTCTGTGCTGTATGTATCCTGTCTGTGTGGTGGTGATTAACGAGTTTGTCTCCAAGAACCATATTAGTCTTTTATTTACTAATTTCTGCATCAATTTTCCTACACAACTAAGAAGGCTGATGGGTCTGTAGCTTTTTTGGGTCTCTTCTGTCTCCACCCTTTTTAAGGATAGGCTGGATGAAAGCTTCCTTCCAGGCTGACGGTACCACACCCTTTTTTGCCAGCTCTGGTTGTAAATGCAGAGAAGAAACTTCTTGGCAGCAGGTCCAAGTTGAGAGAGAAATTCGTTTGTAATGCCGTCAGCCCCTGGGGCTTTCTTAATTTTCAACTCTCCAATTCCAACTTCCAGCTCTTGCATGGTAAACTTTTCTGACATGCAGGCCTCGGTTGTTTTTGTGCTAGAGTCTGCTAGAAGAGTCTTGGTCTGGTTTCGTACTTCTTTTATTCTTTGCATGGGAATATGAACCTCAGTTTCCTTCTGGAGTGTTTCAGCTAGAACATGTGCTGCTGCCTTGCCAGTAACAGCTCCATCGTCTGTTAGGAGTACAACTCTGGCTTTTTCTGTCTTGTCTCCATTCAGGCTTTTTGTGAGATTCCACAGACGTAAAGTGTCCTTCTCGAGGTTAAATGACGCTGTCTTTTTGTGCCAGCTTTCCCTCATCTGATTATTTCTCTCTTTGATGAAGGCTGCTTTTGCTCTGTTATGAAGTATTATATTTTTATCTGTCGGATCCTTCTCCATATTTTCTCTCCTGGTACTAAGTTTGGAATGCAGAGTGTCCAGTTCAGGCGACCAGTAAGGTTTAAAGTTTTTCCTGCTGCCTCGTGGTATGTTACCCTTGGCTGCATTTAGAATAGTTGTGTTGAGGATCTTCAGTTTGGCATTTATTTCCAGTCTTCTGAAGAAGACTCTTTTCAACATGTCGTCCAACTGGGAAGTGAAAAGACTCCAGTTAGCCTTCTTGTAGTTCCAGCTAGGAGGGTTCTTTTCCTTAGTAACCTCTCTACTTTTGTTAATAGACAGGATTACGGGCCTGTGATCACTGCCACACAGCTGCTGACATACATCCCTGCTGGTAACTTTCTCCACATCTTCAGTTGCTATAGCCAAGTCTGGGGTGCTAGTTTTCCTCCAAGCTCGAGAGTAGAATGTGTCTGGGTCGTCACGATGATTTATCAGAACTAGAATGTTGCTGATTATCCAGTTTTCTACCTCTTCTCCTTTCGCATTGAGGTCTGTGTAGCCCCAGCTAGGTGAGTGGCTATTCAGATCTCCGACAGCAATCCAGTTTTCTGTGTTTAGTAGGATGGATCCCAGATTAATATCTCTGTTTGGTGGTGAGTAGATGTTGCATACTGTCAAATCTCCTCTTGCACCCTTCATAGTGACTGTGATAAACTCTGTATCACCACACTGAGATCTCTGGGTTTCTGTTCTTGACAGCAGTCAAGACTCCTCCTTTTGGACGATTTAACCTGACGTGTTGGAAGATTTGGTATCCCCTGATAGAGAATCTATGTGCACTTGTGAGGTGAGTCTCTTGGATGCAGCATATGTCAATATCGTGCTGCTTCAAGAAATGTAGTTCAGTTTTCTTCAGCCTCACTCCCTCAGCATTCCAGTGCATAACTGTCAGTTTGTGTCCAGTTGCATTACTCTGTTCTTCCCTGGTCGCTCCAGAAGATTCTGAGGTTGTTGCTCTAGTAGCTTGGGGTGGGCCCCTTCGAGGCAGGTGGCCCGGCGCCATCCCCACCCGTCCACGTCCTATAGGAATGACACCATCATAACGTAATAATGTTGTTTGCACTACCATATCCCAAGGTCCTTTGGGAACAAGCAACGGAATCAGTAGAGAAAGAAGATTATTAAGGCCTGGGGAGAATGATCGTCCTGGCTGTAACCAGAGGATCTGATCGACTCATTACACTCATAGGAAAAGCAAGACGGACATATAACCAGGTTACGCCCGGTACCATTAGTACTATAACTCTGCTCTGACTGAAGATAAGGACGGACAAAAAACATCCAAAATGGAGTCAACAAATATCTAAAAACATCTAAATTTGCGTGGAAAGCATCTAGAAAAAAATCCAAATGGAAACAGTCACAAATTACATGGCAATTGAAATGACTTACCCTATAGAATCATGTCCTCATCTTTACTGAAGTCTGCCTTACAAGATCCAGAGGATAAACTTAGCTTGGATGAAAGTCAGTTACAATTACGATAAGTATGTGAGCTTTTCTTAAACCAGCAGAAAGGCTGCAGCTACTGCCTCAACCTCCATTCTGAAACTAGACGTGGTGTCATGTACCAGGCTTTTACTGCACTAATTAACACCCATACGCTTTTACTGTGAACATACATGAACTTCATCTGCCTCTCAACACAGAGCCATCTGTGTAGAAAACACATCACCTATCCATATGGAATAAACCTGGCTCAATGACGTCAAGCCTCTCATCTTTCCACATTTTGATATATTGTCTCTTTTGCCCAGATAGGTTCCATGGCTTCATTTGTGTGGATGGGGGAGAAATAATAGACTCCCCCTTCCCCCAACAAGTATGTCGCTAAAGGCGACTTATTAAGAGTGTGCAAACATCAGATTTTTTAAGCGCAGACATCAGATTTATTAAGCGCAGACATCAGATTTATTAAGCGCAGACATCAGATTTATTAAGCCTAACAGACACTGCAGCCTTGCTGCAAACCATAATACAACATACAAACTGTCCTTTTAAGTGTGAGCCTCACACACACAAAAGTAGTAGAAGAAGAAGAAAATTGAGGAGGAAGAAAAAGAAGAAGGAGGGAAGAGGAAGAAGAGGAGGAGAAGAAAAAGAAGAAATCTTCTCCTAAACCAATTAATTTCTAGTTATTTTCGGATTTTATCACCTGTTGGCAAATCTTCTGGGACGAAGAGTTGAGAGTAAAACTAATTCAGTCTGTCACAAAATCCAGCAATTAATCAACAGAAGAGCTATATCAAGAATGAACTTTATTTGTTACTTCATACAATGAACTTTATATGCCATATTTACAAATGTCTCAACTTTGTACAATTAACAACAACATTTACATATCAAGGAAACAGTTACTGCAACTTTACATCAAGGAAACAAACACAGCAATTTTACATCAATGAATGTGGAGACTACATCTAATCATATACAACTTGTCTTGTAAAACTGCAGTTGATTACCCTGACGTATGCCCTTAAGAAATCACTACTACGTGAATGTTGAACTGTGCTAAAATGTGCTTTTTATAATGATGATATTCAGTTAGAATTCACTGCCTATCATATAATTAACATTCATAATGAACCATTTTAGGTAAAATAATTAAAACTCAATGAACAAAAACATTCTGAACAGAAACAATACAGCCCCTCCCCCCACCCCCCCACCCTTTTTTTTATATGAGGACTGACAATATTTCACATTTTATTGAAAGAAAGGAAAATATACACAATGAAACAAACAAATTCATTGTTCAAACTTCAATACAAACACAGGTAGAAATTAACTCCAAGAGCTCAAATGCTGCTGCTCTCATATTTTTGTACAGACAAATCAGCACTCAAAAGTAAAGGACCCTTTCCCACACCTTCAGGCATACTGGCCTAGATTATTTTATCATAGACCTTGTTGGGTGATGTGGTCACGATGGCCGTCTTTCCTTCCTAAGACTTAAACTGGTACCCATTTATGGCAGGGGGTCAACCTGGAAGCCAAGGTAATTTTTGAAATAAGTCCAGCTCCATCAGAACTTTAAGCCACAACCGGACCTGTTCACGTTTCCAGGCCCAGGAATAGAGTAACTTCCCTTGCCATTCATGCCTCCTTAGGTCGCTGGACCTCTCCTATGTTGCGAGGGTGTTATGATATGGCTTGGTTTGGCGCTCGGCGTATGTAATGTTTGTGGGTGGTTGCATTGTTGTGAGTATTTCAGATGCCGCAAGCGCCAGTGCACAAGTAAAAAGTACTGCAGGGGAAGCACCGCAGGCACATGCCTTAACCATTTTGCTGTGAAGAGCAAATAACAGGCTTTTGGTACATATTTTCTGATAAGTCTCCATGCAGGTTATTTCAGAAGATCTTAAAAAGTCAGATATGGTGGTGACTGGGTATAGCAACAGATAACAACCTTACAGGCCGGCTTGAAAATAATAAGAAAGACGGGCAATTATACTAGTACTGCCGCATGACTGTAGACAACAGGACACCCAGTCATAACGTGTGGCACTGATAATTTATGTATTGTTTGAACCTTAACTCAGATTTTAAAAAAACCTCTAATAATTCATCAATCTTGTGACCATAGTGTGAAGCTAAAAACTGACAAGCAAATTTTATTGCTAAAGTTTTGGTCAGGCTAGCTATAAACATGTATTTTATCAATGCCTGCATCAGTCAAACAAACAACAAACCAACATAACAGCACTGAGGAGACAACAATAATGTATACCATTCTCTGTGTGCTGAAAGTGCCTACACCCACAGGGCAACGTACATCATAATGCATACACAAGAAATAATCGTATCAACATCAAACGGAAGATCACAAGAAAGACAGGTGATAACAGAAAAAGCATAACAAAAAATAATGTCAAAAACAATAAAAATTATCTTGCCCAGGCAATATCTAAGTAATTTTTAAAACGGCGGACAATTAGTAGACTTTCCAATCAAATAACGATCCGGAGTTCAATTTCAACGGCATGAATTGTGTTTTTCCCTAAGCATAGAATTAAATTCCAAATGGCACAAATTTAGTCATTTTGTTTTTTCCCTCCAAGCATTAAAAAAAAAAAAACAGCCCTAATTTAGTTTTTCTCTAAGCATTAAAACTCAAGATTCAAGAAAACTGTTCATGACAATTTGTTAACTTATCTAAGTACATGTCTAGTATATAATACTGACCACGTTGCCCAATGATTATCAATTGGTAACTGAAAACACAGGCTAACATCAAATCTTCAACATACCCCATGAGCATGCACAGAGGGCAAACGCCGGAATTCACAGCCGGTGAACGAAGAAGAAGAAGGACTTCTTTATCTGTTTGCATTCACCAGCTGTAAACAGTGGTCGAAGGTTCTGATCCACTTGTGGACTTTGGCCGAGTTTGGCATGCACAACCTGGCATGTTTCAGTGCAGTCTGTTGATTCCTTGTCTCTCATGCACATCCTGGCATGTTTCAGTGCAGTCTGTTGATTCCTTGTCTCTCATGCACAACCTGGCATGTTTCAGTGCAGTCTGTTGATTCCTTGTCTCTCATGCACATGCACTTCGACCTCAAAAGTACTTCAGCCTTGAAGCCAACAGCTCTGACAATGTTGCTTTTTTTTTGGGGGGGGGGGGGAATTTTAATTGTGTGGGTAAAAACAATACAGATGTCATTTGAAAAGGATCTGCCTTTCTGCCTTTACATATTACTAGTGTCTTCCATACATAGTCTGGTCATGGTTATTAACTTCTTTGGTATTCCAAAGTCCTTCATAGCATTCCATAAACTGTTTGTGTGTATGTTACTAGTATCATTTAGCCAAATCTGCCTTGCATGTTTTCATTTGCATTATTTAAGCATTTAATTTCATTATTTAAATATTTAATTTCATTTTCTTTTGACTTTATAATTAACATATGAGTTACACACATTAAGAATAAAACAATATTTACAAAAAACATGTTTAGATTTTCAACAACAAAAAAAGGGGGAAAAAGGGGGGGGGGGGGGGCGGGGGGGGGGGGGGGGGGGGGGGGGGGGGGGGGGGGGGGGGGGACGGGAAAGGGGGGGTGGGGGGGGGGGGGGAGAAGGGGGGGGGAGAGAATGGGTGGTGACGGGGGGGGCGGGGGGGGGGGGGGGGGGGGGGGGGGGGGGGAGACAATGAGTACAATATTGTATATTATTACAGAATTTGAATAACACAATTACATATAGTTACTGCTGCTTGGTATCTTCCTGAGTGAACTTGTATGATCAGTCGATATTAGTGAGTTTATATTAGTATTAGTTAGACAATTTGAATGTTGTCTGTGTTCTAATCCAATATTCTATTTTAAAAAAATACATTTGAAAATAAAAGTTGAAAATAAATGTAAATATAATTATTCCTGATACCTAGCCTACAATGGGTTCTAAATAACGTGCCATTCAGTTAACGTAGTTGGCTCGATGTTGGACACAACACCCACTGAGGGCCAGTCGGTCTATAAAAAGATTAATCTGTCATCACACGATCAATGTGCCACTGGTGTTGGAAGGAATCTACTGATTCATGTATAAACTTGAATGCACTGTAAACATGCCAAATGATCCATTTGCACACATCTGACACAACGAGGCCAGTATAAAGCTAGACAAACCATTAATTTATTGTCCTGCGTGTCATTAGTGTCCCACAGGGCTCACAGTTAGTTCTTTTGTAATGTCCTACCCCAGATGATGTCACAGGACATTCCAACATTTTAGAGGGTGGTAAGACTGGGTTTCCCAAAAAATCTAGAACTGGCCCTAACCCACCTACGTCCCACGAGACAATGCAGCCTAGGTCCCATGACTCCATGTAGCCTATCTACCACCCCCTGAAATATTAGATTGTTCCGTGACCTGTGGATTTCCCATGTTTAGGGTAGGATATTAAGAAAGCACCTCACACTCTTTTCTGCCATTCTCTTCTATCCTGTGCAATTCCGTCCATATCATGGATGGAATCGAGTCCAGCACCATTGGCCTCTCTTATCAACATTCATTTTTGGATGTCATCGCTATCCTAATCCCTTCATTTCTCATTTTAGTGTCTGTCTGGTGATCCTCGGCACCCAGATGAATCAACGTTATTCTTATTGGATCCTCTTCCCCACCCTCAAAAGGGTACCGGACACTTTGTGTTGAGGTTTTCAGCTAGGCTGCAATATTAGTGCCTTTTAGCACACACATCGAAATTTCAGCAAATCCTCAATTAGTCATCTTTTACAATAACCTGAATATTGAGGGATTGTGATTCCCCCCCCCCCCTTCCACCCCCCCCCCTCCCCCCCTTACCCCCACCCCCCCCCTCCCCCCTTTTCCTCCCCCCGAGAACATAATTGATGAAACGTCAAGAAAGGTTCTGACCAAAACGTCTGATGTTTTGTGTGTGTGTACATTCCCCCCCCCCCCCCCCCCCCCCCTCCATCCCTTTTCCAGTAAGCTACTTGGTAACAGTTTAGCGGATGTCTCTTCAATTTGTCACTTGAACTTACATGGGGTCAATATTGGCTTACTATTTCTCTATCATTTAGGATTCACAAATTATGTAATTTACAGACTTAGTTATATTAATTCATTGTTTTTGCAGGATCTCTTTGTGATTTACATCATGTCTAAGAGCTTATGTTGTTTGTTGGGGACGTCTTGAAAAAAAAACTTGCTACATGGTATAAACTAAGGCTACTTAACTAAGTGTACTCGGCGGCCAACAATTTGAAAATGGGGATTTTCATGGACAGAGAACTGAGTTCCAGGATAAAAAGATCATTAATTCAAACTGGCAATGATCCGCGGGCCACATTTGGCCAGCGGGCTGCCAGTTAATAGCCCTGGTCTAAACCATCTGATTGGCTGCTGTTGTTACTACTGCTGCTACTACCTGTGCTCCCTGATACTGTTTCTTATTTTTGTCCATCATACTTAGATTAGATTTAATCAGATAATTTCATTGTTTACTTTTTCAATTGTTTTTTTCCCTTCTAAATAGGCATAGACATTGTTTAGAGACAGCAACTATTTCATTTTGATGATACTGGAGGCTCCAACAGACTCAATCATACATAAAAATGCCTGGCTCGATAGTGTAGTTGGTTAAAGCTGACATCACAGCGACCAGGTGACAAACTCCTTGTGGTCCGGGTTCACGCCCGGTGGTAGGCATAACCTATCATGGAATCAAGTCCAAAGGGTTGCGATAACCTTATACCGAGCCAAAGGGTTAACAACTCATGGTTTCCAGATACTTTTTAAAAAAATACACAAAAACGGTTATTACAACTTAAAGTTTACATAAACAGTTACTGTTACCAAATAAAGTCACACACAAGTCAATAAAACAGTTATGGGTACCATCTTAAGTCACAACCAAGGAAGAGCCATCAGCTGCAATGTTACATGAAATAACAAGATATACAATAATACACCTTCTTCTTCTGCCTTCATTCCCTAGTAGAGCAAAGGACTTCAACCAACTTACAAGTGGTCTTATCCTTTGCTTTTGCAAAGCTCTTATGTTCTCCCCAGCTTTTTAACTTCACTTCTAGTTATAACACACCAAAAAGAATGTAAAAATACCGGTCATATCTGCATTAGCCATGTGTTGTCAAAGATTCCCATGGGCTTTAATCAAATATGAAGGCGTTTCAAATGAAAGTGATAAAAGTGTGATAGAAATTACAGTAACTAAGCCAGTTTTGTAACTTGTTGAGGATGGCAAGCATACAGCATCATGATGCAGATGAACATGGTGCCATCATAATGACAGCTCAAAAATGTGTGCTCAACTTTTGACATGGACCAAAAAGGAGCAGTGTTGTTATCTGGGTTGTGTGTGTTTTAGAAAACAAGTAAAGGTGTGTTACCCATATAAGGGCACTGGTGAATGAACTTCCAGTACGGCCAGTCAGCTTTTGTATTTTCTATCATGCTTCTAAGATTTTCATTTGAAGGCCCCCCCCCCCCTCCTTCCCACACACAACATATAAGGTTATCCTGAGTGTCCACCAGCATTTAAGGGTCAGAAGAGAAGCAACAACTCAATAACACCTTGAAGCAGTAAACATAACAGAATACGAGAAACACAACTAGTCTTTTTCTTCCTAAAGTTCACCAGCAGTAAACTCTGACAGAAAATTCTAATTAGTTCGTAGCTTTCTGGACTTAGGAATTAAAGGACACATCCCTAATAAGTTGCCTTTTGCAACATACTTGTTTGGGGAAAAGGGGGAAGCACATTGGGTCTTTCTTTCCTCCTTCCAAATGGGGACACTAGATTTATTCCCTAAAAGGGAAATTTAACTAGCAATATGAAAACTGACCATCTCTGTCCATTACTTGACTTGCTTTTCATAAACTAAAGCATTAAATTACGTAAACAAAAAAAAAAACCTCTGTGTGTAAAAGCACATAACATCTAATTCTGCTGTCACCCAAGCATTTAACATCTCATTCTTGGCTCCCAAGCATATAACATCTCATTCTGCTGTCTCCCAAGCATATAACATTTCATTCTGCCGCCCAAGCATATAACATCTCATTCTGCTGTCTCCCAAGCGTATAACATCTCATTCTGCTGTCTCCCAAGCATATAACATTTCATTCTGCTGTCTCCCAAGCATATAACATCTCATTCTGCTGTCTCCCAAGCACATAACATCTCAGTCTGCTGTCTCCCAAGCATATAACATCTCATTCTGCTGTCTCCCAAGCATTTAACATCTCATTTTGCCGTCTCCCAAGCATATACCATCTCATTCTGCTGTCTCCCAAATCAACAAAATGATAAAGAAAATTTATGTGTATTCCTCTGATTCATCACTGCCCCAGTAAAACAGAGTGTACTGCCACCACCGGCTCCAGCTGACGGGCCGTGCTGCTGACGTCACCAGGTCGGGCTAACGATGAATTAATGCAGCGGTTTTCAAACAAGAAATAAACTATTTTTGACAGTGTTGAGGGAATATAATTTAAATTTCAACCATCAAGTATCTACCGTTTTAAAAATAATTTCACAATTTTTAGCAGACTTTTCTTGATTTCTGCCGTGGCACCCCTGGCATACGCTCACAGCACCCAGTTTGAGAACCACTGAGTTAACGCATCCTTAGCCTGACCTGGTGACAGCAGCATGGCCCATCAGATAAAGATGGTCGTGGTACTTCAAAGCTACTCAGCACATACTGTAGACCAGGCATGTCAAAGTGAGGGTCCCCTGAGGGCAGTATGGGTCAAATTTGGTCGTCACGAGAGCCACACACTGCAACTAATTGAAGCCATTTAATAAAAATTGTAGAATATTTCCTTTCCACGAGCTGCTATTGTGCTTGCAAATGGCTGCCAGTTTGAAATGCCCAATGTGGAAAATGTAATAAGAAAGCCTCGGTGTGGGTTTCCAGGTCCCATGGGGTTAGGGGTTAACTCTTTGAGTCCCAAGGAACGCATCATACTTTCCTACCTAGAACCCCAAAAACGTATGATGCGCCGATTTTATGTCTCCCTTCACTATCCCGTGGGCCTGTGATGCTAAACCCTCTGGGAATCAAAGAGTTAAATAGTTTTTACTGTTTTTTTTAAATGCTTTTTAACCAGGATGTCATAAAAGGCAATTATTAAAGGGTTTGCTGAAGTCCGATGTGTTGGGGTCAAAGGTGCCTAGTTAAAACCTGAAAATAACAGGTCAAGCGCCCTCTCAGGGGTTTTGCAGAAGTATCACTGAGGCGAGCAGTTCTCAAATTGTCAAATTAGTAATGTTAAACTTGTTGCAGAGCTGTAAAACACTCATTCAGTACATACACACAACTAATTCCATCATAATCAACAGTGAAAAAGTGTTTAATGTTTACACAATCAGTTTGCAGTTGATTTATGATCATGTAGGATGACAAACTGTGATTTATGCAGAACATCATGGCACATGATGATGATAGTCATGAAACAATCAATACAACTGTAAAATCCTCCACTCATCTACTCATTAACTACCCCCAAGTCACTGGGAGTGACTGCCTTATCTATCCACTGTAGCCTAGTGCTGCTGAATGATGACATTATACAAGGGAGCTTCAAATAAAAAGCTTTACAGAGTGATAGAAATTACAGTACCATGTCAATTTTTTAACATGTCCCTGTCTCGTACCATGTCACTGCCTTGTAGTATAGTTCTGACACATGTCACCGTCTTGTAACCTGTCCCTTTTTTTTTACACGTCACTATTGTTAAGAATGACAGTGGCATCGTTATTGTCATTTCTATAATACGGTTAAAGACAAGAATAAGAAGGAGACAAACACTGTTCTTTGGCCACGTAATGAGAAGAGAGGCATTGGAAACCATCATGACAACTGGAAAGATCAGTGTAAAGAGGGGTAGAGGCAGAGAGATGATGCTGGATGGGCTGAAACGATGGCATGGAGGGATATAATCAAGAGTGTTATTCCAGGCAACCAGGGATCACGATCCTTGGAGATGCCTGAGCGCCTACGTCAACTGACAAGGCACATGATGATGATTACTGTAAAGGTTTTCACTTTAAGCTCCCTCAGAAATTGAATTCAAAACATCACAAATTTAATCCTGTTTAAAAGCTATATATATATATATATATATATATATATATATATATATTTTTTTTTTTTTTTTTTAAAGTTACGTTTTCCTAGAGTAAATCTGAACCGGAAAAAAAAATGCAAACAATTGAATTCAAAATTACTGCCTGGCATATTTAATGTGGAAACATATCTAATTCTATTTGAGTGTGGTAGCACAGGCAGTTCCATTTAAATGTGTTTATATTTCATTTAAAAGAATTCATTTGTTTGCTTCATACAAATTATTACTGCAGCATGCATCCGATGAGCTACAGTGAAATAAGTACGGCAATAAATTATTTAATCTGCTATCTGTGTCTTATTTTTTCCCAGAATTATTTTTTATACTTTTTTCAGATCACAAAGTTGCCCCTAAACATCTGTCGATTACTTGAAAGGCTAGAATAGTGTCAAGGCGTTGTGTTGTCTGCAAATAACCAGAGAAAATAAATGGAAAAGGACACGCGGATATTATATACATCAGACTAATGGAGATGATAGCAACAGTAAAGTTGTAATAATGGAGACAAAATGATACAATAATATGAAATGATAAATAATAATCTAGGTGTATGCTCGTGGACTATTTCTACTTACAACTAGATGCACTAAATGAAATTGATCACGAAAAAGGTCTATAATTTGACAAATGTATATAATTTGTAATATTAAATATAAAGTCACATTGTAATTATTGTAATATAAAATACATAAATGTTGCAGTAGTTAATCACAGGGCCTATGAACCTATCTTTTTTTAAATGTATATCACATATAAAAAAAAGTGTTGGATACTTGTGGAGCTAGTCAAAGTGAAATGGAATTAAATTACTCTTTTCTTACTTTTCTTGATAAAACAAAATCAACTATATCCTGTTTTTTGTATAGTTAATGAACTAAGATCGCTTATGTAGTATTTTTAACACTCCTGCATAACTATGCTGTCACATGTTTAGTGTGTGGGTGTGCTCCTGTATGTATGTCTGTTTCCATGTTTACACTATATGTAAGTAAAATGCTTCTGTTCAACAACAGAGCAGAAGTAAATACAACAGGGGGGAAAAACAAGAACAACACGAGTGTCAAAGCTTTTTGGAATGCACGCTGTTACATCTCTGTCGACCTGCAGGTGTGACTGGTCCTGGGTTGGTTATTTCCCATGGTATTTCAAATTCTCTGTCAAAAAAAAAAATGCATAATTGGACACAGCTGGCAAAGAATAGCACTGTTGTCGATAAAAATATATATGCACACTTATATAGTGTTTTGCATCTTTTCTAGACTTGGTGGTATACAGTGATACCGTAGAAGAAACCATCATTTTTAAAACTGATAGCAGATCATTCAGAAGCAATGGCAAACTACTGAACCTAAAACTGCCTAATAAAACCAAGCAGCCAAACAAATGCTAGTACTAATTCTACAATGTTCTGTAAAGGATATACAGCTAACTTTCTTTAAAAAAATCATACAATTTCCCTCTTTTCTGCGCATACACAAGTTAATGAATGTTTATATCTTTTTACTTTAGAGCAACAAAATATTTTTAACCAGGAAACTATTCCATAATAATAAATAACTATATAATGTGGGCTTTTGCATCTGATTAAAATAATAAAAATGACAAGAGAAAAACATTCAAAGCAGAATTACAACAAACTACAGTAATTTATCAACTTCCTGTACCAAATAATAATTAATGTTCAAGAAAATCGTATATTTCATCACAGAATCTCTGATGCCATCAACCTCTCCATAAATTGTTTATTCACATTCTGAGATTCACTGCCATATATAATTTCATGTTTAATGTAATATTTCAGTACCCTACTTCTAACTATATAACCTAGTATAGATATTTCACACTTTTAAAAAACATGCAACACTGGAACAGCATTATCTGGATTTAAAAAAATAAAAAGGCTACTTACGCTGGAGAGACATAAGGAACAGGCTGACCAAATGCCATTACAGGTATTAAGTCTGTTTTTTCAATATATTTTACTGAAAAGGAAGAAACATGAAACAGATTATTTGTTAAATTATAACATTACTAATTTCAACATCTGAAAATGACTGATGGCTTTTTCTACCAATGTGCTCCAACAGTAGGGCATTAATGTTTTACAATAGATTACAAGTATACACGTTTTAATTTCGCTTTACCAAGCAATTGGTTTTTAGAAGCTTTTTTTTTCTTGGTTTTAAAATTAATAGTAATTCTTTACAGTTTTGCCTTCTGTGACATCGGGTTTATACTAGTATACATTTCACTACCTCTTTACTTAAGCGGTGTCCGTGGCTTAGATGTGAGTCCGTCTCACAATTCCAAAGTACCGCAATCGAAACCCACTAATGGCTGCGTGGATTTTCATCATGGTATAGGGCGTGGCAGGCAGATCCAGCCTAAAATGGGTACCAGGATGTGTGTCCTGTGAAAATAAAGATAGGCTGGCGTAATGCTGACCACATTACTCAACTTGTGCTGATTGGTTTGTAAAAATATGGGCGCTCTTCCCATATACCCAATACGCCTAAAGGCATGAAAAGGGGTCTTTACACCTTTAACGAAGTTTAGAAAGCACAGAAAAACAAACAAAACAAAACAAAGAAAAACCAAACACAGGAACCAAAAGCACTAATTCTATAATATGCCAAGAAAGTCAACAAATACTAAACAGGATATATTTCTGATAAAGAACTCACTATCATGAACTGAGGGTAAAAATGTTTCCACATCAGCTTCATCCTGACTGGCTCTAATTTCATCTTCTCTTTGTCTCTGCAACTTCTCTGATAAACGCAACTCCCGAAGTCTCTGAAGATCCCACCTGCAGAAACATTTTAAGGCATATACTGTCAACATACATGTGACTTAAATGGTTAGTTTACAAACAATACATTACACAATTCTTTTTGCATAAAATAAGCAACCTAGTGTTGTGCAAACAAACAGAATATGTTGTGAATTTGAAACTTCCGTGGTAATCACAAAACTTGACGTTTTGTTGATGAGATGTAACTAGACATTGTGATCTGTGTATTTTAGGTTGATGTAACTGTATTTATGCACCAGAGAAGATGGAGCAAAATATGATAGGCAACAAATTGTACTATTTATTATTTATGTCTCTATTCTTTGCATTTACAAGGACTGTCAGGAGACGGTGATAGACTCCCATGTGTCAGAATATGGATAATAAGTCTGAGTACTGTTGAACAGTTCTACAACTAGGGAGGTATTGGGGATCATGGCTCCCAGGTCAGATGTTGTTGCTAGGGATGTCTTAGTCCAGGAAGACAACCACAGATGGCTTACATTCCCAGGATAGGAAGGATAACTCTAAGATATATTGCACAGTTCCCTTCGGTCTTAAAACCTGGTCAAAGCCTATGGCGTCACAACTGTCCTCACTCACAATAAGCATGTTTATGAAAATATCTTTACACTACTACTGTCACTTTCACATGTTCAGACAATCTGAGTTTATACTACTCTCATCTGCACTATCAGGAACTTAATAGTACCTTAACTTTTGTGTTGGCATTACACTAAGAAACATCATTGAAGCCGAATGATTGGGGAAAATGCTGAAAACTCTGAAATTAAAATACTGACAAACATCGCACAACCACAGACTCTCGAAGACCCGCAGAAGAATCGACAAAGAAGAACTAGTGAAGAATCGAAGAAGAACCTCTGAAGAACTGAAGAATAGTCTTGGTCAGGTCTTAATATAGCTGACCACTCTGGGGGCCGTGTGTGGGTGGGTGTTGCACACAAGGCGGTGCTTGATTTGTGCTGAAGTTTTAACATCCTCAGAAGCTTTAGGTGTAAGTGGAGTTTTGGGTATAGTCTGTTTTAGCTAAACTAATCTTGTGTTAGAGCTAAACAAATCTTGACTAACTACAGTCTGTTTTTGACTTGATTAATAGAGGAAAATAAAACACTGTTTAGAATAAACGGACAAGTTAATTTAACACTGTGTACTGTACAAGAAACATAAGTTTTTTAAACATTCATTGATAAGCACATCACTTTCAACAGTGTTTTATGTAGATTCTAATAATTATTTTTATTTTAAAAAAAAAACTTCCCACATGGTGTTTTGGGCGTATGATGAATACATTTAATTTCTGTAAGCACGGAAAAATGCAGGCCTCACTGGAGACAGACGTGTAGAAATGATCACGGAAATTAAGGGGACCGAACATCAGTGATATTTCATTCTTTCTATTTAGTGACACATAGTATCAATTATATATGAAGTGACATAAGCTAATATTGTGATTTCAAGTTAACTCTTTTGCTATAAGAAGCAGAAAAAGCAGCACTTCCTGTATGTGTCATGCCCCTGCAAATGCTGATTAAACGACATAGCTATAGTGACTGGTTTACGAGAATCCTCACTAACAGCACTGATTCCGCCTTTACTCGCGCAAATGTTTCATATTTCTGCCATGGCTGTATATACTAAAAATAGCAGCTGTGGGTGTTTTCTTGTGATAAATTGGCTTTATAGTAGAAGTCAGACATCATGATTTCCCCTTAGTCACAGTCGTCTCCAGCGGCTGGGTCACAGGGAACAAAAAATTAGATAAATGAGTCATGGTATTAAATTTATATAACCACAGGAAGATTTAACCCAGTTCATTCTCTGCTGAATTCGTTTTTACCGATTACTGCATTCCATTAGTAAATAATGTTTATGTTCAAAATTGAACATTTGGGAATTTTTCAGAGGAACGGTATAAGATCGTGTTTTTTAAAAGGAAAACCTGAAATTCCAAAACGATGGGTTCTTATCAACGTTTCTCTAGGTCACCATGGTGAAAGGGTTATCTGACACATGGTAATATTCTAGCTGCTAAGCCATACAAGCTGACGGACTTAGGAATCTTCCACTTATTAAAGAACATTTTTTTGAAAATAGTGGATGACACGACACTAAAGTAAGTGAGGATTTTGGGGGGAAAGCAACAAAAAAAAAGATGGAAAATGAATTAAAACAAACCTCTTCCGTCTTTTCTCTTCAAGTTCATACTTCTGGTGCCTCTTGAAATAGGCTTCATCTGTAATATTCTGGATGGGAGAATATTTATAAATGTTTATGTGTAGAATAACTAAAAAAAATTACTAATAAACTACAAACATTCATTAACTGGTGCCTGTGGGGAATAGAGGGAATTAAATGTTGTGACAGAATCACTAATGTGGAGCTTTGGGAGAGACCTAAACAAATTCCAGTGAATCATGAGGTGAAGTAAATATGCTGGCATTGGATAGGACACATACTAAAAAAAACTAGGAAAATTACAATTAGAATGTCTTAACACTGGAACCCACAGAGGCATAGAAAGAAAGGCAGCCCCCCCCCCCCCCCCCCCCCCCCTCCCCACAAAGGAAAAAAACACAGGGAAAAGTGAGCTACAGGGTGAAATTAAAAAGATGGAGAGGACATGGGGTGAGCGGCACACGACTGGAGAGGATAAGGCTTCACTAAGGATGAATTGATTGAGAGCCTATGCTCTACCGGAAAATAAAGTGCTGAAGAAAAAAGTACATGCAATGACATATACACTGCACATACTTTGTATTAATTAGGTATATATATTTTGAACTATTCTTATTCTTCTCTTCTCTTCCTCTCTTGTACTACTTCTTAGCTTCAGGTTGAGAAATAAAATTTTCTTCTTCACAAAATTTCAGATGTCAACTTGAATATGCTTAACCCTTTTGTTCTGGGAAAGCTGGTTTTCCAGCTTTTACAGGTTTTTGATGACTAGAACAACTCTATAATGGTTCTGATACTGGTATCACAAATCATAAATGCAATCTTGTTACCAACACTGTGTTACCAATGCCAAACCTGGGCATTAATAAAAGAACAAGAGCAGAAACTGACAACATGAGAAATAAGATGTTTAAGAAAAGCAGTCAACACAACAAGAAGAGACCACAAAAGAAACTTAGATATTATAAGAATGGTGGAAAGAACATTACTGTAATTAGATTTATTGGAAAAAGAAGACCAATATGGTTTGGCCACCTGGTCAGAATCAACCTAGCATCACCGGTTGCCAGAGCATACAACATGAGAATCAAAACATCAAGAGGCAGAGGATGGCCAAGAAGACAATGGATAGATGGAGCTAACAAACTTGCTGAAACCCAACAAAATATCGCACAGCAGCAAGCTAACGAGCTTGCAATATCCTGGAAACTGATCATTAGTGGTGCTGCGATATCTAGCAGCATTTAGCAGAGAAAGACAACCGATAGAAACTGGTGGCAGCTGCACAGTGTGTAGACGTAGTGGGTATGATTATACAAAAGTCAATAAGTAAGACACACATAGCTGTTTAAAAAAAAAAATAAAGATGATAACTTGAAAACTTTATTTTTTCAACATAATATCCATCAACACTGATGCCCCTGTCCCATCGTTTTATCAGTCCTCCCAAACCTGCTGCATAAAACTGCATACTCTGTCTTCTAAACATTTTCACTTCACATTCAACTTCTGCGTCATCAGCAAAATGTCTCCCGCTAAAATGGGTTTTTGGTGAACCAAAAATTGCAATGGATCATGCATTATGTTGTATGCTGAACCATGCCAGCACCCTACTGCAGCTGCTACAGAGTCAACAGTTACTTGCCTGTCACCTCTAATCATCGCCTCCACCCGCTGCATGGATGCGTTTGTTGCAATCTCAACAGGACAACCAGAACGGACTTCATCAACAATATTAAAGCGCCCATGCAAAATATTTTTGCCCAGTTATGCACCACTTTATGGGATAAACATTCTGTCAGCATAAAACAAGAAGCATCTGCTTATGAATGTCCTTTGAAAGCAGCCCGTTTGCCCCCCTCCCCCTAAACACACAACAGCACATTGTTCTTTGAGGATTCACTCAGTAAGTACAGCTGCCATTTAGTTTCTGTGTTGTGAAAATATGGGGGGGGGGGGGGGGGGGGGGGTGACTGCAGTCACATACAAGAAATTCTAAAGAAATTTTACTAAAAAGCTCAACAAAATGGGGAAGCAGAAAAATGTGCACAAAACAACACAAATAACGTAACGTTTCGGCCGGGCAGCCTTTGTCAAACTACACAAAAATAACAACGAGGAGAGGAGAGTATACATATCTCTAAGGGGTGACGTGAGCAACGTTTAAAAGAAAATGTGATGTGGAATAAATGAAATAAAATAAAATAAACGATGGCTAAAAAAACAGTCGCAAAATGTTGAAGGTATGTTGGATATTGATACCGCCTGGACTTAAGAACGCCAAGGCTGTGGATGAGGCGATTTTAGTCCAGGTGGCATCAATGATACCAAAAGATAAACAAAATCAATCAAGAATATCACTGCACTCAGAACATTCCCATAGGTGCTCCTTCTCCTTCCTCAGTAGCCAACGAAATTTCAACATGCTATGATGACTGGCACCTTTCCGTCTTTCCAGACGATAGTGTTATATTGCGCTATGAGGAGGTATGAGACTCACAGCCAGTGGCGATGGCGAGTGTGACTAGCAAGACCTGCCCGTGTCTAGAAAAGTCTTCCACAATGATAGCATGGGATTTCAGGACCATTGTTGTCAACATATGTGTTTAATCTGTTTCTTTTCAGACGCTCAGCTCTCATCCTTTCTGCAATCATTTCTTCCTTCACTCTCATTCCCTTCCTGATATGCCCTTTGCACACAACACGGTCCATGGCATTTTGTTCCCATATGTCCACCTCAATACCTGTATCATTCATGTCCCGCTTTCAACATGCTAATAGTGCCAGTTAAAACCTGATTAACAGTCCACTTCAATATTGAATATCTTCTGAAAACTAATCACCCCCCCCCCCCCCTTTTCCGCTAAATTAGTCCAATAAGATTAATACATCTCTTATTTTAATCCCTGTATGGTACAATGGTCCTCGATTATTCCACGCCAAAGTTCTATATCTTTTGCGATCATATGCATCTAACTCTGTTCTCTCTCCATTGCATTTATCTGTCTCTCATTATCTCACTTTATTTTTCTGGTCCTGTGGGTAAAACCTGTAGGTTCTAGTGCGAAACCTGTAGGTTCCAGTGTAAAACCTGTAGGTCCTAGTGTAAAAGGGACAAGCTGATATGTTAAGAATAAACTACCAAATGTTTACTAAAGCAAAAGAGTTTACTCACCTCTGTGCCTTCTAACTGATACATATTTGTCATAGGTCTCAGTCGCCAGGATGGAGTTTCCACTGTGCGAGAAAATAAATACAGATGATTTAAGATACCCCTCATGTGGGTTCCTGGCCTCACTGTGGGGAAAACAAGAACAGACCCACTGCCTTCCCAACAAGCCCAACAGGGAGTCCACTAATGGGGGCATCTTTCAAAATCGAAGGGCATCTGTCCCCACAACAACGAACAACCAACTGCACATAAATAAGCCAGTAAAATGGATGCACATGCAAAACTCAGGCCTTGGCACAAAGCCAAAATCCAAAGAGACAAACAACCAAGAATTTACGCCAGAGTTTTCCATCGGTGAACAAATAAGAAGATATCATAAAGATATAAATAAATCCCAAGGTTTCTGTTTCTCTTCCCATCTCCAATGCCCTTTACTACCTTGGATAATAATGGAGAAGTCACAAGGAATAGTGGTGAGTTCAATATCTCGAGCCTCATGTGGGGGTGGAGAAGGGATTGGACCCCCAACAAGGATGTCGTAATAGGCTAATAACACTGGATGACAAGAACCCTGAAACTGACAATCTAATTTTGGGGTGCTAAGCATAAAAATGGCACTAAAATTTACTGACTGGCTCATGTTTACAAGATTCAGAGATGGTCATGTATAAACTACTCAACCTTCATATAATACAAATGATAGCATTTCGAAGATATCTTTTCTTGCCTCACCAGACTATTGGCTAGATATTGACTTGGCTGTCTCGAGATACAAAGATAAGTGATATTATGTATTTGTGTAGTAGTGTCTAATTCACGTATGTGCTAAAGAAGGCTCCATAGCCGCAACATTTATGTTTTGTTTGTTATATTGTGAAGCTCGCTGATATACTTTTCATTTGGTTGTATATCTTTCCCATCTTTTCAACTGCATCACTCAAATTATAAACATCAGTCTAGGGAAGTACCATTAACTTAAAGTTTTATACTCAATAAATGGCAAATCCCCAAGTTTGAACAATTTTATCCATGCAGCTTTTAATCTAGAGTAGGGATGCCTCAAAAGTGTGTAAAAGTGTAGACAACATTTGTTATATTTGTGAGGAAGTGACATTATCAAACCAGAAAAAGGCCATCACAGTATCATTTTAAAAAGAGGTGTACGACTATTTTTTCAGATGCAAGATCGAGAATAAGGTATGTACCCTTCACAAATGCTGCAGTACCTGCATAAGAAAACTTTTAAAGTGGATGAAAGTGGAAAATGTATCAATGTCGTCTGCAGTTCCTGTTGGTTGAAGAGAGAGCCCAGCAATCATGTAAATGACTTCTATTTCTGCAGTTTAGGAGGATTTAAAAAAAAGAAAAATACACACACATAAGAAATGGACTATAGTGTATTCAAATATATACATTCTGCTCTCTGATCAGTTTCACATGGTGAAGGACTTTCCATTCCTGAACCTCCAAAAGACGTTTCCATGGAAAAGTTTGCCTCTGAGAAAGAAGAACCAATAACAGCTGCTCCACAAACTTCATCCTCTTGTGATGATCCACTCATCTGGCCCAGTGCGTCGTCCATGCAACATATTCTTACCCAAGATGAAGTGAATGATTCTGTGCGCAATCAGGAGCTGTCTAAGGCCAAAGCGGATTACTTAGATCAAGACTCAAACAATGGAATCTTATCAAGGAAAAATGTCAAAATAACTTCTTTTTTTCAACACTCGCTATTATCAGTTTCACACTCTTGGCAATATATCTTTAAAGATCTACTTTCTCCACTTCCACCTAAATTTCCTCCCCAATAACTGTGGCATGGTTAGTAATGAGCATGGCACCCATTTGTACAAAGACACTGCTACAATAGAGAGACAATACTAAGGATTCACGACAATTTACACCCAGGTGATCTGATTATCAGTGCTGAGAGGAAAGAGAAGTGCCTGGGGGTTCGTAGCGAAAGCCAATGGAAAATCTTTAGTGCAAGACAGCCTAGCATACGACATCACAACATCTAGCATGAGAATGGACTTGCAGGCGGTAACTGCCTGCACGTCAAGAGAGAACAAGATGCATACACATGCCGTAATTGTAACAGACTCTGAAAGCATGCTGAGAAAGGCGAAGACAGGGATGCTTAGAGCAGAGTGGCAAACTTCACTGGGAAGGTCACGGGTAGTAAACATACTTTGGATATTTTCTCCAGGTCATGCAGTAGTAGTGGGTAATAAACAGGCAAATAAACAGGCAGACAGACTGGCTGGATCTGCACCACTGGGTGGTGAACTGATACATGACAAGGCAGATATGGTCAAGGCCTTTTGCAAACAAGCAACAGAATCAGGAGAAAAACAAGAATATTATGGCCCGGAGAGAACGAGGCCCCTGGGTGTAACCAGAGGGTCTGACCGGCTCACTACACTCAGAGGATAGGCAAGACGGACATATAACCAGATTGTGACCGGTACCATCAGTGTTGGAACTCTGCGCTGGCTGCTGAAGATGTAGACAGAGCACACATAGGAATGCGCCGAGTGCTGCGATGTCAATTCTTGACTCAACTCAACAACTAAGGAAACTGAAACACTTCCATGCTGGCTGTCTACCATCAGACACCCATCAGAGATGATCCTGATCAGCCAGCTATACAGATGTCAGGCAAATTAACACAGGAATCAGAACCTTCTTCACACTAGTGGCGCAAAAAGCATATGATACTAGACATAATTTTGATATACTGATCTCCCCACGTGGGTTCCTAAGCTCCATTTTAAAGAACAAAGAACAGACGCCTGCCCCTTAACAAAAAAGCCTGATTGACCCTAACCCTAACCATAGGAGGTGGGGGAAGGGGTTGTGTTTCTTTCAAAGTCGTCAGAGTGCATCTGCTCGTCAGGCAAGGAATGAAGAGTCTGCATACAAAGAGGCCAGATCAGTAAAACGGATGTGCGCCAAAACTCAAGTTCGGGATCAAGATTAAAGCCCATTAGAGGACGAATAACCAGAACTTTCCGCCACAGTTAAAGCCGATGAATGCTAAGAATAGCATATACTAATCAGCCCTTGATGGGTGAAGTGGTTAACACCACGCTGGCCACCTTTACTTCCAAGGACTCTATCTGTTACCCATTTTCTGCTGGGCCAACCCAGAAGCGAAAGTCATTCTTTTTTTTTAAATCCAGGTTCAGCGAGGATTTCGACACACAATGAACCTGAGTGCGACAGTAGCATGTCTCGCCGCTACATCACAGCTGCTTCCAAAGTTCCACATTAGGACAGAAACACACAAGACATAAACTAGTTAGTTACCATCTGATTGTTCTTGTAAGATTTTTGGATCAGGGCTGGGGCAAAAAGTTTTTGGATAGTACAGGTGATATAAAGTTTCTGTTTGCATGGTTGGGTAATCTATTGTTCTTTCTTCTTGTTCCAAGTGAGTTTCAGGTTGATCACTTGCTTCTTCTTGATTTCCTGAGTTTTCAATGTCGCTTTGATTGCCCTCTTCTTCCGCTAAACCAGATTCTGTGGAAGATTCCTCTTCCTTCTCTTCATTTTCACTTTCTTCCTTGTCTGACTCTGCTACAGAATTTTGTTGCTTTGCTAATTTTTGCCTTTTGTAAGGATGTTTTCTTTGCGAGATACTTTGTTTGTAACCTCGCCTTGGAAACTTCTTCAGTTCTGTAATTGTTGCATCACTTGACCTGAAAATTTAAAAAAAAATTGGTTGCTGTAAATTAATTTGACCAGATCAATTTTTAGCTCATATTTTACCACACACAAACCAAAGCTCTGCATAAAATCAAAAGCATATAAATATATTTACATTTTGTCCTAGCACTAAAAAGTTAAAAAAAAAATATTTAAAGTCGGCATGTGTGAACCAGTGTCACTGCACAAGGTTATAGATTATAAGTGCTCTGCATCCAGTACGGACAGCTGATAAGAAACTGCCCGCCTGTGTCACCGACCACATGCAACTTCATAGCTAGAGCAACGTTTCTCCATTTACCCCAGAGTGTTAACTCTGGTACCCATTACCTATAGGTTGGGTAAACCCCAGGAACAGTCCAGTTCCAAACACCGGCTATGAGCTGCAGCAAGTTGCAGTTGGATTTTAAAGCGAGTCTCATTTTAACTGCGCTAATGCAGCCCTCATTATTATTTCAACATATGTGAATGTCATTCTTGCCTAACTGCACCGAATCCTTATCAGTCATGGGTACTCCAAAATACAATAACTTGGTGTATGTTCACTTCTATTCAGTGATAACTTCTAACTTGGCATATGACATTTATATGGAACATGACCAGCATGCTAAAATTTGTATGAGCCAAAATTACTCATGACACAGCCTGTTCTCTTTGTTTACCCTGCTCAAGACAAGCTACCAAAGTTGAGGAAAGGCTTGGCAGTATGTTAAGCTTCAAAGTTATTTTTGCTTCCGACATCGCTTTGCTAATGCAGTTTCCACATAAGGACGGTAGGCTATGGTTTCGGCTACCTGAGCTACTAAATTTAGTGATTGGCTGCAGCCCTATGAGCTGTGTTTTTCCTGTGGAATGCATTTGTGCAGGGGCTGTGTTGTGGTGATCAATATGGCCGGTAGCCGTTTAAACGCGTGAGCTGGAGAAATACCTTGTGTAATAATTATACATATGTACAGTAAGCAGCTTATCGTGCCCGACTACTTTAATCAAAGACAAACTGCATTTCTGGTAACGATTATTGGCTTTGGTGCCTTTAGCAACTGAAATACGCATTTTCTGCGTGCACAAATTACAGGATTGTTCTGGGACTAGTTGTTTGTTTACCAGTTTTTCAAATGTGACAGTGAGGGACATTTCATTTGATTTGCACTGGCAAAGAAACAGACCAAGTAGGGGGAAACCTGACCGAGGTGATGTTGAAACCTGGACTAAGACAAAGCTACAGACAGAAGTCAAAGACTCTCTAGAAAAGTTTCACCCCAACAGGACCCAAGCGAGCTGTAATAGCATGCTGCTGAATGACCCGAAATGTCAATTTCCCAAAACATCCTGAGGAGAAGGCATAAGCAAAGTTCTTTGGACAGATTTGTTTTTTTTTTTTAAAGTAAAACCTGATGAGCTTAAACCAGGTCCAATAAGCAGAAAGAGACAGAAAAAAAAAAAACAGCTGTGTATAAATTTTTTTATACGAAGTGACCGATGTATAATATGCCAAAAACAACAGGATGTTTTTTCCATGGAAACAGATGAACCAGTCTCCCTTTGCTTATGGAAAAATTTGTATAGTATACGTCCTGTTTGGTATTATGTTCAAGGATCAGGATTGAATTAAGTATGTATATGGAGGTACCACTTATCTGTTTTCAAACTTGCTGCAATCTGTCAATTAAATCAGTGGTGGCCAACCTCTTTGGCTTTAAGGTTTATTTTTCTTTCAGAAATCATTGGTGATCTTCTTTAAAGAGACTACAGGCTAGGGCTACTCAACTAAGTTTACTCAAGGGTCAAAATGTTGAAACTGGGGATTATCATGGGTCAGAGGCCCGAGTCTCAGCTCAGAAAGGTCATTAATACAATACAACTAACAATGATCTGTTCGCCACTTGCTAGGCATCTGTCGGCCGCCAGTTGAATATTGGAATTATGAAGCGGGTTTGGAATGCTTCAGCCACAGGGGCTGATTTCAAAATAATACATATCATCATTAAATAAATATTATAATTAACTGCCCTGCTTCATTAACTCCTTCAGTCCCAGATGATTTTTATGCTCAGCTGGTAAGCAAAAATTCACTGCAATACATGAACGCACTGATTTCAACAGGTCTAAACACAGATAGGAAGTGTGAAAAGCAGATTTCTAAAACAAGATGTGACGAAAACTAAAAAGCTATGCGATAGTTGAAGTTCAGATTGAAGAACAACTACACATCATGCATTTCTTAGGATTAAAAGCGTTAAGAATTTAGAATGTTACAATTTGAACAACATTGCAAAATGTTATATTTACCCTTTCTGCTGCACTATCAATGAAGGTGTGGCTGCCTTTGCCACAGTTTCTAACAATGTTGCTCCTGAATAATCCCTCATCTCTTCTTTGTGCTTTAAAATTGACATTCGCCGCTCCATCCGTTCTAGTCGACATTGTAGCTACAACACAACATAGTTAACAAAGGTTCATTATTTAAATCTACACTAAGAAAATCATTACATGTTAAAGAATCACTTCTTTCTCTTCTACTCCATAACTCAGCCCTGTAGGTCAGGGCCATTCAACTAAATTGACTCAGGGTCCAAAATGTGGGCCTAGGCCTCAGCATAGAAGGCTCATTAGTAAAATACAACTGACAGATGATCCACCTGCTAGGCCTGCAGCTGAATAGCTCTGATATAGGTCATCGGAATACTAGGTCAAAAGGGTTTATTGTCAAATTCTCCAATTTATATTATCTTCAGCAGCACATGGAAAAAATAAGGGTCATCCCTTCCGCACCCACCCACAATTAGAAAACACTGGCAGACCCCCAAAACAAGTCTCCTCACCACCTTACAAACTTTCTAGCCAAATAACGGTGTATATGTTGGCTGGGGGAGGGAGGAGCTCAGGTCCTTGAGTGCCCCCCCCCACCCAATAATTCTGTATTTAGGGCTACGATGTCCTGTTTAACGATGTATGGACATTATTTTTAATGCATTTGTTCATGCATTTCATATAATTTCAAGTATTTTAATATATTTATATGATATTCTTATTATTACAATATTATCACCATCGTGGTGCATGTAAATATAATTATATACTTGAAATAAGATTAAATGTATAAGCAATTATCTTTAAAGAAAAATATTATACACTGGTAGTCGGAAAGGGGAGGGTGGGCGCGAAGATTTTATAAATTATTGAGAGGAAGATTGGGAGTAAGCACTCTTCCCCCCCCCCCCCCCATTTTTCCCACATGAAACCTGAACTCTCAGGTTTGGGCAACAAATCACCCCCCCCCCCCCCTTTCCCCGAGCATCCTGGCCTTTCAGATTCCAACTCTCTACCTTGTTTCTAGTGGAGCAACATTTATGTTTTCTTGATAACAGGAAGAACTGTCTGGATATTATTTTAGGTTAGGCAAAATCAGACACCACTGTCCTATCTTTTTATTCTAACTGCAGTCACAGGAAGTTTGTTGGATAGATGATTAAACAAAAAGCACCTCCAAAAAAAAAGAGCTTAAGCCATTTTTTGCAAGGGGGGGGGGGGGGGGGAGGGGGGGGGGGGGGGGAATCAAGCCCACTTAAAAAAAATGGGGGGGGGGGTGAATGCGCTCAAGGAACCTGGGCTCCCCGGTTCCTGCGCCTATGGTGGGGTTATATATTTACTTTTTACATATTTACTAGATGGAAAATGAGACAATTTAAAGAATATTTATGAATAAATGCTGTCAGAAGACTTAGAGGCATTAATGTATGTAAGAATATATGAACAGGTAATTAGGTGCGGATCCGACAAGGAAGGACCTATGAGAGGAAGACAATGATGTGTGTAATCAGTGTGCTACGGGAAAAGTTAGCATCTACTTCTTAACCCTCTGGACATTTATCAGCCTACACAAAACAACCAAAAAGACAAAACTGATTGGCCGGCCCGATATAATACAAGCCTTCAGATTGGCTGGCCGGTTTTTTACCAGCCAATCAGATTGCTTCTCACATCTCTTGCACATGTAAGCTCTTCAATGACAGCTTTTGAGAAAGTTTGATGCGTTCTGTAATTTTACATCGATTTGTTTTGGTGGGATTACCTGTGCGCAACAATGATGAAAAGGACTGTTGTGTCACAGCAACCGAAACAGACCAGGAGGCAGAAAAAAGAGTAGAATCATGCGCCAGAAGTGTCTAAAGGGCCTCCATGGGCCTAAATTCCCAAACCATAAGTGTTAGGACTTATTCAGGCTTCATCCATTGAAAAATGCACCCAAATTTGTTATGTTAGTCATGTTTTCTCCCAAGGGGGAAAAATGCTTGCATAAATTATGCAAATAAGAATAGTTTAATATGAACAAATGTTGAGATTTCAGTTTGATTTATAAATATTCTGTTAGCTCATTCAATTTCCTTTATGAATGTATATAGTTCAGTATATGTTAATAGAACACTTTACTTTTTTTATAATTTTTCTGTGTGTAAATTAAGAAAATCTAACAGGTTAAAATAATTCACAAATCATGAGATGCCCAATATAATTACCTGTGCAAACATGTATCTTCCTATGCCAAATATCACCTTCATTGTGAAGTTCTAAACTGGGTAAAACAGTAATTTATTCACTCCACAGAAAAGGAAGATCACAATTTCAGATACACACACCAAGTTTCCAAAGTTCAGAACTGTGTCCTAACATTAAATCACTAATTGCAATAATGTCTCAGGCCTGTCAATATTCTTATAAAAATTAGTATGATCATGTGAACATAATAAATCAGTGCATAACTATCACTTAATATGGACAGAATATATTGATATTACACACACATATACATATATATCTATAGGCACTCCTTGCAACAGTGACCCTAGGTGTTTACGGCGACAATTCATTGTTTGTGCATGTGCACACAATAATAATATTCTTTCATACCGAATATTGTTTAAGGTTAGGATAAGGGTCTGGGTTAAGGCTAGCCCTAACCTCGAACAATATTAAAAATGACAGAATATTGGCTGCCTTCCGAATAACGGTCCCAAATTATCGAGGCAGAAGATATACCCTAACAGAGCCTCAGTCACGTGTCAGTTGCGCACTTCCGCCACGAGTATTGAGTATCTCCCACGCCGCATGGATTGGGGCTAAACTAGATGGCTTGGACTCACGAGCAGCAGCTACCGCATTTCCTGCAGCTGCCTTGATTTTATTTGCTTGTGATTGTGAGACAGCCATCTAGTTAAGCCCCAATCCATGCTGCGTGAGCAGCGTGGGGATACTCTAGGCGGTGGCGGTATAGTCCCCGGAAGGTCGCAATTCGGCGGTGGCAGTATAGTCCCCGGAAGTGCGAAACTGACATGTGACTGAGGCCCTGTTAGGGTATATTTTCTGCCTCGATAAATTGGGACCGTTATTCGGAAGATAGCTAGAATATTAATATTATTATCATGTAAACTTACACAAAGAATGAATTACTTCATCGGGGTCGGTGCTTAAGAGTTAAGTAACGTTAACTTACAAAAGATTACATGCTCTAGGGTCGCCGTTGCAAGAAGTGCATATATATATATATATATATATTTATATATATATATATATTTGCTTTTTAGCTGCTAAACTAATTGGTAACATGATACAAACACAAACAAATAAGTTTTCGGCTTTCTATGGATGAAAGATGCATTTACTATTTCAGTATCAACTTTGTCTTTATCAAGCAACTCATTTTATGTTCATTTTACTGTTGTGCTCTTTTTTAAGTGTTTGTTGTGCTTTACTATAACCAGTTGGTACACTAATTCAACTTATTCTCATTTGACTTTAATTTATCTGTTATCCTTTGACTCTGTCATATTTTAGAGAAAACAACAGACAGATTATCAGGTCGTCGGTTGTGACATAATCTAGTTATCTAGCCCACTAGCCACAGCATAATAATAAATGATCAAGTCTTGTTTTTTGGGAGCATACTTATACTAAAATAACTATTACTATTATATTATAATAATAATTTAAAGTGTTTTAAATAATGTTTTCTAATTAATCTGTCACATTAATTTAATTCTTCTCCCTTACAAATTACACTTTATACTTACAGAACTCCCTCAAGTTACTGATATTCTTCTTATTATTATTGTACTTTTCTGAGCAGACCACGACATACCAGTACTGTACTGTATTTATCTTATTTTATGGTCATTAATTTTAAATGTCCTTTTTTTAGCCATGCACAACACGGTAGTAAACTGAACACTAAATTAATACGCCATCAACCTAGTGCGACAAAGAGAAAGGCTCCCGGTTACCGGCCTACTGCCTACCGGTGCAGAAATTAAATCCGATTAATGAGCAGCTAATCAACTGAGAAAAAAAAAAGACGATATCAAATACTGAGAGGTGCAAACTCTAGGTTTAGCGCCCTTTAACAGCCTGTGTGGAATGGCTCAGTAGAATGCAACATATAATAAATCATTAACGGTAAACATGACACTTATTGTAAAAGATGTTGAATAAACATGGCTACAAGCTGGTCCCCTGTTAACTAACATTTTGACAAAAATGGTGGCGGCGTTCGCACATGACACGTCACGTGACTTTCCCAAAATAACATGGTCTCTAGACGGCAGAAAATGTTTAAATTTTAACCCACACATGAGAATTCAACTTACTGCATCTCTCGCCGACATCAGAGCCTTGATTTCTCTGTCCTTCTCCATAATTTCATTCTGCTGGCACTGAATGAATTCTGCCTGGCTCATCAGTAAATCTTTTAAGCGACCCATTTCCTCACCTGCCCAACAATTCGACGAAGCCATTGCCGCGGATGATGATGGGGAATGAACCGCTTTGTTGGTAACCTGTGACTGTTCGCTTTTTGAGCATGCATCTGAAGACGAATCGCATCTGTTTTCGCTGTCTTTCACCTTTGGGCCATTACTCTCACAATATCCATTTTCCTTTAGCTCATCTTCTTTCTCTTGTTGGGCATATTTCAAACTTTCTTGAATGGCCAGCGACAACTCCATTTCAAAATCTCCAACGCCATTGAGAAGATGCGACTTTACAGCGACTCTCCTCCTTGGAAACAGTCTGCCTTCTGGTCGACACTTTGGTTCCTGAGCAATGCTGGATTTCATTATTCCTAGTGTCAGTGATAATTTGATTATATTTGAAATAACAACTAAAATATCACATAAAACTGCATTCCGAAGAAAAGACTTGAACTCTTCCACTGCTGCTATTATTATTATTCTCGACACTATTTGATCACTCAACGCTGAAGAGCTCGTAAATGCTTTCTCAATCCCACACACGCATCTGCCTCACTACATATGTTACCTACCATCTGCACATGTTAATTGTTTCATCGTGGTCGAAACAGTTAAATACTCCTGGGCGCTGGCAGTAAATTAGAATCAGTGTTAAACTGTAATATGTTCTTAAAATGAAAATGTTTATAGCATAGTATAATTTTAAATTAATATAGTATTGTTAAATGTTACAGACAGGTTCTAAGAATATCTTGGGTAAAGAAAAGAACAAATGCATCCATACTTCAAAGAGCTGAATATTGGAGGGTTGCTGTAAAGACAATAAATTGAAATATTTTTGGTCAAAACGTCATGGAGGTCTAGAGAGAACAATAATGGAGGGGTATATGCCTGGGAAGAGAGGAAGAGGAAGGCCAAGGAGAAGATGGGTGCAGGATGTGGCAGATGATCTCCAATGGTTGTATCAGACGCAGGACATATGATAGGAAGGTTTCCGGAGGGTTGTTATGGCAGCGAGGTTAGGGACATGCTACTAATGAATATGAATAGTATTGTTATTCAGCACGCGTGGCCGTTTTTTTTTTTTTTTTTTTTTTTGGGGGGGGGGGGGGGGGGGGTTAGTTTTAATACTATGGCCTGAGTCAAAAGTAAACATTATATTAACCAGCATTCTTCTACAATATATGTGGTGTACTGATAAACATAAATCTCTAAGTCATGTGATCAGTATTAGTTCTCCACCTCAAATGTGTGTATGTGTATATATTAGTGCTGTACGGAGTATTCGCTTCGGGGCCCAGTAGTGGACCTAATAACTATTCGGTATTCGGCCGAACAGTTGCGGTCGGGCCGAATACGAATAGTGGCTACCTTACTCCTGTTTCTGCATACACTGCGATGGACTGAAATAACTCTCTCATTAACACAATAGTTGCTGTTGCCTAAGTCTGTCGTAGCGGGGAAAACTGGGACCCGGTTGCGTGGGACAAACTTAATAAAATGCCAACCGCAGTGTGAGTGTGTTTATGAGTGTGAGAGAGAGATCGTGCATTTTTCGTTCTTTCAGGGTGTCGTCGCCCAAATCAAATTTGAAGATATTGCTAACGAGAATATGAAGGTGCGTTTAAATTACATCGAGCAAACGATGATTTTGAAAGAGGCGGGAGCCCGAAGACAACTAATCACAGACATTAAAATGAGACAGTCGTCATTTTTCAGCCATGTTATGAGAAGTGGGGAAATGGAACATTTGGTGACCACTAGAAAGATCTGTGGAAGGAGGGATAGAGGAAGACAACGATAGAAGATTCTTGACAGTCTTGTTGCATAGCATGGAGGTGTGTCAGCACACAAACTGATACATGCTGCAGGAGATAGCAGATTGTGGAGAGGCATGATTGCCTACGCCAGTCGGCAAGACACATGATGCTGATGATACACTATTTGTATTCGTATTCGGCCGAATAGTTGGTCCCACTATTCGTATTCGGTACAGCCCTAGCATATATATATATATATATATATATATATATATATATATATATATATATATATATATATATATATATATATATGCATACACACATGAGCAAATCTTGATAATCTTAGTTTCAGCTTCATAGCAAACATGTCACCCCATAGTTGCTAGGCTCCCGTGCCAACGAAAAGCACACAGAATGTTCATCACAGTTTCTTGTGGAAAGATTGAAAGACTACTGTCTCAGCATATGCACTAGCATAGGTTTCAAATTACTGTCGTGTCAGGGGAACGGGGGTTGAGGAAGAGCTCTTAAAGTCCAACTCCTGGCCTTCTCGTGGGGGAACTGTTTAAACGAACAGGAGAAAAGGTGAGGCGAGTATCTGGCACCGTAAAACGAGAAGGCTCCTCGAGTATGATCACAGTATACCCTAGCAAAAACAGAACAAAACAAAAAGTGCTGAAGTCGGAGGCAACCAGCCAGGAGGCGCACCACAACAACCAGAGAGCCCCGCACACACGCCATGGAAATATGTCCAAAATCAGCAAAACGATAAGGTGGTGCTCGCCCTGTGATTGACTCTCATGCAGGAGCAGTGCCGGGCCCTCAACCTCGAAGAGGCCCAACCCAAATTACTAGAGGTCCTTCTCAAATGTACTGTGCAGCCAGGGGACATGAGAATAGAGCATATGTCCAAGCTAAGAGAAGAGTCAAATTAATGCACTGGAATTCGGAGGGATTACAAATAAAAAGCTAGAGTACGGAAATATTCTAAATAAAGCACATATACATATATGCTGTCTACAAGAAAGCCACCTCACTGAAGACAATCTTCAAAATCAGAGGTTATCAGTGCTTCCGATCAGACCGGAAAGGCAGGAAAAAGGGTGGAATACTGACTCTAGTAAGGAACAATACCACTGCGTGCCAGACTGAAGTATATATGGATGGAGCAGCATATCAGGTTCTGAAACTACAAGCTCGTAGTGCAGACTTCCACCTGATCAATTTTTAGACACAATCCGAATTGTAGAAAAAATGAATATATCAGCCACGCACAAAGCCGGGGACACGACCACATATACCAGAGAGGAGAGAAACTGGAGGAGTGGCAAGATGAGAACAGACTTGTTTTGATTAATAGGCCAACTGATCCACCCACGTTCTACTCGAGATCGTGGCACACCACTACTACCCCAAACCTAGCATTTCATTCTCCAGATCTGGAATGGAACATTACACGAGTTGTTGGAAAACAACTAGGAAGCAGTGACCATCGACCGGCCTTCCTTAATGTAGAAAATGAGAAGGTCAGAGAAACTAGTACTCTGTCAAGGTGGAACTACAAGAAGGCTGACTGGACAATGTTTAAGCACCGTACCAGTATACTGCTGGGAAATTTTAGCATAGAGCAGGATATAAACAAAGTAATAAAGAATTTAACAAATGCAAAATACAGGCAGCAAGAAAATCAATACCAAGAGGTGCACGTTAGCATTATAAACCATAGGCCTACTGGAATAGTGAACTAGACAATTTGCATACCGAGGTGGAAACATCCAGAAAGAAAGCAGAAACCAGGCCAAACTCAGAGCATCACAAAAACTACCAGCATGCAAAAGCCAAATTTCTAATGGCAAAGCTGCAGGCTAGAAGAGAAAGTTGGCAGGAGAAAACAAGGTCCCTGAACTTTGAAAAAGACACAAGAAAGTTATGGAATCTTGTAAAATAAATTAATGATGAGGTCACAGCTTTGGACTCAAAGATCACGCTGCAGAAAGATGGAAACATGGTCACAGGAAAAGAGACAGCTAACCTCTTTGCAGACAATTTTGCTTTAGATAACAAAACTGAAATAAGTTCAGAAAAAAAAAAAAGGGGGGGGGGGGAGATTCAAGAAAAGACACAGTAAGAAGTCAGAATGAAATAACATCAGAGCGCTAAAGGCGCCCGTTACACCTATTGAAGTGGAATTGGCCATTTCAAAACCGAAAATGCGGAAGTCACCAGGAGCAGATGGTATATCTAACGAAATGATCAAAAACCTAGGAACAATAGCAAAACAAAGCTTTTACAGATATTAAATGCTTGCTGGGCAACAGGAAATGTTTAACAGATCTGGAGAGAAGCAATTATGATACCTCTTATAAAGCCTGGCAAAGACAGTTCCAATGCCTCCAACTACAGACCTCAGCAGCTGTCTCTGCAAAACAATAGAGCGCATCACCAACATCAGACTACAGTGGTACATTGAATGTGAAAACATCATTACACGACAGCAAGCAGGCTTTAGAAAGTTTTGCTCTACGGAAGACCAGATAACAAACCTCTCCCAAGAAATAGATGGTGTTTTCAAGGTAAGAAACTGGTACTCGCGGCATGGATAGATTTAAGGAAAGCTTTTGACAAAGTTTGGAAGGAGGAGCTTTTGAAGAAATTGAGAAACTACAAACTGAATTGGAAAATGCACAATTGGATTTAAGCATATATACATAACAGAAAAGCCCGGGTAGAAGTAGATGGTTTCAAAAGCAAAAAAGTTTTACTGCGACAAGGCGTCCCTTAAGGTGGTGTCCTGTCGCCCACACTTTTCCTTTTATTCATCAACGACGTGGTTGCTGAAATACAAATTGAATAAAAACAGCAATGTATGCCGATGGCCTGGTACTGTGGTGCACCAATGAACAGGCAGCGGTAGCCACAAGAACACTACAGTGGGCTACGGATGCACTTGGAGCATAGGCGAATAGATGGTGTGTCAGCATTAACACAGACAAATGTAGCACTATACTCTTCACTCTCTCCCCAAAGCAAAAAGCGGGCGTCATCGTAATAAACGGAATACTCCTAAGATATTATCAAGAGCCCGCGTACCTCGGAGCCACATATGATGACAGGTTGACATGGAGAAAACATATCAACAAGGCAGCAACCAAAGCCAGGAGGAAGACAGCCATACTAAGAAAACTAACAGAAACCACATGGGGAGCCAGTGGAAAAATACTCACTAAACTATAAAAGCAAAGCATACTTGGAATATGGGTCAACTGCATGGTGTTCAGCATCCAGAACCACATTAAAGGAGTTGGACAAAGTGCAAAATCAAGCTCTTAGAGTCGTCACAGGAGGGATGAAATCAACACCGATATTAGAAATAGATAAAGCTGGGAAACACAGGCATTGAGAGGACGCAGAGATACAAAGCTGCAAATACAAGCTGAAAAGTGCCTTTGTATGCCAGATCACCCCATGAAAAATAGATTTCAGAACCTAGTTTTTGGGACTGTTAAAAAGAAGCAGCTTTAAACACCAATCATAAAGAATATGTAGACAAACTACTGACTTTCCACAAATTGGTTGTCCACTTAAAAGTATTCCCTAACATACCCCATGGGGAGAAAAATGCAGATAAACAGTAAAAATCCAGATAAATATGAAAGGAATATTTGACATGAAAGAGCAAGATAGTATACAACGCAGAATGGCCACCCTCAGTTATATTGATGAAAAATACCCACAAGAACAATGGGTCAGAGTCTATACAGATGGATCAGCATAAAGTGCAATTAGAAATTTCGAGAATTCCCAGATAGTACGAGGAATAAGTCCAGTGTGCCAACCCTGAAGTACTGCCATAACTATGATGCAGAAACCCAGACTAACATGACAGCAACAGAGAAACTGCTGCCAAATACCAATCTTGGCTCACAGTCTGTGGTAATGCTGACAGATGCAAAATCCGTATTTGAAGCACTCCAGTCTAGGAAACTACCAGAATCGCAAACACTGCTGACGCAACTCAGCTGTCAGCGAAAAGTCGTAGTGCAGTGGAACGACCTACTTTATTTATAGGCCAAACAGGTCAACAGGGATTCCCGTTCTTGTGCAAGAATAGAGTCCCTCTGTGTCCACAGTTTTTATCGAGGAAATGTATACACAAATTAAACTAATTTCATTAATTTTCGACATATTTTATAGAACTATATGTCATTTTAAGGCAAATAAGTGTGCTATTTAAATATAACAATAAGGGCTCTTACAGACGAACACAAATGCCTTTGCTACAGTCAACATGAACATAAACATCAATAACGTTTGGAAATAAACTGAAAGTTATTCCAGCAAAAGTAAAGAAATATCAGTGCTAACTCTTTGATTCTGAGAGGGTATTGTTGCATCAAAGGAGCCGGAAAAGGGGGTTGGGGGGGGGGGGGGGGGGGGTTGGTGATATTTGTACTTTATCAAATTTAGCGCATAAAAATACTGCTGTGAAACATACACATAACCTAAATATAAATGATTGATGGTTATTATTACTATTAGTATACTACTACAACATATAATTATACTGTTATTTAATAATTAGTAAACAAGTACAGTCAATATGAAATTGATATGTGCAATAACTTTTCACACAGAGCAGTTTTCTTAAGAGTACTTAAACACACAGTCAAATATGTCCAGTATCATCTTGTTGAATGAAATCAATTCCTTATCATTGCGAATTATTTGGTAACTGTTTAAAATTACATCACACATATTTCTGAATACTGCATGCAACAACGCGAATAAGTATCATAAATGGTATATTATTTTAAGGTAATTAAAGCAAATTGAAAAAGACCATATAACTGCAAATGCTGTGCAACATACACATATCAAACACAAAAATTCCCCATATAAATACCCGATCTCATTGTTCAAAACAGTGTCTGGAACAAGACTAAAGCCCAGAATTAAATGAACAACCAGAAGTTTCTGCCAGAGATTACAACCAAATATCGCGAAGCAGAAGACAATTTACAAAAATGAACACAGATCGTACAACTGCAAATGTGCATAAGAAGTAGATGAATAACCAGAAGTTTCTGCTAGAGTTTACAGCCAGTGTTAGTGAAGCAGAAGACAATTTACAAAAACGAGCACAGACCGTACAACTGCAAATGTGTATAAGAAAATAGTTAGTTAGTTAGTTAGTTGGGTTATCCTCATTGCACTCCGGACATGTCCATAGGTGCTCAGATCCTCCCCTCAGTATGAACCCCAACGTCCGATGGCTAATAGTACCAGTTCTATGTTGATTAACAAGTCTTTTGGCGTGTCTGGTGTGCGTCTCGTTTTTTGCTGTGCCGATCTTAATTCCCAAGTCTGCCATTCTGGCGAGTGATGTTGATTCACTGCCACCAAAGTCCTCTATCCTTCCCATTTCTCTGAGGGCATTGATAATATCAGCATGATCCATAGGCTGACCGTCGGTAGTGATAGCGGATCAAGCCAACCTGTCAGCTCTTTCATTTCCATCGACGCCTGCGGGTCCCGGAACAAAAATAAAGGTGACTCCGCGCACAGTGGACTTCTGTAATGATTCAAGCCATTGTCTTCGCACTGAACCTGCCTGAACCCTCCGGATCAGACTCATTGAATCACTGAGTATACACACGCGGGTGTATTTTTGTGTTTCAAGCCAGGCAAGCGCTTGCGTCACTGCCATCACCTCCATCGTCATGCTGCTTGTTGTCATGGAGAAGGCGCCGTTGGCTTCTTTGACTGTTCTGCCCGCTGAGCGTGCTGTAAATGCCCATGCGCTTCTTCTTTGGCGTATAACGGATCCGTCTGTATAGATTATTGCATCTGCTTCGTCTGAATTTTCACCGATGAGAGCGTTGACATCTGCATTAACAGCAACAGGATTCTCGATTCTCTTCTCTACATCGCCTGTTGAGTGTATAAGAAGTAGATGAAGAACCAGAAGTTTCTGCTAGAGTTTACAGCCAGTGTTCACGAAGCAGAAGACAATTCACAAAAATTAACACAGATTGTACAACTGCAAATATGCAAAAGAAGTAGGTGAACAACAAGAAGTTTCTGCCAGAGTTTACAGCCAGTGTTCGCGAAGCAAAAGACGATTCACAAAAATAATAATATTATTAGTGTACTTCAACAACATGTAATTATACTGTTAATCAACAATTAATAAAGAGGCAAAGAGTGACTTGCTGTGAGAGGTTAGTTAGTCAGTTAAATATTGTTTTTATGCACTTACCCAGAGCTCCGAAATTTCTTGACACATTTATGCACAGTCAATATGAAAGCAATAGTTTTCCTCCAACACAAGATAGTTTGCACCTGACAACTGTCGATATTCTGCAGATATGGCTTCTAAATTACCTGTTTGTATTTTCCCCAAAAGTAAGATTTCTACATTCAAAGTAGAAAAAGAATAAACAGCCAGTTCCAAAAAATCCAAACTACTGAATAGAAACAGTGATACACACATCACAACGCGACTGTCTCTCGTGAATTAAAAGTAAAATTGCTGTAATCTAACAGCAAAGTTTGAAAATCTTGTATATCTACTTCACAAAATCTGTTTGTCGATTTGTAAGACGAATACATTCAGAACACAGAACTTTGTAAGCATATTAAGACGTCACACAATGCAACATGGAAACGCTTCCAGTAACCAATTTTCGAGGGGACTCCGCCAAAATGTACCATGGTTTTATCGGTAGGCATTATTAGAGAAGGCGTTGTGCAATGGATACCGTCCCACTGTGGAGTGCCTGGAAATGAGAGAGCGATCAATTTGGCAGGTGTGACACAAGACATTTTCTTCGTTTTGTCTCGACCGTCCAGTTGGCACTCCCAGAAAATTTCAATGATTCCGTTTAATTAAAAAGAAATAATGTCGACTGACTGACTAATGGTTTACCCCAGCAGGACATCACACTGAGCGATAAACACCTGGTGACACAAAATGCCACCATGCGGATGAGGATTACCTGTGGAAAGGTCCACAAAACCCCTTTCAACCATTAGGTTAAAAAAGGGACCCGTCAACACCAAGGTAAAAAAAAAAAAAGAAGTAAAGGACCCTTTTCCACGCCTTTCTATATTTTTATAGACCAAACGGTACTTGGTGAGTGATGTGGTCAGCATCACGCCGACCGCCTTTACTATCACAGGACTGTTGCTGGTAGGCAACGCCAGGGTGGGGCTTCAAAATAACGAAAAATATTTTCCACATGGGGACGGCAAGGCGAGTAGTAGTGTCTAGAAAAGAACATGCTATTATATCTGCAGACATTATTAAATTTCATTAGTTTATAAATTTTAATGCCTTAAATGTAGTAATGGATTATATTGAAAATATTACGTCAGAATTCTGTCCTTTTTGACCTCGAGAATCTAAACGATATTTTCCTGAAATGAAATCTGAACTATGAAAGATATAATAATACAGATGGGATTATGAATGGGTATTATATATAGGATGTAACAGAAGAGGTGATACTGGCGCTCTGAGGGGTTGGGAAAAGAGAAGAAGGGGGGGGGGGAGTTCCTGTGGATAGCTTGGGTCTGAACTCTTGGGGTCTGTGGAGGGTTGGTCCTAATAAGGATCTTTACCCTTGTGCTCTGTGAAGTTTGGGGGATGAGGGAGGCGGGGGTGGGGGGGGGGGGAGGGGTAAATTGACTTGCCCAGGGTGTCTCATTTTAAGTTCGAACTATTATTGGTATGTCCCGTTTTCAGCTCAAGATATTATGGTCACCCTAGACCCCCCTGTGGTTCCACTACTAATACTCAGTTCACAGATGACGAGCCCTCGTGAAGAAATTACTTCACTAGCAAGAGAAACCACATATGCACATGTTTTAAAAAAAAAAAAAATTTTTGGTTAAAGTTCTGCCCTTTCAGGATTGTAGTCTGTCGGATTAACATCTCACGGATGACGATCAAGAAGGTGCAAGTCCCGGAAAGTCTGTTCAAACGTTTAGCCAAATGTATGTTTTTGGAACACTTTTTCGCGCCAGCAGTACAAAAACCTGCTGTGAACAATAAAATAGTTCCCAGGTAACAATGTATGTTGCGCAGCAAGAGGAAAGGTCTGTCAATGGACGACGGTTGCACCGGGAACTCAATTTGATAAGCAGCCAGAACTATTCAGAATGAAATTGCAAGCTACTGAATCGGCAAATGAAAAAAAAAATGCTTTATTACCGATAACCTTGCTTAAATATGAATGAAGTTGGTGAACTAGCATGTTGCAGACAGTGCTTAGTATGTAGAAAACTGGATCATTTGTGCTGTTTGGGAAAATGTCAATATTTTTAACAATTTTTTTTAAAAATTGCATAACAAATTTACAATTAGTATTTTATTTTACCACTGCATCACTCACTAGGAAAGTGTGTTAAAGTTAGTTGAGTGTTGCGTGTCCTTTACATGACATTGCAGAACCCATCAGTTTTTGGCTGTTGTGGTTTTTCTATGCAAAATTACATCCAGTAGTTTGCCATTGCTTTCTGGACGGTTGGCTTTTCGGTACCACTATCGAAACCAACAAAAGGCGATAGGCCTGCAGCTGGAATGAAACCCGGCACCCTGGCATTACGAAGCGAGTTCGCAGCGCGTAAGGCACAAACGCCGACAGGAAAGTGTGTAAACATTTTTAAAAATGTTTACAAAGTAGACATTTGAGAATCAGTTATCTGACATAATATTTCTCTGCACGTTTATGAACGATAATTTATACTTAAACAAACATTAAAATCCGAAGATTGTTGCCATGGTTGGAATTTCCGCGTGTACTAGTAAGTAATTAGCGGCTGCAGTTTGTCTTCTCCATGAAGGCAGAACACAGCAGGTGTGATAATCCTACGTGTATACATCTCGGTAACCCCGTTTCAACCGTACAGTTACACTACAAGAGGCCTCAAATAAAAGCCTTAAAAGTATGATAGAAATTACAAGAGAATTAAGCACGTCCCATTACGATGCAGACGAACATGATGGCGCCATATTGACAGTTTCAAGACCACCGCCCCACTTTTGACTTTCACCAAAGAGGAGCAGCGTTCGGTTATCCGTTTCGTTTTTTTTTTTTTTAATCAGTCAAGGGATGAAACTTGTAGAAATTCATTGGCGAATTAAGGTCCAGTATCGTAATGAATGCTTGTCAGATCAGCAATTCTATGAGTGGAATATGAAGTTTCATAATGGCTGCAATTCACTCTGGGGTCACTACTGGTGTGCCTGACCTGGTCGTGAATAGTCTGTTACAGAAGTCAAGCCGTTTTGAAACATTCTTCTCTATTCGTACACTTGCTGGACAGACATTCCTGCATCACTATATTGAACCTGAATTCGCCGTTCTTCCCTTAGCTGATAAAAAAAAAAAAAAAAACACACACACACAGGTTAGTTAGTTGCGTATCCTTTACAGGACGTTGCAGAACCAACACCAGCAGCCCCTGGCTGATGTGTGGTTTCTCTAGGCAAATTATGTCCACTGTTTGCCATTGCTTCTTGGACAGTCGGCCCCCTAATACTGCATGGCCTGCAGCTGGGATCGAAACCGGCACCCCGGCATTACGAAGCGCTCACATCGACTTATCCACAGAGACGACTCAAAAAACATAGGCATAGCAGAATTATGATGTCACCGTGTTTGTCTGCTCCATGCTGCCACACTCTTAATACTCTTGCCATTCTTAACCACAGGTTACACGATAATGCCATTATTATTGTAATTTCTTTCACACTTTTAAGGTTTTCGTTTGAAACCTTTTCAAATTTTGATTAAAGCCCATGCGAATCTTTGATGAAATATGGCTATGGTAGATGTGACCCACGTCCGGCTGTATGTATAAATCTGGAGCTGGCCATGGATGTGACCCATGCATTTACATTATTTTTGGTGTTTTATAACTGGAGAGTGAAGTTAAAGAGAATGGGAGGATATAGGGTGAGCTTTGCAATAGGATCTGACCGTATTGCTTGAGGTGATTAAAGTCCCAAACTCTATTAGGAGATGAAGGCAGTAGATGGTTTACTTACTGTATTTCTTTTAAATTCCTGTAATATTGCATAATATGACCCTCCCTTGGTTGTGATTGAAAATGGTACCCATAATATTTTCTTGATTTGTTTGTGGCTGTATATGGTAATCCTGACGGTTTATTTATGGCTCATATTATTTTCTTTAAAAACAAAATTGTTTATTTTAATAACCGCTTGTATGTGATGCTCGCTAGGTTCTCTGGTACCTTGCTGTGTCCAGGTGAAGTATAATTTACGAAAAGTGCCTTTTTTGTACGCTTTGTTAATGGGGATTCCCAGGGACTCTGCTTTTCTCTCTGTCCATTGTTTGCATAGTCGGCCTCTTAGCTTTCCGCCTGGTCAGTACATCACTGCTTGCTGTGGTATACTGTCTCCAGACATCCACGTTACATGGCCAAACCATTTTCCCTGTTGTCTTCTAATGAAATCCAGAGCTGCCGCTACACCCATTCTCCATCGGATTTCATCATTCGTGATTTTATCTCTTATTGTTATATTAAGAGCCCTTCGTAACAACATTTTAGTTGTAATCTTTCTTGTTTCATTTTCTGTCATTATCCAGGTCTGGCATTGGTTGCACACAGTTGGTAAGGAAGCTGTGTCATAGAGTCCTCTTTTGATTTCTAACATAACATAACATAACCCTTGACCTATTAGGGCCTTAGAGGTATATTGATAGAGGCACTAGCACACAAAACCCGCCATCTTTCGCTATCTTCAGCTTGATGAATACGTGTATGATAACTTAGTCCTATCCATTTCTTGATGTTGTCATTCCAGGTTCTTCGTCTTCCTCTTCTTCGACTACACCCCCCCCCCCCCTCTCTTTCATGTTCCTTGAAGTACAGTCTTTGAAATCAAATTGTTACTGACGCTTGTTTGTTTCTTAGTATCTTAGTATTACCTAGCCTTTTAGAACCTCCACTATCAAAATGAAGGATATTAAGAATATTAAACACGTGACATCACGGTGCAGACGCACATGGTGATGTCATAATGAAGTTTACAGATAGCTGCCCAGCTTATGACATGCACCAAACAGGAGCAACGTTCTGTTAATCCATTTCTGATCAGTGAAGGCGTGAAACCTAGGATCCCCCCCCCCCCATCCATTCCCCATGACTTTGCTCTTTTTAACCGGCAACTTGTATAAATTACCTGGTAGAGTGAATTTAATATCTTATAAAGTACTCATCCTTATCTAAGACGTTATGTTATAACAGTCGACGACACTGCACATTGGACACTTCCAAGCGTGCTCAGTCCTCCGATGCAGCAGCCACTCTAAGGGAATTCTACTGATTGTTCCCAGGAGTTGGTTATGATGTCTCCTATCTCGGCATCGAAGGCGGCATATACGTGGTTCATCAGGCTTTACTCTCATGTCGCACAGTGAGATTCATTGTTATCCACTAGCACAGTCAGTACATATTTAATTATATCAGCTCTGCCCAGGCCTTTACCCGCATGCTTTGGTGCATTGATTGCCAGTTGGTCCGCTCGTTCATTACCATTTACGCGGACATGAAAAGGTGTGTAGATCTAGGTGAGAGAGGTTAGGTGCAATTTTCTAATGCTTTCTACCGATTTAGAGCGTATACTACATGTTGGGAGTCGACATGGCGTAGCGGCTAGACGCTCCCGTGCGGATCGGAAGGTTGTGGGTTCGCTTCCTGGCGTAGCCGGACTTTTTTCAAAAATGACCTTGACTCTCAGGTCGACCCAGACTTTATCGACTGCTGCCAACACTTTGAGTACTGACACACCTTTCATGACTCTAAGTATGACATTGTCTACGCAGTACTTGTGTGACAGGCATCTGTCGAAAGTCATGCCCATTTTTTTTATCGTGTCCGTTCTCTCGATGTCTATACCACACATGCTTACGAGTGGCATAGATGTACTGACAATGTGGGTATTCAAAAAGAGCCATGTCAAGAAGGTCTTTACTTGGTTTACCTGTTCTCTTGATCCCTGGCACCATTCATTGAGCCTGGTTAATTTTTATTGCATCGTTGTTATAATTTAATGCCCGTTTCTTCCTCGAAGATACACAAGGAGATCGCCTGCATACGACATTGTTCTGGACAGGCCTACGTTGTGTGCACGGGTGACCACTACTGTGTATACATTGGAGAGTTAGAGTTGTAAATTGCGTGCCTGGTCCGGCCTAAATGATGTAATTGCAATAACAGGCTGTCCTGGGGTGGTAGTAAGGCTGTAAAATTATAATCAGGTTTTTTCCTCTGGCACCTTTATAGGCATAATTTTTCTCCAGCGCTACTGTAATAGACACTTTGTGGTAAGTACTGACACTTTATGGTGAGTACCAGCACTTTCGTTTGCATAAAAAAAGTACTGATTATAACTCATTGAAGAGTATTGGGGTGGAGACCTAGGGTTGGAGAACGATAGTTACTAGGTCACAAAATTAAATGCAACCCTTATTCTTACCTTTTTCTTCTGCGTTCGACATCAGTCATGCTACACATTGAGTCCCGTCTGGGTCAAAAATAGGATTGTGCGTTTAAGGTCGCCACCGGTCCCCCATAGCTTCTCTCGCAATGTGGATCCCCTGGACCAGATTCACAGTCTTTGTTGGGAGAGGTAAGGGCAGTACTGCAGTATGTGCTCAGGGGTCTGTCTTTCTGCTCCACAATCACAGGCAGCAGATTCTTGTATGCCTATCCTGTACAGGTGTGCTCGAAGACCAAAGTGTCCAGTCCGAAGTCAAAAAATTGATGTTTGTATCAAGAAAACTCAGTGAAAGTTGTGAGTTTTATATCTTCCTAATGATGCAATGGGCTATATAGTAGTACTTGTGAGTCTACACGATATTATAAAAAAAAAAAAAAAAAAACACACCCTTTAAATTTAAAGGAATAACAAACTACCTGGTAGGAAGAGTTTAAAAAGTGTAACATTGGATCCTTTTCTGGAAAAGAGAGCGATACTGAATTATCTTACGTCCTTTTCAGGACGTATTTTTTGTTATTTGAAGCCCCACTCTGGCTTTTGCCAGGGGCCACAATATAGACAGGCCAATTGTCTGAACGCGGTTTCTGGGACCTCTCCACGGTGATCCTCACCCACATGGTGGCACTTTGTGTCATCGGGTGTTTATCGCTTGTGTGATGTCCTGGTGGGGTAGAAATTCATTCATTCATTCAAAAGAGAGCGATAGTTTGTGAATTGCGTGCCCGGCCAGGACTTAATGATTTCATTCGTGGAACAGACTGTCTTTTGGGTCGTAGTAAGGCTAAAATATTATAATGAGCTCACGAGGAAGTGAATGAATCGTTTTTTGTTATGCGTGGGTGGGACGACCCTTCACACTGTGGTCAATGACATATTTTCAGCCAATGAAAGTCCATGAAACGATTCACTGTAGAATGAGAAAAATGGCTGCGGACGGACCAAATTCAGACGGGAATGATGAATTTGATCCAAGATCGGGCGATCTAGAATGCACCGAAGAACATATTGAAAGTGAATTAAAGGCACCGGATGAAAAACTGTAAGACTGATTGTTTTTTGGTCATAAAGTTAATTGTCTGTTGCGTGTGATTGAGGATGTTTGCAGGTATGAGCCGTCTTTTCTTTCAGTTGTTGAGTACTTTTCCCGTTTGTTCACGTTACTTAAGGACGGACGGTAGTACTAACTAATCACTGATAGTTTTGCTCACTCGTTTCTGCTGCCCACTTCCTTTTGTATTTCTGCTATATTTCTCGTATATAATCTTAGGTTAACGCTTATCTCAGCAGTATGTGCGTTATAATATTGTTAGATTGCAATTTTATTACTTGTATTCAACGGGTTTTAATTTTTAATGTTGTTATTTAGTTTTTGTTGTTGTTGTGCTTCATGAAGTGAGGTTAAGGTATCTGGTATCTAATTATTTAATTTACTTAACGAAATGAAAACCACAATAATTAAGAGTTAGCAGACAGGAGTGAAGTGGGTCTGACTGACTTACAAATAGTAAACGGAAATATATTATTTATTAAGTCAGGTAACATATCTCTTCTCTCTTGAATTAATGATTATAACAACAGGTGATGCCATAGGAAAAAAAAAAAACGGTAAAAAAATTTGCAGTATTGAATAAACAGAATATTAACTAACATTCACAACACCCAAGTAGATGCTATTTCTGCACTGTTTATCCTCAAGTTTTGATATCTTGGAGCCACAGTTATTGTACTTTTAGTCTTATAGAATTAAAAAGTATTGATAGAATTTAAAAAGTACAAGTTTGTACAGAATGAGTTGTAGTAAAAGTTGAGATTCTAAGGGCTCACATTAAAGAATGCGACAACAAGAGTAAAGGATTGTGTCCTTGTAAAGATACCATTGAACATACTGTGCATTTTCTGGTGCTGAGAGAGTTAATATGTAGTGGAGAGGTAATGGTTAATTGAGAATCAAAAGAACAGCACTTGGGACATTTCAATAAGCGCCCTGTCCCTATCTTTAGCAGGAGATTCAGTTCCAGTTCTGAGGGTACCAGTAACAGCCAAGTAGAGATATAAACAATACTCTGTCATATAAATAGTGAACATTTTTTAATAAATATTCAGTACTATCATATGTGTATGCATATGTTAGTTAGTTAGTTAGTTAGTTAGTTGGGTTATCATCATTGCACTCCGGACATGTCCATAGGTGCTCAGATCCTCCCCTCAGTATGAATCCCAACGTCCGATGGCTAATAGTACCAGTTCTATGTTGATTAACAAGTCTTCTGACGTGTCCGGTGTGCGTCTCGTTTTTTGCTGTGCCGATCTTAATTCCCAAGTCTGCCATTCTGGCGAGTGATGTGGATTCACTGCCACCAAAGTCCTCTATCCTTCCCATTTCTCTGAGGGCATTGATAATATCAGCATGATCCATAGGCCGACCGTCGGTAGTGATAGCGGATCCAGCCAACCTGTCAGCTCTTTCATTTCCATCGACGCCTGCGTGTCCCGGAACAAAAATAAAGGTGACTCCTCGCACAGTGGACTTCTGAATTGATTCAAGCCATTGTCTTCGCACTGAACCTGCCTGAACCCTCCGGATGTATGCATATGTGTGTGTGTATAGTATACTCTTTAATGAATTAGTCTAATTAATAAAAAAAGTAGTTACAAAGTTAGGCTCTCCTTTAAACTACGGCCGGTAGACAACAGTAGACGGCCGGTTAGTCGGAATTCTGTCCCCTTGCTGCAGTTCAATTACGGAGTGGAAAGGAGGGAACGAAACAAATGACATAATTACTGTGTGTTGGCGATAGACAGCGTGCACTGCCCTGCTATAATCATACGGTTAGGGGTAGGGTGTGGGTTAGGGTTAGTGTGTGGTTAGGGTTACGGTTAGAGTCGCGGCATCTCATCTTCGCACAAACTCATAGTAGCAACCCAAACCCTAACCTAACCCAAACCCTACCCCTAACCCTAACCAAAAACCGTATGATGACAGTAGGGCACTGCACGCTGTCTATCGCCAACACACAGTAATTATGTCACTTGTGTCGTTCCCTCTAGTCCACTTCGTAATGCGTCGCAAGACGCGGTAATTGAATGCGGTCGCTAATTTGAGTCGCAGCGCGGGGTCTGCCAGGCATGTCGACCTCACTGTGTTTTCTGATTCGTGCCTTCTCCAGTCCGTAATTGCACTGTAGCCAAGGGACTGAACTCCTACTCACCGGCCATCTACTGTTGTCTACCGGCCGTAGTTTAAAGGAGAGCCCAAAGTTAAATTGATGTGAATATCAAAATATTTAATGGAGCAAAAAAATAAATAATATTTATAGGCTATAGACAGAATGAAAAGAGAGTTGTTAAGAGCACTAAGATAAAACACGGGTGAAATATTTTTGCCACATTAAATGCCAAACCACTGTTATAAAATTCATAATGGAGCAAAGCTGAAAGCAGGTGAGCAGAAGGTAGATTTGGAAAAAAAAGTAGGATGATAACATCTAGAGCAAGCAGGCCGAGAGAGGGATCAGGCTTCATAGCACATGTCTGTGCAATACATTTTGGAACGATGATGAATGGGTGAATTAGTGGCTCACCGTCAAGTCTGCTACTGCCTCTCAAATACTCACATCAGCAGTCTCTCCAGATAAGGATGGAACACCCCAGCAGACTATGTACCAGGTTAAATGAAAGTTAGGCTATCCTCCGAATAACAATCCCAATTTATCGATACTGAAAATATACTCTAAGAGGGCCTCGGTCACATGTCAGATGCGGACTTCCGGGGACTATACTGCCACCGCTGAATTGTAGACTTCCGGGGACTGTACCACCACCGCCGAGAGTATCTTCCAAGCCGCTATGAGCGACATGGATTGGGGCTAAACTAGATGGCTGGGACTCACGAGCAAATAAAATGAAGGAAGCTGCAGGAGATGCTGTAGCTGCTGCTCGTGAGTCCTAGCCATCTAGTTTAGCCCCAACAATGCCGCGGGTAGTGGCGTGGGAGATACTCTCCGCGATGGTGGAAGTCGCCGGAAGTCCGCAATTGACATGTGACTGAGGCCCTGTTAGGGTATATTTTCGGCCTCGATAATTTGGGACCGTTATTCAGAGGATAGCCGAAAGTTAATAAAATGTAACATCAGAGTTGGCAGTAGTTGTACAGCATTCAACTGGTGCAGTAGAGATTGTTCAGTGAACATAAAAGTATGATCAAATGACATTCCTGCTGATAATAGCTGCAGATGGAGTTGATTGAAACCAAAATTGAAAATATACAACATAATCAAAGCAAAGTCAGTAGGTAGTTAAAGGTTCCTTTTTACACCAGTGGCATAATAGGCATGTGATTCTAAACTCATATTTTTGTTTATAGACCAATTAGCATTCTATAGGTGATGTGCCAGCATCAAGTCAGCTGCCTTTACTTCCCAGGACATTACCTAAAATGTATGTATATTGTCTTAAATATTTTTTTTCACTTTTCAGCTGGTACCATGGACGGCTTGACAGACAGACGGCTGAAGATTGTCTTCGGATTAGTGGAAAAATTGGAAGTTACCTTATCCGAGAGAGTGACAGCAAGCCTGGCTCTTTTGTACTCTCATATTTGGGTCATGGTCCACCCACTCATTTCAGGTAATGAACTTAATCAGCCGTGAATATTTTGCAGTCCTATAGAGAATTCAACCATCATCATCATGATCGCTTCATGTCTTTCACTTGAGGTAGCTGTTAGCTTTTTTTTGCTGTCAGGTATCTTGTCACTCTACATGGCACCTTCTTATATCTTATGTTGTTTTTTTTTTTTTTAGCTTATTCCTCCTGGAGTAAGGCACTGACCCACTATTAGTTGTATTGACTGGGTGGTGGATAAAAAGCAAATTGATTACCTTATTAGATATTGACAGTAAAACGTTTTTTCTGTGTCTTACAATAGGTGAACATGGAAACTGAATGACAGTGTCCCCATGTGAATTCCAGGACCCAGTTAGGGGGAAGAAATAAGAATAGACCCACTGCCTTCCCAACAAGCATGTTGTAAGAGTCAACTAATTAGGGGCTTCCTTTGAAGTGGGAGGGCATCTGTCTGAGAGGCAAAGAACCAGTAGTCTGCATACAAATAAGCTGGATCTGTAAAATGGATGAGCATGCAGCACTCAGATTCTGGATCAAGTCTTAAGTCCAGAGATGCATGTACAACCAGAATTTTCCGCCAGAGTTTACTGCCAGTGAATGTGAAGAAGAATGTCAATGGGTAAATTTGTGGGAGAAAAGACAACAAAAACAGAGATAAATATCATGATAGCTAGGTAAAAATGACGTAATAGTCACAGGAAAACAGACCTGATAAAGACTGTATATTCTTGTGATTACTGATGTAATTAGAAAAGATGGGCAGAACATTACAAGGAGACCTTAATCAGGACTTACCCACTAGACTTAATAAAGTTTCAAGAAGAGACAAAAAAGACCACACTTCCCATTAATGAGGGGCAGATTAATGTTACGGAAATCAAAAAGGCAAAACATTCCATAGCAAATAACAAAATGGTGGGTGATGATAGCATTACTGCAGAAATTCTCAAAGGAGCAGATGAGACAACTATCCAACAAGTGCTTGAACTTTTTAACAAAATATGGGAAGAGTAAACAGTCCAAGAACAATGGAAGCTAGGAATAATTGTGAAAATCCCACAAAAAAGAAAGAAAACAAGAGAAAAAAAAACAGGATGTCCTAACGACTGCAGTAATTGGAGAGGAATTATCTGTTATATCAAAAACCTTTTGCAAAGTAATGTTCAATTGAATTAAGGGGCAGTTGATACGATCATGGGAGAACAAGCTAGTTTTTGACTGAAAGAACTTGTCTGGATCAATTAATTACCCTGACTGATTATACAAGAACACATTGAGAAGCAACAACCTCTCATCCTGAATTTTATTGATTTCAAGAATGCTTTTGGCAGGTTACAGTTTACATAGAATTTCACAGTGGAGAATTATGGAATGCTTTGGCATAACAGCCAGATGAATACACATTATTAGAAATTTATATAATGGTTCAGAATGGGCAGTGCGCACCGAAAATGGTTGAAGTGACTGGTTTTTGGTGGAAACGAGTAAAACAAGGTGGCATTTTATCTCCCTTATTGTTCGGAGTAGCCATTGATTCATCATCAGTTCTCTTTATGCCCAGCGGCACATGAGGCTTTAGACAGGACTTTCTATGCTTTCCTGTCCTGTGCAAAAAAAGCAGTGGAGTTGATCATCTCGACTCTTAACATTTGCAGAATATACTGTATTTATCCTATCAATGTGATGCAATTCTAACTGTTTTTAAATATGCATCTCAAGGTATTATGTTGGCATTTATTTGTTTGTATAATAGATGCTGGTAATTTAGCATATGTCTGATATTTTGCTGTATGTTTACTTTGATATATATATTTGTTCTTTTAAGGATCATTGCCATGTGCGGTGATTACTACATTGGTGGGCGCCAGTTTGAATCTTTATCAGATTTAATAGGGTACTACACTTCCTGTTCATGCCTCTTCAAGAATGAGCAGCTGAAATATCCAGTTCCTCCAGCAGTGGTAAGCTATTGTGATTGTAAAAGTGAACAAAGGGTAATCCCAGAGAGTGGAGCGGCATGGTATAGTGGCTAGATGCTAGCCTGCGAATCCTTCAAGGTTATGGGGTTAGGGTCCTGTCGGAGCGGGACTTTTTAAAAATATTTTTTTAAAAATGACTTTCACTCCCAGGTCAACCCAGCCTTAAATTTGTACCTGTTATAGTCCTGGGAAGTAAAGTCGGTTGGCATAATGCTAACCACATCACCCACTGAGTCCCAATTAGTCTATAAAATATAGATCTAGCCTTATTTGTCCAGTACCCCTGAAAGCGATGGTCCTTTACTTTTGTATGTGAATCCTAGGGGCTGATATTATTGTAAGGAGATTTCCCTGTGCGGGTTCAAAGGCCCCATTGTGGGGGAGGGGGGGGGGGAAGACCCTCTGCCCCCTAAAAAGTATGTCATAAAAGTTGACTAAACAAGTACGTCATACAAGTTGACTAATTAGCTATGCTTCCTCCAAAGTCAGAATGCATGTGCCTGAAAGGCAAGGAAGCAACAATCAGCAAACAAATAAGCCAGATCTGTAAAACGGATGTGCATGCAAAACTTTATCTCTTGAACAAGGCTAAAGTCCAGCGGGGAGGGGGGGGGACCAAAACTTTCAGCTGAAGTTTACAGCCAGTGAAGGCGAAGAATAAGAAGAAGAAGATGTAGCGGGGTCAGGTGATTTTGCATAGAGTAGTAAAATATGTTAAGATAAAATGAATAAAACTGAAGAATTTCATTAGAAGAGACAGCTTTAGAGATGATGTGATATAAAAAATATTATAGATAGGCACATCCTCAGTTGAAGTCTGAGAGCGACACCGAATAAATTGGTTCTGACCTATTGGGAGAATGAAACTAAATCATTTATCTCTGTGCCAGCAATCAAAGTTGCTCCAGAGCTTGTGCAGCACCAGTAGTCAGATAGGTGCTGTTCATGGTAACCGTGACGTTAACCTTTCATTCATAGCTTCTTAGACTCTTTTTGGTCACAGAGGTGTGAGTCTATTCTGAGACATCTGTGTCAAGCGAGCAAACTGCGACTTAGTGAATTGCTCACAGAACGGCGCAATGAACAGTGACATGCCACAACATTAAACATCGCCGGTGGTGTCCCCAAAATAACCTAGAATTAGCTCACACCTTTCTGCCCCAGACCAGTGCAATGATTTATGAATTAAACGATGCGCAGTGCGTAATCTAATTTAATCATCACTGTTATTACAAACAGCACCGTCAGATAGATTTTATTGGTACATTAGACATACACATGAACTAGTATGAATACAAAAAGCAAGAGGAGCTTTCATAGCACTGGGGAATTTGTGGGGGTCAACAGAAATTAAAACTAATACTACATTTAGAATGATTAAGTCTAATGTCAAAGCAGTACTGTTATGTGGAGCAGAAACATTGAGAACAAAGGCAGTTACTAATAAACTACAAACATTGATTAAATGCTGCCTGAGCAGAATAGAAGGAATTAAATGGTATGATAGAATCACTGATGCAGAGAACATAACAAGTTCCAGTTGACCAAGAGGTTAAGAAAAAATGCCGGCATTGGATAGGACACAAGTTGTGAAAACCTGAGAGCAGTATATAACTAGAATGTCTTTGCACGGGAACCCACAGGTGTATAGGAAAAGAGGAGGACCAAAAATACATGGAGAAGGGAGCTGGAGAGTGAGGTTAATGAGGTGGGGAGGACATGGAGAGAGTTCTATGCGATAGTAAAGGATAGAACGACTTGGCGTGGGTTGAGGACCTATGCTCCATTGCGGGCTAGAAAGGGAGAAGAAGAAAGAGATACACAAACCTGGTGAAGTATATTTGTCATACAGTTTATGTTTTCAACCTCCATTACATAACGTATTCACAGATGTTATAAGACAAATATGGATTAAAACTCATAATATGTGAAATTTAATGCATAATAGATTTGTAAAACAGGAGTTTTTAGCTGTTAGACACTTGGATGCAAGCCTGGAGATCATGGGTTCAAACCCCTATCAAGTCAGATTTTCATTTCTGACACCTGACTTCGGCTCCCAGGTCCACCTAGCCTAAAATGGGTACCGGGTAAAATCCTGGAAAGTAAAGGTGGCTGGCATGACATTGACCATATCGCCCACCGAATTCCAGTTGGTCAATAAAATGAGATCTGGCACCATACCCAGTATACCTAATGTTGAATTAAAAATCAACATCACAGCACTCGGGACACTCCCATAAGTGCTCAGTCCCCATCTTCAGCAACAAGCAAAGAGTTCCAGTTCTGATGGTACTAGTAACCATCTGATTGTATATCCTTCTCATCCTTCCCCTGAGTGTTGAGCGTTGGCCAGATCCCCTGGTAACTCCTCGCAGAGCCATTCTCCTTAGATCGTTATGATCCCAAAGGTCCCTCACAATATCTAGCTTGTACCCAGTATACCTAAGTGTGTGGAAAATGGTCCTTTGCTTCATTTTACTAGATTTGCAACATTGCTCTTGTGTAAAGGGGCCCATAAAGGAAATTCAGAATAGTAACAATGTAACCCACCATGCATGTAATATCATCTAGGGAGGGTTAGCAGGAGACTGGCCATACCAGCTTACTGGCTGCAAAATTCAGCAAGCAGTCATGAACAGATCTCTGCGAAGAGCTTTGTGTGAGTTGGTTTTAAATCTTTACCTCTGTTATATGACATCCCTTTTTGGGTTTCGGGGTCCCATGGGGTTGGTGGGGGTGTGTATCAAATAAATTGACCTTCCCCCTATCAAGTATGTCACTAAACTGACTGATCAAGGATGTTTCCTTTAAAGTTAGAATGTATCTGACAGACATGAGGAACCAACAATCTTTATACAGTTAAGCCAGCCCTGTAAAATGAATATGCACACAGATCTCAAGTTCTGGAACAATACCTGAGTCCATAAGTGGATGAACAGTTAAAGCTTTCTGCTGGTGTTTACAACAGGTGAACGCTAAGACATACAAGGTATATACCAAAAGAGGAGAGGGATGTTGAGCAAGAACAAGATGGGAAGAAAACATCAGAGAAACTCTACAGCACGACAATGTGTCTATGGTCGAAGCAGTCAAAAAGGAGATAAATAAATGTCATGAGTCATCTTTTCAAGTTTATGAAAATGCCTTTTTTTTATTTTCTTCTTTATTTGAAATATAACATAACATGTATTATGTTTCCTTCCTACAGCCAGTAGATGATAGACGAAGGGTTCTGGCAATGTTTTCCTATAGAAAAATGCCAGAAACTGATGAACTCAAGTAAGTCTTTTTTTTTTCTTTTTTCTTTTATCATGTTGTTCATTTCTTGAATTAGCTAAGTGCATTGCCGGCTTTCATGATTGACCATTTGTGCCAACAGTGAGCGACACATCTAGTGTTCGACCATTAGTGTTGGCACATCTGACAGCTGCCATTATGCATTTTTACTTTATATGTTAAGACTTCAAGATTTTCCTTGGGGCTGACAAGTTTTTTAAATAGGAGCAGGACTTTTTAAAATAAAATAAAATGACCTTGACTCCCAGGTCGACCCAGCCTTGAGTTGGTAACGGGTGCAGTCCTGGGAAGTAAAGGCGGCTGACGTCACCCATCCTGTGGATTATATATATATATATATATATATATATATATATATATATATATATATATATATATATATATATATATATATATATATATATATATATATATATATATATATATATTTGTTTATATATTTGACTGGACTCATTTTTTGATACGCTTGTGTTAAAACATGGAATCTGGGAAGGCTAATCCTAATCCGGTCAACAAATGCCTGCAAAAGTCAGATGTATTGGCTGAAAGGCGCAGATATCTCAGCCATGCTGTAAACGGGCACAAGGTGTTTACATCTTCGGATGAACACAGAAGAAGAAGAAGAAGACATGGAATGAGATTTAAATGCATTTCTTCTTCTTCTTCTTCTTCGCGTTCACCAGCTGTACACTCTGGCGGAAAGTTCTGGTTGCTCGTCCACTACTGAACTGCAGTCCTGCTCCAGAACCTGAGTGTTGCGTTTGCATCAGTTTTACAGATCTCGTTCTCTTGAATACAGACTTTGTTCCTTGCCTCTCCGGCAGATGCACTCCGACTTCAAAGGAAGCTCCCCAATTAGTCGACTCTTACGACATGCTTTTGGGTAGGCAGTGGGTCTATTCTTGTTTTCCCCACAATAGGGCCCCGGAACCCACACGGGGGTAAATGCATTTGAAAACAAATGCCCGAGGCAGTCGATGAATATTAATTGGGGTGAATTCAAGAAAGGCAAAGAAATCAGAGAAATGTCTAGATATTGGTGCTGGTATTAACTGGTCTAAGAGAGAGAAGATAATATATTGAGCTCATTCTGAGATCAGGTGGACAATGATAACAGGCACTGAAATAGGATAGAAATGCAAAAGCAGGCACTGAAATAGGATATAAATAAAAAAAAAACAGGTACTGAAATAGGATAGAAATGAAAAAAACAGGTACTGAAATAGGATAGAAAAAAAAAAAAAACAGGTACTGAAATAGGATAGAAATGCAAAAACAGGCACTGAAATAGGATAGAAATGAAAAAAAAGGTACTGAAATAGGATAGAAATGCAAAAACAGGCACTGAAATAGGATAGAAATGAAAAAAAAAACAGGTACTGAAATAGGATAGAAATGCAAAAACAGGCACTGAAATAGGATAGAAATGAAAAAAAAACAGGTACTGAAATAGGATAGAAATGAAAAAAAAAACAGGTACTGAAATAGGATAGAAATGCAAAAACAGGCACTGAAATAGGATAGAAATGCAAAAACAGACACTGAAATAGGATAGAAATGAAAAAAGGTACTGAAATAGGATAGAAATAAAAAAAAAAGGTACTGAAATAGGATAGAAATGCAAAAACAGGCACTGGAATAGGATAGAAATGAAAAAAAAAAACAGATACTAAAGTAGGATAGAAATGGACTGAGGATGTCCAAGATAAATCCTGTGGCAGCTGTTGATGAGAGTGGCTATACGTCCTTGACCAGACCCCATACGTGATATCACAAACATTGCACTGGATAGAACGGAATGGGAGAATCAGTTGCAATCCCTGTGTGATGTATAACAGCATATCAGGATGGTGTGATGAAGTTTATCATTTATTTTAATGTTTAACGTACTGGATTTAAGTGACAAGAACTAGACAGTGAAGGTGTTAAATTCTAATGTCTTGTGGTTTCAGCTTTGACAAGGGTGATACATTTATTGTTCACAATGAATTAGAGAATGAATGGTTGTGGGTGACTGCTGAGAGGACCAAAGAAAGTGGACTTGTGCCAGCTCAGTTTGTAGAAGAATTGGTAAGATCACTTCCAACTAATGTTTACACATTTATTAATGGTAGGAATGTTAACTCCATATTTTTATTCTGCAGTTGGTGCCTGGTGTGGAGCAGATATTAGTGATCCTAGCGTATCTGTCCACTGTCATGTGATGTTTGTATGAAGTTTGTCAAACTTTCCATATCTTTCTCTGTTGATCTGTTGACCGTCCCGTTTGAGTCGCGTATGGAGGAGAATCACTTATATAAGCTCGAGAAATACAGTGATTTAGCAGCCGGTCTGAGGAGAAACGAGGCGTACACAGTACGGGTCTTTGCCGTCGAAGTGGGAGCGAGAGGCCTCGTTTCCACTTCGCTCTACAATGTGGTTAAAGAACTAGGATTGCGCGGTAATGAGCGGAAACGAACACTCAAAAACTGGGAGAGGCAGCCGAAAGGGCCTCTAGCTGGCTTTGGACGCAACGCAACAACGTAGGGGACGGGCCTCGGTGAGCTGGTCCGGGTGTCTAGTGGAAAAGGGTTTCTCACCCCTTGAAAGTCCATCGTGTCCGAATTGTCTGCCAGTGATCCTCTGCCACCTGCTAATAGAAGTCCAACATGTGTCCGGTAAACCAATCGTAAGCTTGTCGCTCGGTCGTCCAGGCACGCTGACTGCTTTAATTAGGCTGCCGCGCAATTTCTTATCTCACAGTACCTTCTGCAAACCACCAAGTCGTCTTGTCTCTGGTCGAAAGTAAAACACCATCCGTGCAGCAGTGAACCAGCCCTGAGCTTCATGAACTCAGGAGGGCCCACCTCCGAATGCGTCTAGGAATCGTGGGCCGAAATGCGTGTCGACGAGGATAATTTCTACTGATGACTGGTAGATCCCTGCTGTACTTGCTCCCTGTGAGTTTATTCCTATAATGTTTTTATTCCATAAGGCTAATGTCTTGTTTCCTCACTTTTTTTGTTGATATGCTTTCTAATGTAAATTGTTCTTCTTTTCTGATTGTGAGTGACTGACTCTGTAACACTTCTCTTTCTCTGTACTTAGTGTTGAGTTTCTTGTCTATGATATTCTAAGAATTCTTCTAAAGAAATGACATCTCTACTGCCTTCAGTTTCACTGCCTTTTCTTTACTTAATGAGGAGTGTTTACATCCTTCAGAACACAACTTTCTCAGACTTCCAGTCAAAATGGTGGAGAAGCAGGCAAACTGTTTTACACCTGGCAGGATATTTGCTTCTGGAAATGGTTGGCTATTGCATTTTTCCACATATGTGGACTAAAAGTATATATTTCCATCACTTTTCTACTGAGTTGAGTGCATGGCATGAAACTGAGCTGCAGATTTAATTTTGAATGCTTTTCATTTGTGCCCAAGGCAGTTTGTTTTGTGAACTGCAGATTCAGAAAAGTGTAAGTGGCCTGTTGCTACAGAACTGGTAGTGCCTTATGCTATTGTGTTTGCAACTACTGATCTGTTGTTAGTGCAGCTTTCATTGATAGTGAACTGCAATTCTAGTGGCTGTCTGTTTGGTTTGGTACTTCTGATTGCTCCCTTATGCAATTTGTTGTGCGTTTGCACTCTTGGCTCTCTGTGGCTTCCATTAGCAAAGGAGCAGAACATTTTTGGGAGACTCATGTGCCATGAAGTTGGAACTGTGAATAACTGAACTTTGTCAGTAAAATATTTTTTTGTGCTTTTTTGTTTGTTTTTAACTTGTCATGAGTTTGGTTTCATGTTGTTGCTTACTTTTGTAAATTTGTTTAGTGTGGCAGTTCATCATGTTTGTGTTACAGCTTCACTCACATATCCCTGAATGGGTCCAGGCCCCTATTGTGGATAAATAAGAGACCCACTGCCTCTCTAACAAAATGTTGTTAGAGTCTACTCATTTCTGGGGTTTCCTTTGAAGTCGGAGTGCATTTGCCTGAGAGGCCAGGAACACACAATCTGCATACAAATAAGCCTTGTATGTAAAATGGACATGCATGAAAAACTCAAGTTCTGGAACAAGACTATAGTGCAGGTGTGGATGAACAACCAGAAATTTATGCCGGAGTTTACAGTCGGTGAAAGAAGAGGCTGTGCAGCTGAACAGTAAATTGATTGACCTGCCCAGTATTCTCACTTCTTTTAAAAACATTGGATAATTTATAATTGCAGTTCCCCTGTGGTTTTTGGGACCCTGTTGTAGGGATCGAAGAGAATAGACCGAATGTCACCTCCCCCTCCCCCCAAACAAGCATGTTGTAAAAGTCAACTAAATTGTGATTTTTCTTTTTAAAATGGACGTGTACGCAAAAACAAGTTTCTGGACAAAGTCAAGAAGTGCCACACAACTCAAAATTTTCACTGGAATGTACAGTCGGTGAACTTTAAGAAGAAGAAGATTGGCATATACTTTGTGAATATAAAGAAGCTTCTGTTGACTGTTGTGTTAATTTCTGTAACCTACCCTGGGTATCCTAGAAGGTAGCTAAGTCGGCTAGCCTGAGACTGATTATCTCATCTCACCAAAAAACAACACAAAAAAACTTCCAAGATCAAACCTGTCATGAATCTTTTTTCTAAATACGTTCTGGGCCCTATCACAGAGAAAACTAGAATAGACTCACTGCCTACTGAAAAGTATCTCGTAAGAGTGCATCATCCTGAGGCAAGGAACCAACAGTCTGCATACAGTTGAGTCAGATCTGTAAAACAGATGCACATGTAACACTCAGGTTATGGAACAGGACTGCAGTCCAGAAGTGGATGAACAACCAGAACTTTCCGCCAGAGTTTACAGCTGGTGAATGCGAGGAAGAAAAAGATCAATAATTTTCTGCTCCTTCTTCCCTTTACTCCCCATTGGAATATAGACCCCCAACCAGCTCTTGCCATGTCTTTCTATCCTTTTTTATTGCATGCAGCTCACCCCATATCTTCCTTACGTTTTTAAATTCGCTTTAGTTCCCTTCTCTGTATGTTTTTTTGGGGGCGGTTTAACTTTATTTCTGTGCTCTTGTGGGTTCGTTTTTAAGCCCTTCTAGTTATATTCTCAGGTTTTTCTTATTGTCTGTCCTAACCAAAGCCAGTCTCTTTTTTCTTCACCTACTGATACACAGGAATTTGTTTAATTCTCGAACAAAGCTCAGCATTGTTGAATCTGTCATACTGTTAAACTTATAGTTATGAACTTGCCATTCATTTTTCCTAAAAGGCTAACCCAAGCAACAAGTACCTGAAGTTTGACTTGTCAGCCAAAAGGAGCAAATATTACACCCATGCTGTAAATGGGCAGGACACATTTACATCTTGAGATGAACATCGATGAAGAAGAAACCAATATTGAGCAGGTCTACAATAGACTTGTTGTGATTAGGTTAAGGATCTATGAATCATTGGGAAATGGAAAGAAGACATTTTCTTGTTTTAAAGCTAACATGAAAGATGATAACAATGTTTTTCACTCTTACAGTCTTGTAATGGTGACCCTGTGGAAGCCCTTCCATATTTTCATGGCTACATCACAAAAGAGGAAGCTGTAGATAAACTTATGAAAGGTTAGTTTAAACTTGAATAATTCGTTTGCTGCTAAAGATAGGGATGGAGCGCTTATGGGAGTGACCCGATTGCTATAATGTTGATTATTATTTCAACATTCAACATTCAACATTTTAGTTTGCACATATTGATTAAATTATTAGATAGAAGGTTATGAGACGTGTAAATGAGTTTATCATCATCATCATCATCGTGTATCTTACTGATTGCTCTGAGCGGCCATGCTTCACCATCTCACATGATCACCAGCTTGGTATAATGTCTGTGCTCTTGTCCTCCTCATGACATGTGAGATGGTCAAAAGTTTTCCTATCAAATTTTCTAATTGTCACTTAGTTTTTAAGTTTATTTCTCATAACATACCCCCAAAAATCAGGAAGTTCTTAAGTTTATTTCTCGCATGTAAAAAAAAAAAAGGGGGGGGGGCGGCAGTTTTTTAAGTTTATTTCTCAGAACATACCCCCAAAAATTGTTAGTCTACATCGAGTTTTTATAACAAGTTTACATTTTCAATTTTCTCTTTGAAGGTCTGTCATGTTCATGTTTTTGTTCATACCTGCTCTTCTTTGTCAGCAAGCTGCAATATGTATTAGTTTATAACACGTGCACAAGAACACAATTTTTTTTTTGCAAGTGTGCTACAGAGTTAAGAAAAATAGATGATTGAGTGAATATAGCATCACAGGTGAGATTACAGATTAGTTATGAAAAGACTGTATGTTAAAGATATGAATGCTTAGTTCCAAATTAATTGGTGTTACCTTTCTTTTGGAGTTAACAAATCAGACTGAGAGAGGGATGATGTTGTATGGGCGATTTTTGGTCTCTACAAAATGGCCCAAGCTTTGTGCTACAGAGAGGAGGAACTTCATCCCTGGCCTTAAGTGATTTCATACACAGGCTGTGATTCCCATACCCCCTGTGGGATAATAGACCAGTGTCCTCTGGAAAAACAGAAATTGCCAACGGACAAGATTATAGCTGTCTTTTAGCTTTAATTTGTGTGTACACCTGTCTTTTTCTTTTAAGTATTCCCTGGTTGTAAACTCCTGGCAGAAAGTTCTGGTTGTTCATCCACGTATGGACTTTAGTCTTGTTCCAGAACTTGTATTCTGTGTGCACATTCGATTTACAGATCTGACTTACTTTTGTGCAGACTAATGGTTCCTCGCCCCTCAAGCACATGAGCTCCGACTTCGGAGAAAAAAAATCCCTGTTTAGTGTGCTTTTGCTACATGCTTTTTTAGGGAGGCAGTTGGTCTGTTCTTTCCCAAAACTGGGCCCTGGAACCCACATGTGGATGTAGTCCTTTTTATTCGGCTCTTTTTATTTAAACCAGTCTTATAAAAATATGCACCTGATGATTTTCAGAATGTGCTGGGGAATTGTTTGGGAAAGAAATTACAAGGAAGGCAACTGACCGCTACAGCTCATAATTCATTAATACCACGCCATAGTCACCGGAGGGCAGTTTTGACACTGTTCGCTTAAGTGCCTTTTCAGGGCTGTTAATTGTCTTTTTATAATTTGATAAAGGTACATATGTTAGTTAGTTAGTTAATCAACAGATTATCCTCAGTGCACATAGGACAAGTCCATAAACGTGCAGATTCCATCTTCATTACATCCCTCAGCGTGTGGTGACACCAGTGTTGGTTTACTATTCTGCCTGTATGGTGTTTACTTTTGGCGTCACCATTTTTTGACTTATTTTCGTGTTTGGGTAGTCTTTTTGAGTTTTGCCGATTCAACATCATCTCCCGAATCATTGTCTCGTCCTGCCTTTTTGAGAGAATTGAGAATGTCGGCCCTGTCCATTGCTTTTCCTTTGTCTACCGTGGCCGATTCATGTCTGAATTCCTACCCCAGATAGGTCAGAATGAAGTGTTATTTTGCAGGCAACTACACAGTTTTAATTTCTTCTTCTTCTTCTTTGCGTTCACCAGGTGTAAACTTTGGTGGAGAGTTCTGGTTGTTCGTCCACTTCTGGACTGCAGTCGTGTTCCATAACCTGAGTGTTGCGTGTGCACCCGTTTGACAGACCTGACACATTTTTTGCAGACTGTTGGTTCCTTGCCTCTCAGGCAGATGCACTCTGACTTCGAAGGAAGCTCCCAATTAGTTGACTCTTTCGACATGCTTTTGAGTAAGCAGTGGGTCTATTCTTGTTTTCCCTATAATAGGGCACCAGAACACACATGGGGGGGGGGGGGAGTTTTAATTTGATTTCAGTGTTTAGCTGCATGCAGTTTACTCAAAACATAGAAATTAGCTTTTAGGTGACTTTGGCATAAAGTCAGCTAATTATCTCTTGGCCTGAAATGTGTGAGCGCCAGTTCTTAACAGTCTAATAAAAGGATTTATAGGGGACTACTTTTTAATTGTTGTTGTAGTAATGGTTAAATAAGATATGTGATTACAAAAATATCTCCTTTTTTTTCCAGCTGGAGAAGGGAGCTATTTAGTTCGCCCTAGTGAAAACTCTCCTGGTGACTATTCACTTTTCTTTCTGTGTGGGAAAGAGGTCAAAAGGTTTCGTATAGAAAAGAAAGGACGCTATCTGCATCTTGGTGGTCGTAACTTTGAGACGTAAGTTTTATTTAGAACATTTTATTGTTTGTTTAAACCTAAAAGAATGTCCCCCCCCCCCCCCCCCCCCCCCCCATGTGGGTTCCAGGGAAATAGAATAGACCCACTGCCCTCTTAATGAGCATGTCATAAATGGTGACTAATTAGGGTTGTTTTCTTCGAAGTCAAAACATGTCTGCCTGAGAGGCTACAGTCTACATTTAAATAAGCTAGATCTGTACAACCGATTTGTATGCAAAAGTCAATTTCTGGAACAAAACCAAGGCCCAAAGATGGATGAGCAATCGAGTGTGCTCTAGCTCGTGTGATAACCTGTGACGCCTAGCGGCACAAAGCACAATATGGACACAAAAGAAAATACAATGACAATGACAAGTGGTGTTTTGTATTATTGTCAACAAGTGCACATTTGTTCTTTGCCAGGTTGGATGACATAATCAAAAGATACACTTTAGAGGAGATTGTTGAGGGATCAAAGTTGGTGTCTGCTGTGTGTAGAACAACTCGGGTAAGAACAAATATTTCTATATACATACTCTGTACTTCTCACACTTATTTCACACTTACATTATACTCTTTCTGGTACTCATTCTTCTTCTTCTGCCTTTCTATCCCCCAATGGAGCATAGGCCCTCAACCAACTCACGCCAAGTCGTTCTATCCTTCGCCATTGCATGGAGCTCTCCCCATGTCCTCCCAATCTTTCTTACCTCGTTCTCCAGCTCTCTTCTCCATGTGTTTTTTGGCCTTCCTTTATTCCTATGCCCCTGTGGGTTCCAATGCAAAGACATTCTAGTAATGCTGTTTTCTTGTTTTCTCAGTGTGTGCCCTATCCAACACCAGCGTCTTTTCCTCACTTCCTGATCCACTGGAGACTGTTTAGTTCTCTCCCAAAGTTCTACATTAGTTATTCTATCATACCATTTTATTCCCTCTATTCTGCGCAGGCACCAGTTAATGAATGTCTGTAATTTATTAGTAATTGCCTTGGTTGTTCTCCATGTTTCCGCCCCATACAATAGTACTGATTTGACATTAGAATTAAAAGTTTTTAGTTTAGTATTTCTTTTAATTTCTTTTGACCTCCACAAATTCCCTAGTGCTATGAAAGCCCCTCTTGCCTTTTGTATTCTTATTTTAATATCTCTATCAGTTCCTCCATCTTTATCTACATAACTGCCCAAATAGGTGTACGACTCCACGTCTTGGAGTGGGGTGCCATTAAGAGAAACCACATTACTATTTGCCTGATTTATTCTTATTATCTTTGTCTTTCCTTTATGGATTTTCAGACCAAGCTGCTGTGATCTCGCATTAAGTATATTTAATTTATCTTGCATCTGATTCCGTAAATGGGACAAAAGAGCAATATCATCAGCGAAGTCCAGATCATCAAGCTGTTTCGTAGGGGTCCACTGAATTCCATTCTTGGTGTTAGCAGTTACTGTTTTCATAGTCCAGTCTATAGCCAGTAAAAATAAGAGAGGCGACAAAAGACATCACTGTCGCACACCTGTTTTTTATTTCAAATGCATCTGTTAGCTTTCCCTCATGAAGAACTTTGACATTTTATGTCTTTATATGTTGCCTTTACTAAGTTGATAATTTGCTGTGGGATTCCATAGTGCCCCATCAATTTCCAGAGAGATTCCCTATCAATGCTGTCAAATGCTTTTTCATAGTCTATAAATCCAATGTAAAGTGGTGAGTTCAGTTCAATGCTTTGCTCTATTATAATACGTAATGTGGCTATCTGATCAGTACAGGATCTGTTTGACCGAAAACCTGCCTGCTCATCTCTTAGCATTTTATCAATAGCATCTTTTAATCTTTCCAAAATAATTCTACTTAATATTTTTCCAGGAACTGACAGCAACTTAATTCCTCTATAGTTTTCACACACTCCTGTAGATCACCTTTTTTGGGCAGTTTTACAAGATATCCTTCTCTCCAGTCTGCTGGTATTTCTTCGGTCTCCCAGACTTTACTGAATAATCTATGTAGCAATTCTGTTGATGTGTTTATGTTGGTCCTGATGGCTTCAGCTGGGATACCATCTGGGCCTGTCGCCTTTCCTTCCTTGAGAAGATTTATAGCTTTTCTAATTTCCTCTTTGGATGGTATCTCACAGTTTATATCTAGTTCTATTTCTAAAGGCTGGATATCTGGGGGAACCTCTGGGCCTGGTCTATTTAGAAACATTTCAAAATATTCAACCCATCTGTCCATTTGATCTTTAGTGTTAGTAAGTACCTTTCCTTGACTATTTTTGATTGATCCAGTTGGCTGACTATATTTACCTACTAATTTTCTTGTGTTACTGTAAAGTTCTCTGAGGTTTCCTTTTGCTGCTGCTGTCTCTGCTTCTTGTGCTAGATCATTTAGATATTTCACTTTATCTGCCCTTATATGCCTCCTAACTTCCTTGTTGGCTTCTGTGTATTTTTCCTGAGCTCTAGCTTTAGCAGCTCTATTTTTGCTATTGTTTAATTCTGCCTTTTTACTTTTCCTATCTTCAATCAGTTTAATGATTTCTGGTGTTATCCATGCTTTATGTTTCCTTTCTTTCTTGCCAATAACTTCTACGCAAGATTCATTTCAGATTCCTTTGATCTGATCCCAGCAGACTTCTGTGTTGACAACTTCAGCTAACTGCTGCAACACCTGGTACTTATTAGAGACCGTAACTGAGAACTGTTCCTTAATTTCTTTATGTCTGAGAAAGCCTACATTATATTGGTTTCTATGATTATAAGATGTTATATATCTTTTTAGTTTCAACTTGATTTTACTTACCACCAGGAAATGGTCAGTAAATACATCGGCACCTCTGAAAGCCCTAACATCGTAAAGGGATGATCTAAACTTTTTGTTAATACATATGTGGTCAATTTGATTAGTTCTTATGGTCTGGTGATTCCCATGTTGCCTTGTGTATACTTTTATGGGGAAAAATACTTCCACCAATAACATACTGGTTACCTGCACAAAAATTTGTGAACAATTCTCCATTTTCATTCATTACTCCTAGACCATGTCTCCCCATAATTTCTTCATAACCTGTGTTGTCTGATCCTATCTTAGCATTCAAGTCACCCATCAAAAATTTTAAGTTGCCCTTTCTTTCATTATTTATAATATTTTGAAGCTGCATGTAAAATTCTTCCTTTTAACAGATGCATCTTTATCATTTGTTGGTGCATAACACTGTATTACCGACATGTTCACCTTCTGTTTTACTGTTCTAAAAGATGCTCTTATTATTCTGGGACTCACAGCTTCCCATTCTATCAGTGCCCTGTCTGCTTCTTTTGATAGTATCAGGGCCACTCCTTCACTGTGCGGCGAATTTTCCTCTGTGTGTCCTGATAACAAAATAGTTTCTCCTGAATTTAGAATACTTTTCCCTGCCCCAGTCCATCTAGTTTCACATAACCCTAAAATACTAATTCTATAATGTTTCATTTCCTTTGCTACTTCCATTGTTCTCCCTATATCATAGAGAGTTCTAACATTCCAGGTGCCAATTCTGGAGGTTTTCCTAGCTGAGAGGAGGTACGTCAACAATCCGGACTCCTTACGGCTTTCTCCACACCGTGTCATACTTCTTCTATTTGAAGAGCCTCCCCTCATCTTGGTTTGCTGGATTTTATTTGCTTCTCTTTTTTGACTTATCCATGGTTGGTTGGTTTTTGTGGCTATGGTTTTTACAGGATGAGGTAGCCAACCTCAAGCCCAACCCTACCCTTAGTCGCCTCTTACGACATGCCTGGTAGGGTGCAGTGTCACTATTCTTTGCTTCCCGTGAGGGCCCCGGTGACACACGGGCAGGTACTCATTCACTCACTCAATAATTTTTCAGTTGCATTGTTTTTTTTTTTCAGATTTTGGAAAATTGTCTTGTTTGTTCGATAAAATTATAGATGTACTTTGGGTAGTTTCATAGTTTCTGAAAATGATGTAGAAAAAAAAAACATTTGCGCTTCATATCACCCCCCCCCCTCCTCCTCAGTTTCTACAATGATTTTTCCTTTTAATAACTGTTGTTACTAACATATAATATATATATGCACTGACACTTTATAATTTAACCTTTTATTTTTTTTTATAAACAGTTTTAAGTAATCTGTAGACTTCATAAAAAAACAAAACAAAATAATGTCCTCTCTTCATACTTTAAAAAACATTTTTTTTTAAAAATCTGCCTCAATTTGTTTGCAGGTCTCTGTTTGTTTCTTAAAGCTTGCAAATATTGGAGAATGAAAAATGAAGTAGTGAAGAAACTTGAAGCATAAAAAATGTTGTTTTTGAGAAAATGGACAGAGAATATACAGACACACTAAATCCTGCAAGTATTACAAGATCATTCATTAAAACCATAAGTAAAAAAAAAACTAAAGAAATGTATGGGACATCAAACAGATAGGTGGAATAGAGAATTTGGTATTATGTGGGAAATTATTATGCAAGAAAGGCAGAAAACAGAAAATGTATTTGGAAAACAGACACAGCTGGGCAACTAATAATTTATCATGTCACTAAGGCTTGGAAGGCAATGAAATAGTGTACAGATTGGCCAGAAGCAGCAGTCACATGCATGGTACAACCAAATAGTGTCTGAATCCACCAAGAGACTAAGACATTAATACAATCTACTATCTGAGAAAGGTTGCTGTATACACACACCAAATTCTCTCCTCAAGACTCACTCCATCGCCTCTCTAGTGAGGGACAGTGTGTTATATATAGGGCACAATAGACTTCATCAACATATGTTCAAACTTTTCGGTGTAGGAAACACGGAGATGTGTCCTTGCAGTGTGGCACCACCCGAAAATGCTGAGCATGTGCCCCAACACTGTTCACTGTATGCTGATAACAGAGACACAATCTGGCTTGTTCCAACCACAATGAAGACAAAACTGTATGATGCACGAGAAGATACGGACTGCACAATAGATTTCATAAAGGCTACTGGCCTCCTGATATTTTTTTGACAGAAGGATCGAAAAAGAAGACAATTTTTTACAGTAATTGTAATTTAAGAAATCTTTTTTAGGCCAGCGGGGCATATGATGTTAGACCCGTGATCATCATCATCAGTTCTCGTTATGCATAGTGGCACATGAGGCTTCAGAGAGGACTTTCCATGCTTTCCTGTCCTGTGCAATCTTCAGTGCAGTTTTCCATGTCAACGTGGGACTGAGAATAAATACAAAGAAAACTAAGATCATGACAGTCCAAACCAACAACCAGTCACCATAAGTAACCAATCACTTGAAAATGTAGAACGTTTTACATATCTTGGCAGTGTTTTGTCCCTACTGGGAGGGACAGAGGAAGACATACAGTCATGCCTGAACAAAGCTAGAGCTGCTTTTAGACGGATGAGGCAAATCTGGAAATCCAACAATTACTGCAGAGGAACAAAACTCAGACTCTACAAGAGCATCATTTTGCCAGTTCTTCTTTATACCTGCCAAAACAGCTCTCACATGGACACCATAGGGAAAGAGAAAACAGGGGCGCCCAAAAACAACACGGAGACGAACGATGGAAAGTGACCTGAGTGCGGCATCTTTGACATGGATAGACCCATGATGTTAAAGACTAATCTTCACTCAGTGGATGATGTGGTCAACATCATACTGGTTACCTTTATGTCCCAGGACATTACTTGGTACGCATTTTAGGCTGAGTTGCCCTGAAAAAACTGGCACTGATGTGGATTCAAACTATGACCTTGGGCCAAAACTGGCTCACCGAGCAGTTTTTACTGGCCCACGAGACTGGTGTAAAATACTGTATAATCTGGCCTTTGAGCTAACAATCTGGCCCTTGAGCTCACAAAATAGTTAAACACAAAAATATGTTCAAAAAAAAAAAAAAAAAAATGTCATCTAATCCAAGCTGCTGCCAGTACCAGACATGCTCAAATCTCCTTTGGTTTGTTCAGAACTATAATGTGAAAGGTAAAGTACCGTTATTATGCCACCAGGACATGATATATGGTGCTTGGCACAATAGTAGCCAAATGGCATTTGAGAAGAGATAGATAATCTCACACCAGTCACTGTACTTCCCTGAGTATCTTCTGGTTTTTGCCTTGTGCAAGGAGAAGGATTATCATCATCGACATCATCTCCCTTTTCCTGCTCTTCTTCCTCTTTATCTCTTCTTTCCTACTCCTCTTCTCCCCCTCCTTTCTCTTCTTTATCATCAGATAAGTTGTTTATTCTTTAGCTCAACGACATTGATGACAGATTTGAAGCGGTTGATGGAACAGAAGAAATCTACTCGTCGATTCGCCAGAGTTCTGGGCCAAGTTTGCTGACACGCAGCAATGATCGCATTGATATGACTGGATATCTCAGCAAGCGAAGTAAATTTGTTCTGTGATTGTTATCAGTCATTTCATGTGTTTGTGAATTATGCTTCTTTTAATCTTTCACGTACTTTATATTTCACATACATCGCTATCATTATCATAGTCTCTCTCATACACTCAGCTCTCAACCTGTCTGCAATCTTTTTATCTTTTGTCCCTATTCTCTTCATAATTTTTTCCCCCTCCATGCAACACAATCAATAGCATCCTTTTTCCATGGATCCACATCATGTTTGATGATGTATGGGTAAGCTTACTTGTAGGTAATGTAACCTTTTTCGCTCTGAATTAGCTAAGAAAATATTTTTAAAATCGTATTTGTGTGTGTTTTTTTTCTTTGTTTGGGGGACTTGGCTTAGACAATTACTTGACAGTACTTAGATTTTGGTTTGATTTGTTGTTTTTGGCACTTTTTCATCTTCAGTTCCTAGCAGTAATTAAAACCAAGGGTGACGTTCCTCCTCTTGATAGCACAAAGCCTGAGCAGTATTGTACAGACCATGTATTGCCAGTGCAGCATGATCCTTCCCTCAGCCTGCCTTTTATACTCCAAGAGAAAGATAACACTATTTTTTGATCAAAGCATGCTGCAGAATTTGCAGGATCTGAAGAGCAGTGTTGCATCTGCAGAGCATTAAGTTGTTAGTTTGCATTTCTTCTTGATAAGGCTAGTATCCTCCCCTATTCGTCCCTCTGCCCAAAGCCATTGGTGCAGAGCGGGGTGTAAGATTTTGTATACACCACCCAAAATTTCTGCATTAACAGAGAGCAGGTAGTACAGGCTACTGTTATACAGTAGCTCAGTCATATCTAACCATGACCAAGACCCACCTGGCAACATTTACAGCCACTAATAGGCTTTATATAACAAATGCTTTGAAATAACAGTGCCAGATAGTGGCCTGTCTCTTATATTGAGTCTTCTCTTTCTCTGTTAATCTCAACATTGTTGTGGGGGGAGATGCAAGGATTGTCTGTTAAGCTGTCTTCATTTTTCTAAGGTAGTTTTCTGAGCATTCCGTCTTTTCCTAGGTCACATTTCAGTATTTTCTTCAAATTGATTGAGGAATTTTGTGTGATGGCTATTATTTTAAGGTAATATAGATCATCTACACTTCTAGAAAATGTAACACTGCCCAAATATAACTCAATCTTAGATGTCAAGGAACTGTGTTACAATGGTAAGATAGATAACCACTTTGTATACTCCTCCTCTTCCTCCTTCTTCCACATGTTTTATCCTTTCTTCCATCCGTCCGTACATCTTTCCTTCCTTCTGAACTTAGCTGTCCCAGTACTTTTGTTTGCTTTGTCTCATGTCTGGTAATATTAAAATTGGAGCTGACAGTAATGTGGTTCACACATTTCCTTGTTCTCTTTATTTGCAGGTGACAGAAAAAAGATCTGGAAGCCATTTTATTTTGTTTTGAACGGCACAGAGAAATATCTGTACTACATTGAGAATGACAAGGTAGAAAAATTCTATTTTAAAGTGCCTGTTAACATTTTAGAATCTAAAATGCATGGAGAAAACATTACTTACATAGGCAAAATTCCAACCAGTCTGTGCTGTGCTTCTTCTTAACCTACATTTGCTCTTAAAAGAGCAGTTGTCTCATTTTGTTGGGGTTTACAGCTCTGCTGCATTATCTGCCTTTTGGTGCGTATCCTAAATTGATGAACTCCTAATTAGTTGTCTTTAATGACATGCTTTTAGGAGGGCAGCTGGATCAGCAACCAGTGCGGTTAAAAATGGGGGTGCTGGAGTCTTTATTACATACCCAGGCAACCACCGCCTCACAAAGTGGATACCCACTGGTAAATTCTGTTCCAACTACACAGCAGAGATTGTAGCACTAGAGCAGGCTGCCGAAATGTTACACAACACCAGTTCTGACTGCCACCAAGTGGTCATATTCACAGATGCGCTATCAGTGCTTCAAGCCCTCAAGAGTGGCAAACTCCCTCACTTGAGATCTGAACTTGGCAAGGTGGCTGCCCAAAAGTGTACTGTACTCCAGTGGGTGCCATCCCACTGTGGTCAACCAGGAAATGAAACCGCAGATAAACTTGCTAAAAAAGGGGCAGAATATGACCAGGAAGAGAATGCAGTAACATACTATGAGAAGAAAAGGGCCATCCAGGCTATTAGAAGTGAACAGAGTGTGGCCAGAGATGACTACCACTTACTTGACCGGCATGGGCAGGTCATTGTCCTACGTCACAGGACAGGACATAACAAACTTAACCAGCATATGCACAGGCTTCGTCTAAGTAGTTCACCTTTTTGCCCTTGTGGGCTATGTGTGCAGACTACAGAACATGTCCTGCAAGACTGTCCCTTGTTCAGCCCATTAAGAAAGGAATACTGGCCCAGTGAGTCACCACTGTACACAAAGTTGTATGGGACTAAAAATGAACTCATAAAAACAGTCAAGTTTATCACAAGAACCTGTCAGTCAGTGTAAATCAGAAAGCGAACACAAGAAGAAGAAGAAGAAGAAGGAGGGCAGCATGTTCATTATTCCTCCCTGAATGGGGCCACAGAACACAGATGGAGAGTCTTGTTTGCTCAATATGTAGCCTCTAACATGACTACCAACAGACAATGGTGTACTACAAATAGTGATGAGGATTTTTTGTCAATGTGGCTGTCAAAATAGAGGCTCACCATGTTAATGATGGACAGAGTCCTTGGGAACCCTTTTATACAGAGCACGTAAAAGGGCAGTCTCCTGCTGTTTATGCTTCACCTCAATGCTGCAAGATACAAGAGGAGCAGAATGAGAGGACATGATGTGGCTCCTTAAATTTTGAATCATTTGTGAATGTTGGTGGGTTAATGAATTATATGGGGGGGGGGGGGGGGGTAAGATAAGAATACGGCTTTGAGATTTAGTGCTTTATTAGCTGTTTACTCAGGGTGGGTGTAAAGGGTAAATGATTTCACAGAACATCAGAGAATCACATGGTTGGGTCGTCAGATCAGCCAGCAGCTAGAGCGCAGTACATGAGAACAACAGGCTACAAGTCAAGAAGCCGACCAAAAAAGAGATGAGTGAAGAAAATAAAAGTCACACTACAGAAAAGCAGTTTGACATTAACACAAGTTACACAACTAGCAAAAGACAGGAAACAACATATAACTCTTCTTTGCCGTACAGCATAAACAGGAGGACAGAAGAAGAAAAAGAAGATTAATTAGTGTTCTTTCCTTGATTTTCTTTCCTCCTCCAGTTACGTGATTGAATTGCTCTGGTGAGATGTCATGATCTTCTGTATGATCTTTCCATATCAACATATCAACTCAAAACTTTTGGCCTAGAGAAACACTGGTGTAAGCCAAACTGTTATGGGTCACTGAGTGAATTACAAAAGACAGTGAAGTTCATACTAGAGACAACATTGCAGATATAGGTAATCTATTTCAAGTGAACAAAAGAAGAAGAAGATGAATAAGAATATAATTTTTCTAATCCATTGCCTAAATTCATCTTCATTTCTTGAAGGCTGATTTTGGTGCTATTGTTCCATCTTATATATGGTCGTTCCTACTTTTTGTATTCATTCCATTTCTTCAGTATGGCTGTCGGTGGCCTTTGGTACCAGAGCATTCTTGTTAGACGGTCAAATATCATCTGTTTCTTTAATGAATTATATGACTGATTTCATTTCTAGTCTTCTAATTTCCTAATTTTTAATTCTATCTCCACTTGTTACTCCATTAACTCTTCTAAGACATCTCAGTTTTGTTATGATGTTGTGCTGATTAGTTTTTCTTGATCATCATCATCAAGTGCTTTGCCAGCTGGCGTAGGTGTTCATTTCCACAGATCTCGGTCTTTGGTGTTCTGGATCAATTCCACTGATGATATTCCTCCATGCCACTGTCTTAAGCTATCCGCCATCATTTCTCTGCCTCTGTCTCTTCTACCAGGGATCATTACAGTCGTGACGACATTCTCAAGGGCTCCTTTTCTCATCACATGGCCAAATAACTTTGTCTCCTTCTCATTGTTGTATATAATATTCTACTTTCATTAGCCATTTCCAGGCAATCATTAATATTTATTCTGGCAACATTCTTCTCAAGAGCCATATCTCAGTTGCCTCAAAACTCTTCCTAATTTGTTTGCTTTTGATGGTTCACAGAAATCCAAACCCAAGGGAATCATCGACCTGAGTTACAGTGCCTTGTATCCTGTTCATGACAGTCTATTTGGAAGGTGAGGATTTTCTTAAGTTTAAAAAAAAAAAGATTCATGGCAAATTCTGTCAAAGGGTTGTGATTTGTTGGCTTTTACATAATCTGGGTTTATGAGACAAAAGTGACCTGTCAACTTCCTCATTAACTTTCATTCCAAAGCAATTCTGAGAAAATTCTGAAAATTATCAGGCGCCTGAACCACAGTCGTGCGCCTACCACTGTGTGACTGTGACATCACATTTCTTGAACTGGAAAATATTTACCTTTAAAATGTCCTGTTTTTTCACGTTTTGGTGGGTAAATTTGTGGGAAAAAAAAAGTAAAAGTTCACTTCATTTCACCCCATTGGAGATGTAGTATTAGGTCATTTTTGAATATTATCCGGTCCTTTAAAAATACTGGAGAGTTTGAGAGATGCCAGTCTAGTCTTACATTAGTTGATTTAAATATACTTTTCCAACGACAGCGTATCAAGGCGAAACGTTGGCCAAGAAAAACACATGTGGAAGCTAAACTTCAAAGACTGCTGAGTGAATTAACTCTTTGGGTCCCAAGCAGTGCATGATGTGTTTAACACCTTGTTTGCCCAATCCTCTCCTTAGCCTAATATGCTCTGTTTTTAATTTGGTCATAGCACACTTAGGAAATCTGGCATGTCCAAAGGTCACTAATACTGATATATTACCGCTCTGAAAGTAATGCATTTATGAATTTTAATGACTGATATTTCTGCATTAGCATCTCCTTACAAAAATCATCTTCTAGTACTGAAAGAGTTCAAAAAGACAGCGAAGTTTATACTAGAGACAACATTGCAGATTTAGATAATCTTTTTTGAGCGAACAAAAGAAGAATTATTATTATTTAATTTTAAAAAAATCATGAAAACATTTCTAGGAAAATAGAGAGGCTCAATTTTATGAATATCATGAAAAAATATCACACCAAACGAAAAGTAGAGCCTGTCAGTTTCACATTATCATATTCACAAATGACAAGTAATGGTTGTGGCTAAAAAGCATTCATCAGCATATCACATGAACAGACAGTGTTACAATCACTGGAGAGAATGAGGCACTTGGGTGTAACCAGAGGGTCTGGTTGGCTAACTACACTGAGAGGAAAGGCAATACTTACATTTAACCAGATTGTCAGTATTGGAACTCTGTACTGGCTGCTGAAGATGAGGACAGAGCATGCATGGGAATGCCTCTTCAGCCTCTGTGATGTCAATTCTTGACTCAGTTCAGCTCAACTGTTACAATCACAAACAAGAATACATAAAATCACCTAATTGATGTCTCTCCTGTGGGTACGGAAAATCATTTTCTGCTTCCCATTCACCTGCTGTAAACTCTCTGTGGAAAGTGCTGGTTGTTCGTCTACTTCTGGACTCTAGTCCTGTTCCAGAAACTAAGTGATGCGTACACATCCGTTTCACAGGTCAGACTCATTAGCATGCAGACTGTTGGCTCCTTGTCTCTAAGGCAAATGTACTTTGGCTTCAAAGTAAGCTTCCAATCAGTTTGGCTTCAAAGTAAGCTTCCAATCAGTTGACTCTTATGACATGCTGTTTTTGGGCAGCCAGTGGGTTCTGTTCTTGTTTTTATCCACGATGGGGCCCCGGATGGGGAAGTACAGTGAATACTTTACCCCAAAAAATAAAAAAGATAGCTAAAGGTCGTAACTCAAAAAATATTAAACAAACCTGTGTTGGATGTTAGGTCCCTTAGGCGAGTTGGAGCCCATTAGATAGATAGATATAAAAATAATTCTTTAAATGCCTGAACTAGGCTTTTGACAAATTAAAAAGTCACTAAATATTAGGCTTTTTGTTATTACTTCTGAGCTTTGTTAACCTGTGTTTACTGTAAATGTGATGGACACTGGTAAAGTAACAAATGTTTGAATTACAAGCTGAAAGTAACTCTGTGGGTTGATTAATTAAATTCCACATTTTGTAGTAGCTTTTCAACGGACACAGCAACCACGATTATAAAAGCATGAGCGCAATAGCACTTCATTATAGTGTGATTGTAAAAATTACTTGCTAGATTTCTTCATTTTTCTGAGACAAGACATAATAGATACAAAGGTGAAACTTGAAGCTGCGAGGATCTTCTTTATTGCACTGGGTTTTGTCCCATATAGCTCAGTTTCTCTCCACAGTACAGCTAGCCACCTACTGGCAGTGCCACATTGACCATGAACTCTTAAGCTACAGTGATCATCCCCAGAGATCTCCAAACAAAATTGTACTCCTGACCAACGCAGCCATAAAATGAACCCATGACCTTTGGATCATAATATATAAAATAACACAATATGCTGTGTTTGATGGATATGCAGAGGTTGTGAGTTCAATTCTCACGTGCAGCATCCCTTTATTAATGGCAGTCCCCATGGCAAAGTGGTCAAGCCTTTTGTCTCAGGCTCTGAAGATAGGGGGTTTGTATCACGGCTGTGCCCTTCAGTTCACGAGTGCAGTTTTTACTGTGGTCTCTGGGGATTGTCGTAGTAGCTAAGGAATTTGTGCTTTGCGCGACGCTCTAGGCAGGCTGCTTGCCGTTTTGCGGAGAGATACCAAGCCATATAGGATAAAACCCAGTGCAATGAAGTCGATCCACTCGATTTCAACCATTAACTTTTTGATAGACATAAATACACATTGTGCATTGTTTTGGACAGAAAAAGAAAAAGCAGTGATCACCCTAACATTTTTCAGACTTCCACTTTCATGTCTCTAGACCCTTGTCAATGGGCATATGCTGCTTGACACATAGTTTTGTAGACCCTGGTACCTGATGGATTAGCTAGTTAGTTAGTCGACAGATTATCCTCACTACACATCGAACCATTCAGTCCATAAAGGCTTGGATCCCCTCCTTAGTAAATGTTGCAGCGTGTAGCGGCTCACAACACCAGTTCTATGTTGGTCTCTTATTCTTCTTTGGCTTCCACCATAGTGCTCTTATCTGGCCACACACACCCCTTTTAACATGATGGATGTTGTTATCAGTATCATGCCGACCACAGCATAATTTAATTTACTGTAAATTCAAAATCTCGGAGTTCATGGATCTTTCCATCACCCATATCAGAGTCTACTGCCCACTTTGGTATCTGATAGATTAAAACAAACAGCTATCGGGTAGAATAGATTAATTTAATTGTGAAGACTGAATGTTAAATATAAAGTGCAAGTCAGCCGTAACATACACACGTGTGCACACACAAATGTGCCTGTGCGTGTGCACACACACACACACACATGCACGCACACACACAAACACCCAGCACACCCACACTGACACACACACACACAAATACAGACATTTATTTGTTGATTTACCTGGCTATTTTCAGACCATACTGTTTCCAGATTGTTAGCAATTATGACAACAACAATGAGCAGATATGTTATGTGTGTGCAGACAGCTCGGACCTGGCTCACGTAAGCTTTTATTTATTCTGTCAGATGTGATGAGTTATGAAGCCATCAAACATTTGTGTTCATTGTACTGTTAAAATGAACACAAGAGAAATTACTGTTACCATTTCTTCTTTGTTTGTTTGCACTGACATGGTTTTAGTTTACCTCTAAGATGTAATGCAGTGTTTCCCATTTGATGGTCTGCAGGTCATGTTGTACATATTGAAAGGGTCTGTGATATTTGTTTACAAATTTTCTGGGGCCCCAATGGGGGGGGGGGGGGGGGGGGAAACAAGAAGAGACCCACTACCTCCCAACAGGCATGTCATAATAGATGACTAACTGGGAGCTCAAGTACACCTGCCAGAGGCAAAGAACCAACAGTCTGCCTACAATTAAGCCAGATGTGCACACAGCACTCAAGTTTTGGAATGAGACTAATGTGCGGAGGTAGATAAACACCGAGAACTTTCTGCCGGAGTTTATAGCCAGCAAACACAAAAAAAAGAAGATTTACCACACAAAAAAATAAGTGAATAAATAAATAAATATGTTTGATTTTCATTTTGGGGCTTTACCAGAATGTATTTTATTTTGTGTTTGCTTAGAAATGGATCCAGTTTCTGAAACCATACTGTGACAACTCTCGTGCTACAAAATCACAGCTGCATCACTCCATGCTGAAGGAGTTTCACAAACTGGAAGTTAGCATCATGGATGCCCACCGCCTGCCCCAGAAACACTTTAACCACCCATATTGTGTACTGTCTTTAAACAATGTCAAGGTTGGGCGTACTGAAGTTGGCGAAGGCATCAATCCATTCTGGTCGTCAGATTTCTTTTTAGAGTGAGCAATTCATTGTCTTGTTTCAGTGTATTGCCGCCATTTGTTGAAAACTTTTTTCTTTCTGTGTTTAAACGTTTAAAAAAAAACCGCACAACCTGTTTGGGTCTGAATTGGTAAAAAGACATTCAAATCATTCACATTTTAGCTTGTTCTTGATTTTTGCCCCAGTAAAATGAAACAATAATTTATCGCACACTTTAAAGTATGCATTTCACATTTATTATTTAATATTTATGTGTGTGGATATTCCCTAAGTAATTCAGTATTGTTTGCCTTGTCATTTTGTCCCCCCCCCCCCCCCCCCCCCCCCAAAAAAAAAACCCCATTTGTTTATGTCTTTTAAAAACAAGTAATCTTTATTTCACAATATGAAAGTTACAGCAGTATGAAAGTTACTTTAGAAAGCATTATGAAAGTTAATTTAGACAGCAGTATGAATGTTACTTTATACAGCAGTATGAAAGTTACTTTAGACAGCAGTATGAAAGTTACTTTAGATAGCAGAATGAAGGTTACTTTAGACAGCAGTATGAAAATTACTTTAGACAGCAGTATGAAAGTTACTTTAGACAGCATCATGAAAGTTACTTTAGACAGCATTGTGAAAGTTACTTTAGACAGCAGTATGAAAGTTACTTTAGACAGCAGTATGAAAGTTACTTAAGGCAGCAGTGCGAAAGTTACTTTAGACAGCAGTTTGAAAGTTACTTTAGACATAAGTATGAAAGTTACTTTAGACAGCAGTATGAAAGTTACTTTAGACAGCAGTATGAAAGTTACTTTAGACAGCAGTATGAAAGTTACTTTAGACGGCAGTATGGAAGTTACTTTAGACGGCAGTATGAAAGTTACTTTAGACAGCAGAATGAAATTACTTTAGACAGCAGTATGAAAGTTACTTTAGACAGCAGTATGAAAGTTAAAATTTAAAACCGAGAGGACCTACTTCAGTGCACTGAGTTTATTTTTTCCATATAGTTCAGTCTTTCAGTCTCTCTCAGCAGAGCAGCTAGTTGCCTGCCAGCAGCATTCCACAAAGTATGAACACTGTAGGGCCAGTGATGATCCGCAGAGGTCTCTGTAAAAATTACACTCATGAACTGAAATACGCAGCCGTGAAAAGAATCCAAAGCTTTCAGAGCGTAATGCTGGACAACTTTGCCACAGACGTCCACCCCATGCATACAGCTAGTTATCTTTGCTTGCCTACCACCCTGAAGATTTTGGGTTTGCATCAAGGCTGATTTTTATGTACCAAGAAAGGTGTTGATGACTTCACCAATTGAGCACTGATGGGCCTATAAAATATAGGTTCACCACCATATACTTGATCCATCAGTCACAGTAAAAGGCTACTTTTCTTGACTTTGATCCTTTGTTAAAATATCAACTGATAAATAGTCTTAAATGAAAGAAAAATAAAAACAAGCTCAACATTTCGAAAAATTTTGACAGTTATTATGTGTATGTTTACTTCGTCAGTGATATCCCACCAACTGTTGAGTCATTTACAGTCTCAGTATATAACAAAACCAAACGACTGAAAGACAAGGATCCAGAGATTGGTAATTACATTTGATTTGTCCAACAGTACTTGATTTTGGCAATATGTGATGTTTTTGTGTGTGTAGTTTTCTTTTAAATGTTGCATTCAGAATTGACATCGAGACATTCCCATCAGCTTTCCGTCCCTATCCTCCGCAGCAAGTAAAGAGTTCCAGTTTTGAGGCACCAGTAACTGATTATACATCCATCTTGCCTTTCCCTTGAGTTTTGAGCATCAGCCAGATCCTCTGGAACTCGTCACAGCGCCAATTCTCCTCAGATCATAATGATATGTTTGTGCCTCGGCTCTGTTCTTTCTTCTAACAGACCCTTACAACATCAAGCTTGTTATACATTAATTTACCACCAAGTAGTGCAGAACCAGCCAGACTATCTGCCTGTTCATTTTCCAGCACACTGGCATCAACTGGAGAAAATATCCAAAGGAAGCTAACTGCCTGGGAATGAATCGATGCTTGCCACACTGCGCGGAGCATACCTGTCTCCATCTTTCTTAACATACTTTGTAAGTCAGTTACAATTAGAACGTGTGTGTAAAGTTGGTTCTCAAGCCAGCAGAAGGCAGCACTGACTGCCTTCACCTCCATTCTCAAACTACATGTTGTGGTATCATATGCCAGGCTTTGTTGCACCAAGTGACATCCATTCGCTTTTGCTGTGAACCCCCATGCACTTTGTCTGCCTCCTAACATTGTATTTCTCTATGTTTTATGTATGTATTTTGTTTAGATGTCCTGTCTTTGTTGTTTTTATTTACTATTGCTAGATAATGAGTGCTAGAGATATTTAGAGTTTAATGTTTGTTGAACTGGTAAACTTGTCTGACTGTATTGACATCAGAGAAGAGATTGCATGAAGAAGAAAACTGCTGTATCTGGGTTGGGAATCTGTGTCTCCTGCTGGGGCTGCTTCACTGAGTGGTGGGGTTGATGCTTGACAAGCTAGATGTGGGTCAAGTGAACATTAACGGTGTTGACAGAATGGTGCAGCAGGGAGTGACCAGGATATTTAACCGATACGCGGCACTGAGAGGAAAGGCAAGACAGACATGTAGTGAAACTTACTGGTACCATTGACATTGGAACTCTTTGCTGGCTGGTTCTCTCCAAGAAGCTACAAAACCAACCTTCCAGTTGGATCCAGTTCACTGTAAATGTCAAACTTTTCTACAATGACATATTAATAAGATGTATCGTTAATGCGATTGGCTGCATTCGCACATGTGCACATGTTCAGGAGGTCAGGATATAAATATATTGCAAATAGTATTATAATTTTTTTTTATAGCTAAAAGCTTTTTTTAAAGCCAAGTTGATGTCATATTTTCCCATAAGCCTCAGTGATAGACATTGCAAGGTCACCTTGCACCCTAGGTCACATAAAGATATATAAAAAGAGTAGTCAATAAACATGAACAGAGTGAAGCATTAAAATGCAATACATTCCCCTGGACTAAAAAAAAAAAAAAATATAAATCGGGTTACTATGTTTTTTTTTTACAGTCCTAGGGAATGTATTGCATTCAATGCTTCACCCGCTTCATGTTTATTGATAATTCTTTTTATATATCTTTTTGTATTTAAAAAAAAAAAAAGAAATTTGAAAATGTCCATAGATATTTTTAAAACAAATATATTAGTGCCAAAATATCATGATTATCATTGTCCTGTTGTGCAGTTATGTTACTCTTATTTTCAGATTCCTTTCTATCTTGTGCAGTCCTTTCAACATCATTGATGGAATTCAGTCTAGTAACTTTGATCTCTCTCATCACTGTCTGTTTTAGGGTTTCCTTTGGACATCCTCACTTCCTCATTGCTTTTGTTTCCCATTTTAGTGCCTGTTTGGTGATTCTCTGTTTGTTTCTTCTCAGGATGTGTCCAGCATAGCACCAAATTCTTTTTTTTTTATAACTGAGTTGTTGAGTTGAGTTGACCTGAGTTGAGAGTTGAGTCAAGAATTGATATCAGAGCACTCCTGGCATTCCCATGTGAGCTCTGTCACCATCTTCAGCAGCTAGCGCAGAGTTCCAGTACTAATGGTACTGGTCATAGTCTGGTTATATGTCTGTCTGGCCTTTCCTCTGAGCATAGTGAGCTGGCCAGACCCCCTGGTCACACCTGGGTGCATCATTCTTTTCAGGCCCTTATAATCCATTTTTTATTCTGTCTTCATTACTTGTTCCCAAAGGGCCCTGATCACATCTACCTTGTCATGTATCAGTTCACTACCCAGTGATGCAGATCCAGCCAATCCGTCTGCCTGTTCATTCCCCACCACTGTTGTTACCAGCGTTGCCCATAAATTTCTCTTTTTTTCTCTACCACTCTTGAAGTCATCTCATTAATTAAATTCATTTTAAACAAATGCACTTTATAATATTAGTATATTTGTTTCTTTGTCTTAAAGAACTTGTTCACTTGATCTATTATTTTGTCCATCTCATTTCTTGCATCCAATAGTAGAACCACATCTCAGCAACTTAAAACTTTGTTTGTTTGTTTAATATTGTCTAGATTTCAAATTTCAGAGCTAAAGAATAAAACACTTGTCTGTTCACAAGTTGTCATGGGAAATTTTTTTTATCAGGAGAGTTTATCGTATGCCTTTTAGTCCTCATTGGAACATAGGGTCTTAACCAACCCATACCAAGCAGTCCTGTTTTGGGCCATCTCTTGCAGCCCCTTTCCATCTTCTTCTCCTTGTGTCGTCTCACTGATACCAGGTTATAGCCCAGTGTCATGGTTTTCTGCATTTATCTTTGTCTTGCACTTCTTGTATAACTTTTGTGATGAATTTGTTCATCCTTTTGCAGGTTTCAGCTACACCATTTATCCACCTCTTATTTGGTTTTCCTCTCGCCTTCCTCCTAGATGTTCTGCTGCCACTTTCCATGTCTTTCCCATATTCATCTGCCTAATTGTCATCTCAACATCTCATAGGCACAGTGGCTAGGACCACCCGCCCAGTGTGGGCACTGCTCTCACAGAAAGAAATTACAACCTGCTGTGAGTATTGTGCAAGCAAAAGTCATGTCTGACCCTGTGTTAAAGAAGTTAAGTATAGAATGGCTCAAGCAGAGTCAGCTTTTAACAAAATGAAGAATGTTCTGTGCAGTCTTTCTATGTCAGTTGAGACGAGAAAGAAAGTATTCAAGAGCTTTTTAAACCCTTTCCTAATACACGGAAATCAATCATAGACAGTTGGATGGTTAATGTAAAATTGGTCGGCAGCAGCGCAGATGTGGTTTTATTGATGAATGATGATAATACCCTGAATAGATTAAGAGTAATGAATATGTCTTGAAAGAGACTGACTCACGAAACTGATTGCCTACATCAGAAGGAGCCGGTCTGCATTCTTTATTCATGTCATTATGTCATAAGGAGAAAACTGGAGTACATAACGACAGTGGAAAAGTTGGAGTGGAAAAGATGTAGAGTGAGACCGAGAGTGAGGATGCTGGACAGTTTGACAGGGAATAGAAGATCATACATGTAAGATTTTATTGAAAGTATGCGAGACGGAAGGTGATGGATAGACTTGACTACTGATGTCACATAGCATGGAGAATAAGAAGAAGAATTGTCATCTCCATTAGTTTTTAAGGCCTCCTCCTATTTTTTTTGCCTTTAAGTTCTATTAAAATAGCATTATAATTATACTTTCACCCGGCTTTCTCAGTGTTTGTCATAACCAGCGTATGATGTTTTCTTACTTTTTGATACGCTGGAGTCTCTTTTGTTCTCCCTAAGTTCTGCATTATTGATTATTTCATACCATTTTATTTCTCATTTTAAGTGCAGGCACCTGTTAATTTGGTGTGGGGGGGGGGGGGGGGGGGGGGGGGGGGTTCAATTTCTTGCAGAAAAGATTTAATTTCCTTTGTGTTCAAATTTACTTATTGTAAATAAATATACAGTTAGCTGTTAGTCTTTTTACAATATTTAAAACAGAAATATTATTATGCACATCTCCTTCAGCGATGGTGAAAGTTCGTCTGAAGAAAAGATTTAATTTCCTTTGTGCGTAAATTTGCATTTTGTAAATAAATACATAAATTTATCTATTAAGTCTGTTTACGATATTGAAGACAGTAATGCTTCACAGCTATTATCCACATCTCATTCAGCAGCGGTGACAGTTTGTCTGATCATTTCTTACAGAAAAAATTTAATTTCCTTCGTGCAGAGATGTGCATATTGTAAAATAATATAAAAAACATTAGCTGTAATTCTTTTTACAGTATTCAAGACAGAAATTTTAACCTTTATCCATATCCCATTCAGCAACGGTAACTGTTCGTCTGTCTGATCTGTCTGGTCAAAGCTTTATTGATGACACCTACAGTCTCCAGTCAGTGGCAGCGGTGAAAGGAGAAATGGGCTCCCTCAGGCTGAAATCTCGGTACCAGCATGAGATCATTATGCCTCAAGATGAATATACAAGCTTGAAGGAGGTGGGTTGCCAGTGTTGTCTACTTTGTTGCTACAGTTTAAAAAAAAATATGTGCAGTTGCCACAAAGAATTTTGGCTACAGTGTGTCACTGTTGTCTTTGGGAATATTACACAGTGAGGCTGCGAACTCTCCCATGGCACTATTCTCGTACCACTGTCCGACAACCACAAGACCACATTTCCCTCATTGGTAAATAAACCCCAGCTCTCAAGGATCATGAAATTTTGCAATGCATTTGCTATCCTCTAAGCCAATCGTTAAAAGTAAAATTATAATCAAGACGATTGACTTAATTACACCCTGTATACCCCCCATACAGTTCGTCTCTTTCTGTAGATCAACTAGCTACCAGCTGATAGCATCACACAAAGGATGAACTCCATAGCTGCAGTGACTATCCCAGGGATCTCGCAAAAACTACACTTGAACTGAACAACACATCCAAGTAATGACCCTATGACCATCAGAGCACATGACAAATGTACTGACCCTATCTGCCATGAGCTCCTCCTTGTTGCTATAGTAAAAATTATAGCATTAGTGCTATCAGGTATTGTAAAAATTAGTATTAGTTTTATTGATAACTTTTTGTGTGGGTTTCAGTGCCCAGGTTTGGAGGGGGTTTTGGGGAATACTAACCCACTGCCTCTTAACAAGCATGTTGTAAAAGCGGACTAATTATGGCATAAACAGAGGGGGGACCCTTGAGGCCATAGAAATATTATATAATAAACAAACAGACAAGGTATTGATCAGCACTTGTCGAATGAAGTAGTAAGATAGAAGGACACACTAGACACACAAAAAATCAAACGCCTTAGTTACAGTGCCGGGAATCAAACCTGTCACCTCCAAATGGCCTGTGCACCTTGCTATGAAAACAAGTGTACTAAGAACATGACCATCTGGATCCTAAAAAGGTGTCTTCATTGGCCATGTCTATCATTCAGCTCGAAATCCACAACTGTGGAATACATACAGACTTCATCTCACATGATTGAAATGGCACCATAGGTTACAGAAATTTATTTTAAACAAGCATAGGTCGAGTAACAAACACAACAACAATTATAACATATTGGACTGTAACGCTGTATCTACAATACAACAGACATTTAAGAAAGAGATTTGATTTCGTTCCATTGTATTACACGTAATTCTTTGTTCTTCTTCGCTGTCTGCAGTTAGCACTGTATGATCTGCAAATCTTATATTGTTGATGATACATCCTCCCATGTTAATTCCCTTCACGAGTTTCAGATGTTGCATATTATTTTCGCTGTATGAGGAAAAAGATCTTGAGACATACACACCTGTCGCACATCTCTCTTGATTGGTTGGTACAGACCTGCTTCATTATAATTTCTTATAACAGCTTATTGTTTCCGGTATATGTTCCTAATCAGTATAAGGTCTTTCCCGTTAATTTGTACATTTGTATGAATTTTCATCATGTCGGCCTGATGATAACATTACTGACTGATAATGTTGATTGTATAACATTACTGACTGATAATGTTGATTGTATAACATTACTAACAGATAATGTTGATTGTGTAACATTACAGATTGATAATATTGATTGTGTAACATTACTGACTGTTGATGTTGATTGTGTAACATTACTGACTGATAATGTTTATTGTGTAACATTACGTATTTTTAATGTTGATTGTGTAACAGGTGCATGGCCGACTGGCGTTGGCGATCATGCCTCTCCACAGTATGCGATCCCCTGCAGCATATATCAGTTTGTGTGCCCACACACTTCCATGCCATGCTACAAGACTGTCAAGAATCTTCTCTCGTAGTCTTCCTCTATCCCTCCCTCCACAGATCTTTCCAGTGGTCACTGTATGTGTAACATTACCTATTGATAATGTTGATTATATAACATTGCTGATTGATAATGTTGATTGTATTGTCTCTTGCAGTTGTTGCTGGATGATGGCTTTGAGCACATCATGACATTGTCGCAAGTGACTGGTGAAAGTGAACGGGCCACATTAGCTTATGCACTTTTGCAGATATTCCGTCATGAACGCAAAGAAGCAGGTTTACTTTGTGCTCTCAATGACAAGGAGATTGAGAAAGAGGGTAAGTTTTGGGCTAGGTTAAGATATTGTTAATGTAACCTCTTTGCCACCTTGGGAGCACTTGTCAAGATTTGATGTGTTGGTTGCCAGGTTTGAATAGCTGTATCTGTTTTCCATTATATTCATCAACTTATTTCAGCCTCTGTTGCCAGGTAAAGTCCAGGGAAGTATGGAACTGACATGATATAACAAATATGGAACTAACACAATATCCCTAACTGTTGTGAGGATTTCAAATGGGTATTGTTTCTTCTTCCCTTTATCCGCTAATGGAGCATAGGCCCTTAACCAACTTACAGCAAGCCGTCCTGGACCTTTGCTGTTGCATGCAGCTCACCCAGTGCCTTCCCAACTTTTTAAATGTCACTCTCTAGCTCTCTTCTCCATGTGTTTTTGGCCAGCCTTTATAGCTGTACCTTTGTGGGTTTCAGTGTAAATGCATTCTAGTTAAATTGTTCTTAGGTTTTAAAATAGGTATTGCTTGTTTGTTAATTATCCTGTTTATTTCTCAGATGAAGTTTCGACTTTGTTCAGGGCGGGCTCCCTTGCCACAACTTTGATGGTGCAATACATGAAAATGACATCAACTAATTTTGTCCACAAGGCAGTGAAAGAATCTGTACAGAAAATTGTTGAGCTGAAACAGTCGTGTGAGGTGAGTGGTTATGTCTGTGAATAAAAAAAAAAAAATTTTTAAGGAGACATGAAGAAAATCAGAGTAAAAGAGAAGGCTGCATGGCTTTGCTACATGAATATCTAAAAAAGAAAGTGATGGAAACAAACATTCATGGCTCAACTTGTTCTTCGCATCCACCATCTGTGACTACTGGGGAAAGTTCTGGTTGACTTTCATCTTGTTCCAGAACCTGAGTGGTGCGTGCACATCCATTTTACATATCTGGCTTATTTGTATGCAGATTGTTGGTTCCTTGCCTCCCAGGCAGATGCACTACAACTTTGAAGGAAGCCCTGAATTAGTTGACTCTTACGACATGCTTATTGGAAAGTCAGTAGGTCTGTTCTTGTTTTCCTCACAATGGAACCCCGGAACCCACAAAGGGTCCTGGATAATGATAAAGAAGTTGACTAAGAAAATTATTCATTGACCAAACATGTAGAGACTGAAGAAGAAACCCCAGGAGACTCACAGACGACATGCAGCATAGGACAGACATCAGTAGCAAAGCATGCTATTTTTCTGCCTTTTATCTTCTGATAGAGCAGTGGTTCCTAGTTATTGTAACAAATGTAAGGGGTCCATGATTTCATAAATAAAAAAAATAAAACCAGCCCTATATTAAAAAAAAAAAAATTCTTATATAGATTTTTATGAATAACATTGAAGTAGAAGGGGTCGCTTAGACCCCTCCCCTCCTTCCCCCACCCCCCACCAACTTCTGCGATCGAATAATGCAATGTGTATCTTCATCTTTTTCTTCACCTTCACTGGTTAAATTGCTGGTGGAAAGTTCTTGTTGTTTGCCCACTTCTGGCCTTAGACTTGTTCCAGAACTTGACTTTTGTGTGCACATCTGTTTTACATATCTGGCTTATTTGCATGCACACTGTTGGTTCCTGGCTCCTCCTTGACTTAAAAAAAGTGTGGAGCCGAGGCAGACCTTAAAAAAAAAATAAGAAGGGTCTACATATCTTATCTAATTGAGAACCACTGTGTCGTATGGCAGTTTTGTCGCGCACCTTACTTACAGGATATTTTCACAAATCCCTCAGGTGCTCTGAGACAGGAGTGTTTTGAATGGTGGCTCTCGTTCGTCTAGAGGCCTAACCCTCGGTTCAAACTTTCCATTCAACCTGTCTCAGGGGTGAGGTGACACGAGCTCTGACTCCACAGGGTTATTATGAACACTTGGGTACCTCTCGGCCAGACGTCCTCACCTCTGTTTGCCCCCAGACTGGATTAATGTAAATCCAGTCTAACAAATAATCAACAGTGAATACGATAAGACAAGACTACGTTTATAAATGCCACAAGGAACTCCAATTAGACAAAACTCTCCTAAGAACTAGAAGGCGGATGAACTCGAGAATCAATGTAATAGGTTCCCTGTAACCAAGCTGAAGAAAAATAACTTGAAGAATTAACTGAAAGAATATTGAATACTTTCAAGAACAAAGTTAGTGCGAGTGTCTTCCTCCTACTCTACGTTTCTGTCCAGTATCATCATGGCTGAGGAATCTGATGGATTGGAAAGGTCCACTTAGATTTAAGCCGTCATACGGGTCACTCTGACTTATCTGTTTAGATCTTATATCTCCTCTGGATGCTGGAGCGAAGTTTCCGACTACCGTACTTTACGATAGGACTTCTCAGAAACGAGGCTGCTTCTCTGGATGCCGGAATAGATCTTCACGTCGCCAGACTTCCCAACATTATTTCACCAGCAGGAACAGTTTCTGGCGTTGATCGAGAACAATCACCTTGAGCTCGGAAGACGACGACTCAAGTATCGTCCACACGTTCAGGACCACAATTCACCACATGTAAATTGCTTAATGTGTAGTGGCAGAAGGAACCAGTCTACAAGACACTGACACTTGTTGGATCTTCATAACCCATGATAATAAAAAAAGAGAACAAGGAATCTTGTCTGTATGACGGTCAATCGGCGAGACACAAGGAAAAACGCCTGCCTCCAAGACCGGACTATAGAGAAGTGACGCACACAAACACGTCCCCTAACAACAGCAGTTAGCGTACGAATCGCGCTCACTAATGCAGTGCAGTGGTCAGACAATTTATTTAGAATAGGCGCAGAAAATGTGTCCTAACATTCAATTCGACACTCAAAGCCTAAAAGAGTCATTATCAAAGGGTTTTATATGGATTTTTCCTATCAGGACTCCCCCACAACAAACGAACTATCTAACTATGCTTGGCCTATTCTATTACATAGTTACGATGACGAGTTTAGGGTGGTCAGCTATATGGACCTTCCTGCTGTGGCAGATGTGTGGATGCTGTCATGCGACAGAGCTCCCCCAAAAGGAGATGAGCGTCACGCGAATCGAACGACAGCATCACACATCCAACCATCACCAGGTACAGGTTCCACAACATTGTCCCCATCCTCAGTCAGCACGTCAGCATACGAAGGGTGGCGACTCAAAAAGTCTGCTCCCACATTCTGTCCACCGGGAATATATTCCACTGTGAACGAATAAGGTTGCAGCAGCAACGACCATCTCATCAACCTTGGGTTCAGGTGAGCAGATGACGCCAGGAACACCAAAGGTTGATGGTCAGTCTGCACAGAGAATTTCACACCATACAAATATGGCTGAAATTTTTGGACCGCCCAAACCAACGCTAGACACTCCCGTTCTATACATGAGTAACCGCGTTCGGCCACGTTAAGTTTCCGACTGGCGTAGGCGACGGGAAACAAAATCTCCGGGTCCTGAATCCCAGATTGGAGAAGTGCAGCCCCAATCCCGATGCCACTCGCGTCTGTCCTCAACACAAAGGGTTTCGACAGATCGGGTAACTGCAACACGGGAGAAGACGTCAATTTCTCTTTCAACGTGTTGTAGGCATCTTCGCATTCAGGAGTCCAACATACTTTTTCAGGATGGTCCTTCTTAAGCGCATCCGTTAAGGGAGCAGCTATGGAGTTGAAATTTGGAATAAATTTCTGATAGTATCCGCACAAAGATACGAATGAACGGACCTCCTTTTTAGTATGTGGTCTAACCGCTTTCCGGAGTTTCTCGATATTCTTGGACTCAGGTTTGATCGTACCTTCGGACACAGTGTGTCCCAAGAACTCGAGATTGGGCCAGGCCAGTTTACACTTGGTGGGTCGGGCTGTCAGGCCTGTTTCTTTCAATCGATGCAGCAGTTTCTGCAAGGACTGAATATGTGCTTCAAACGTTTCGGAAGCCACCAAAATGTCATCCATAAAATTGATGATAGTGGGATCTTTTAGAGGATCTAAAAGTAACCGCATCATTTTGGTGAATACCCCGCAAGCATTGCAGGTCCCGAACGGAAGGACATTAAAGTGATAATGGGAATCCGAAGTGCTAAAGGCCAGATATTTACGAACTTCTTCCTTAACCGGTATCTGGTAATACCCCTTGCTCAAATCAATCTTCGAAAAGTACTTTGCTTTGTTGAGCCGGGCAAACAAAAGACTTTGGTCAGGAAGGGGTTCAGGAAGAAACTCCGTCACCCTGTTCAACTGCCTATAATCTATGCACAATCGGTGCTCCCCCGAAGGCTTCCTCAACAAGACAACGTTCGCATTGAAGGGGGATTCTGAGGGGGAAATCACACCTTCTTTTAGCAAATATTCAATCTCCTTTCTAACAGATTCCTGCTTAGAAAAGGGGATTTGATAAGGGCGCTGGCGAATGGGTTCTTCACTCACCAACTTCATATCGTATTCGATCAACGAAGTACGCCCTGGCTTCTCTGTGAACACGGAAGTATAATCCGATAAGAGACGTGCGAGCCGTTCAGTTTGGGACAAGGAGAGAGCAGGGTTAATCTCTACATCCTTGTATGTTTCCCCGGGATGGAGAGGATATTCTACCGCAGTGGTTTCTCCTCCGTCCACCTCCATTGCTACAGACAGTGTTAACAGAGTCTCCGGTCCATTTACCTCTCTCTCATTATACTTTCTGAGAAGATTAATATGGTAAACCTTCGACTTACCCTTCACACTTATCTTGTAGTGCATTCTGGAGACTTTTTCCAACACGGAATAAGGGCCTGCCCAAGCTAAATCAATCTTGGATCTCCCCGTTGGTAAAAGTAACAGAACTTTATCTCCAACATCAAGACTACGTTCCTTCGTCTTTTTGTTGAAGTGTGCTGCGTAACGTTGACGAGCACGATTCAAATTCTTATTAGCTAGGTCCCAACCTAGCTTCAATTTTTCTTTGAGTTCTTGCACGTACTGTGACGTGGTCCTCAAGGTCTCATCTGCATTTTCGTCCGTCCACGTTTTTCTGAGTATGGCCAAAGGACCAGAAATGGGCCTCCCAAAAACCAACGTTGCTGGTGAAAAGCCGGTGGAAGCATTAGGGACTTCGCGATAAGCGAATAGTGCTGCAGCCACGTATTCGTCCCACTTCTCCGGTTTCTCCTGGGATAACCTCCTCAGCAGTGAAATCAACGTCCCGTTGAATCGCTCATTTTGGCCATTCGCTTGGGGTCGATATGGACTAGTGCATATATGATGAGATTTAAGAATTTGAAACACCTCCTCCATCAATTTCCCCTTGAACTGCGATCCGTTGTCAGTCAAGATTTGTGTGGGAAATCCTACACGAGTAAAGATGCCAATCAGAGCTTCAGCCACACTCTGACTATCTATCTTACGAAGCGGTACAGCCTCACCCCAGGCACTGCAACTATCTACCAGGGTCAAGATATAGGCATTCTTCTTTTTTCGTGAGGGGAAGGGGTCCCACCAAGTCGACAGCCACTCTCTCGAAGGGAGTGGACATTATGGGAGTTTCTCCCAGTCGAACTGGTGCAATCTTGCCTTTCGGGGCGACTCTTTGGCACTCCGGACAAGATTTGACAAAACGTAATATGTCCGTTGTCATACCCGGCCAAAAGTAATGACAGGAAATACGTTGAGTCGTGGCATTTATTCCCATATGGGCACTATACGCGATCGTGTGACCCATTTGGAGAATTTGTTGCCGATATGGTCGTGGCACGACCAGCTGACTATGCTCAGTATATTGGTCACTCCCAACGCGAAAAAGCAACTTACCTTTCATAAAGTAATCATTTCTTCTCGGCGGAGTGTGACAGACAGGTAATTTTTTGAAACAAGCCCTAAGGGTAGGGTCAGACTTGGGCTACCTTGATCTCGTCAGGTAAGGGATTTACGTGACTTTGATCTTCCGTGGCACATTTATGTTGCGCACGGGTGGTCATCGCCGCAAGCTGTTCTGAAGGTGTAGGGGCATTCGCTAAATAGACATAACGAGCTCCTAAAATAAGAGGGAACGTACTCCGTTTCAAAACGGCCGCCTCAATCTCTCCAGTAACGTATCTAGACTTGACCTCTATCTTAGCTACCGGCAAGTTCATGGGTTGAGCATCAAGAGTTGCACATCTGAGCTCTATAAATTCACCTGTATACTGATCAGCTCTAACGATTTCAGGGGAACAGACCGCGGAATAGGACAACCCCGAATCATATAAACAAGAAATTTTCTTTTTATTAGCCCAGACCTTCTCTACCACAGGTGGCCTATTGGAACGGTTATATAATTTCTCTGCGGCAGACGAACCGACAGTCGTCAACATAGCTGACAATTGAGTCCCCCCCTGCTGACTTCACCTTACAATCATTAGTGTGGTGGGAATTATTATTGCAATTCCTACAGTAGGGTTTTCTAGAACTATTGTACAACTGTTTCTGTTGCGAACTGCCAAATTTAGAAGGATTCTGGTGTTTTACATGGGATGGGCTCTTTTTAGGGGAACCTGGAGTTGGAGTTTTCTGACCTTTCTGACTATTCCCATCATGATTATTATGTGGCTTGGCTTTCCCCGAACTATCATCTTTATGGGCTAACTCGTACCGTTCGGCATGAACCAAAATGTCAGTCAATTTTTCTGCACCGTTCTCGGTGAGAAAAGTTTGCATTGACTTCGGTAGAGTGTCCTTTACTTGTTCGGTTAGGAACAATTCTTGCAGATCTTCGAAGGAAGCTTCATAGCCAGCCATTTCACGCCACTTACTCATATAACTTTTTAATCTATCTGCAAACTGCGGAAAAGTTTCCCCAATCATTTTCCTTTCATTTCTCTAACTTATGCCTGTAACTAGCAGCGTTCAACTCGAACCTTTTCAATAAAGCCTGGCACAGGGCTTCAAAGTCAGTATCGGAGCCAGTGGGCATCCGCTGAAAAATTTCATATGCCTCTCCTCTCAATCCCTGTGCCAGTTTTAATGTATATCTATCTTTCTCAAGATTATAGATAGTTGCAAGTTTAACAAATTTATCGATATACTGCTCAATCGTTTCCAGCTTCGCATCAAAGGCAGGCATAGGAAAATTCATGGCAGGTGTCGAGATGCAGTGAGTAGACACAGTCTCCATTTCTGAAGACTGAGATCTAGAAATCTGGCTATCTCTTTGTGCCTGAATTTCCAGCTCCTTCATCTTTATCTCGGCCTGAATTCTGAGTCTTTCGGTTTCCATGAGTCTCTCGGATTCAATCCTGAGTCTCTCAGTTTCCTGGAGTCTCTCGGATTCGATCCTGAGCCTCTCGGACTCACGAGCCTCCATTCTCATTTCTCTTTCTGTGGTCTTAATCCAATCGGTCAACTCCCTTCCTTCCAGTCCCATCTGTACAGCCATTTCTTTCAGCTCTGGAATCGAAATTCTGGACTGCGCCATGTTGAGCTGTAAAGATAGTTAAAAGAAGATCCAACAAATATGCACAAATTTACGATAATAGTAAATGTTAGACACAAAACGCCAGTGGTGATGCAACCCAAACCACTATACACAAATCAGAAGAACAATTGTCACTACTTCAGAAAGACAATCTTCCTATCACTAGGACCAATAGAATCCTACAATGTGAAAACAGGAAGAACCGCTTGTCAAAGACTACTGAAACAACCTCTTATTTCTTCCCAGGAAGATTACAAGGAATATATTCAAAGTAGTCACCAATTCTACCAGACAGCTTATCAATATGACAACCAGCTGGTCAAGTGTCCAGCACAACTACTGAACACTCTAATTCACTGTTGACAAATTACAATTACAATAAACAACGATCCCGGACATGAGACCACATTTTACGATAGTGACTGTCGTATGGCAGTTTTGTCGCGCACCTTACTTACAGGATATTTTCACAAATCCCTCAGGTGCTCTGAGACAGGAGTGTTTTGAATGGTGGCTCTCGTTCGTCTAGAGGCCTAACCCTCGGTTCAAACTTTCCATTCAACCTGTCTCAGGGGTGAGGTGACACGAGCTCTGACTCCACAGGGTTATTATGAACACTTGGGTACCTCTCGGCCAGACGTCCTCACCTCTGTTTGCCCCCAGACTGGATTAATGTAAATCCAGTCTAACAAATAATCAACAGTGAATACGATAAGACAAGACTACGTTTATAAATGCCACAAGGAACTCCAATTAGACAAAACTCTCCTAAGAACTAGAAGGCGGATGAACTCGAGAATCAATGTAATAGGTTCCCTGTAACCAAGCTGAAGAAAAATAACTTGAAGAATTAACTGAAAGAATATTGAATACTTTCAAGAACAAAGTTAGTGCGAGTGTCTTCCTCCTACTCTACGTTTCTGTCCAGTATCATCATGGCTGAGGAATCTGATGGATTGGAAAGGTCCACTTAGATTTAAGCCGTCATACGGGTCACTCTGACTTATCTGTTTAGATCTTATATCTCCTCTGGATGCTGGAGCGAAGTTTCCGACTACCGTACTTTACGATAGGACTTCTCAGAAACGAGGCTGCTTCTCTGGATGCCGGAATAGATCTTCACGTCGCCAGACTTCCCAACATTATTTCACCAGCAGGAACAGTTTCTGGCGTTGATCGAGAACAATCACCTTGAGCTCGGAAGACGACGACTCAAGTATCGTCCACACGTTCAGGACCACAATTCACCACATGTAAATTGCTTAATGTGTAGTGGCAGAAGGAACCAGTCTACAAGACACTGACACTTGTTGGATCTTCATAACCCATGATAATAAAAAAAAGAGAACAAGGAATCTTGTCTGTATGACGGTCAATCGGCGAGACACAAGGAAAAACGCCTGCCTCCAAGACCGGACTATAGAGAAGTGACGCACACAAACACGTCCCCTAACAAGAGCAGTTAGCGTACGAATCGCGCTCACTAATGCAGTGCAGTGGTCAGACAATTTATTTAGAATAGGCGCAGAAAATGTGTCCTAACATTCAATTCGACACTCAAAGCCTAAAAGAGTCATTATCAAAGGGTTTTATATGGATTTTTCCTATCAGGACTCCCCCACAACAAACGAACTATCTAACTATGCTTGGCCTATTCTATTACATAGTTACGATGACGAGTTTAGGGTGGTCAGCTATATGGACCTTCCTGCTGTGGCAGATGTGTGGATGCTGTCATGCGACACACTGCAATGCACAATGTGCTAACTGCCCCTTTAATGGTGAATGCATCAGAGGAAGACGATGGCTATGGAATTTTACTCCAAACAGTAAAAAAATCCTCACTCACTATATGAAAAGATCTTCAGATTTCAACAAAATGTTTACAAAAAGCATCAGTAAACTTGCTTTTAAAAAATGCCATAAATAATAGATTTATGTTTTGTTTTTAGAGTAAGAGTGGAAGTTGAAAACAAGTTGAAAGAAGTTAAAAAAAAATTGAAGACATTAATCTGAAAATAATACTTTATGCTACATAAATTATAAGAAATAGATCTTTTTTTAATCTTTAATTTCCTTCAGCTTGATCCCAAGTTTTTGGAAAACTCAACAGATCAACAATCAAATTCAGAGTTTTTCCTGCGTCTATTGACTGACATAGTTGAATCTATTTTTTCTTCAATTGATGCTTGCCCAATGTAAGTGCTTTGTAATATTTGCTTATCACTGTTTTGATTGTAGCTTATGTATGTTGTATATGAGTGTCTGCATTCACAAGTATAAGATGGAGCTAAGAATATGAAAGTGTGATTTTGTTTGGTTTTTACATGTATCACAACCCTAAAGTGGAGCAATATGTATTGCATGCCTGAATTCATATACCCATATATAATTATGTAAGAGAATCACCGGACTGACTCTGAAATGAGAAATATGGGGATTGAGGGAACGAGGACATGGAGGAAACATTCTAAGGTGAATGTTGACGAGAGAAGCCAAAGGTGCTGGACTGTTAACCATTAGTGATGTTAAAGTGATTGTACAGAATAGAATGGAATGGTAGAATAGACTGCAAGCTCTCTGTGACATATAGGGGCACAACAGCATAATGAATGAATGAATGAATGTGTAAGGTATTTAATATTTATCTTGTGTAGGTTCCAGGACCCCATTGTGGGGTAAACAAGAACAGACCCACTTCATGCCCGAAACCATATCATAAGAGTTGACTAATTGGGAGCTTTCTTGAAGTTGGAGTACTTCTGCCTGAGAGGCAAGGAACCAACAGTCTGCACGCAAATAACTCAGACCTGTGAAACGGATGTACACGCAACGATCAGTTTCTGGAACAGGACTAGAATCCAGAAATGGACGAACAACCAGAACTTTTCCGCCGGAGTTTACAGCTGGTGAATGCGAGGAAGAAGAAGATTTGTCTCTACTATCTAGAGTAGAAGAGAAGCTGAATGCATATGTACAGATGTCATCATCATCCATTTACACTGTGTGTCATTGGGTCACCAGTTTCTGTTGACTGTGTGATCACCTCTTTCCACCTTTGGCAGTCAGTTGCAATGGACTTCATGGTTGCATGCCTGAGGCCTGTCCAGCCAGTCAGGCTCTGTAATCAGGTATTGGTCTGCCGGATATATGTAAACATATTACCTTGTATTGATTAGCACTCATAAAAAGTAGACACAGAAAGAGCATCACAGTAGAAATAGCATATCAGGACTCGAACCTGTAGCCTGGAAGTGATGACAACTATGCTGAAACAAGTGTACTTCGGCCCATGATGACCTCCATACCCCTAAAAAAAATGGTGTCATTGTTTGCCTGGTCTGTCATATGCCTGAACCAATAACCATAGAATTTGGACAGAATTCATATCCTACCTTTGTAAAATATGATAGGTAACTGAAATGTATATTCTGTTTACAGAAAAGAGCAAAAACAAAATGGCCCTCAGATGATACTGTGAAAACACGTGTTGTAAGGTAAAAATGTATTATGTTTATATGTCTGTTGTAAACGTCAAAGTTAATGAATATTTTAATTATTTTGCCGTAACTCTTTCAGGCCCATGAATGTTGACAGACTCGGCCCACATTAATTTCCCTTTACAAAAATGGCAGAGGGGGTGGTGTACAAAATAGGCAACAGAGAATGTAATATACTTCTTATCACTGCAAAAGTATGTATTTTTTAAAAAGAGAAATCAATGTACATTTTGAATATGATAATAAGTGTTTAACACGGTTATAGTTAGTTGAAAAGAAGAAATCAGCAGGTGTTAATTTCAAAACAAAATTTTGCAAAAAAAAATTCTTCACTTACCATGGTTTTGCAGCCATAAGAGCAGTGAATATCCAAATTTGAAAATAACTCTTTAAAGTTTGTTCATTTTCCAAACATATTCAGCAAGTTATAATAAGTTTATGGATTTGTTTAGCACTCAGAGGCTCTTAAGTTCTCACAAAGTGCTGAACAAAATTTCAGAGAAAAAAATGGCAGAAAAATCGACTATTACGTACATGCTATTTATTTACTGATTACTTTGTACAGATTTATACAGACTGTAGCTTAGCCATAGTATATACTGGTATTGTCAATTTGTTTAAAGCACTTTCCTTCTTTTACCCCCTAAATACAGAAGGAATGGAATATTTTCTGTGTCCAACTGGTCAGAATCGCTAGATTCCTAAAAGCTGATCGCTTAGCTGCCACTGGTGTAAATAAACCGTCCGTATCACTTTCCTGAAAATCTAAATTTGTATTATCATTATCAAAATTGAAAACATCTGACTGAAACAATTTCTGAGCTTCCGCCACAAAAATACGTATAGTGCGGCCTGTACTTGTGGTAGTAACACTGTTGTCCATGGCGTTGAACACGAATTACAAAATGCATGGTATGGAAAGGAATGAAATCAGTTTGTGACTACATGTGGCTGAATAAAGGCTCCTATACAAAGAAAAAAATTTAGAGTAACTTTCTTTGGATACTTTAGTAGTAGCTCTGAACATTAGGAACAAATACGGAGCTGTGTGAAACAATATGTACGGGACACATGATCAACTATCAGTGTTGTTTGGGCAGATTGGAATTTTGCAATCAACACTTGCAGAAATACCCACCTCCTTCATCTCTGTCCTTCTCTTTCCAGCTGGTGACACCAAGTGTTTGCAGGTCTGTCTTGACATTATCTCTCCATAAATCACCCATCTCCATTCATCACTCTGATTTGCCTTCTCTTTCCTTCTGGTGACACCAAGTGTTTGCAGGTCTGTCTGGACATTATCTCTCCATATTCTTCATGGTCTGCCTTGTGGTTTACGACCATTCATCTCCCTTGTGTATACAGTTTTTACTTCCCTGTCATCTGACATTCTTTAATATACCCCAACCATTTCAGTCTATTAGCTCTCATGATGCCAGTGATCAGTGGTGATTTAAACAGATTACGAATTTCATTATTGATTCTTACTCATATTACCTCTAAAGAAAATGTAATAATAAAAAAAAAAATTATGTCTATGTTTACAAGGTTAAGTTCTTGTTACGAAGTATTCCGTACTTGTTTCATTTAAATTTTTTCTGTGGACTATTATCCTAACATTTATCAATTTCAGCAAACTGGTATTGTCAGTAGGTTTTCATCTTTGTCTTCTTCTTCTTCATCATTGTTTTCAAATGCAAACTGCAAACTTAAAGTTCTTCCACTTTTGGACTTTAGTCTAGTACCAGGGCTTGAGAATTATATGCACATTCCTGCTACAGATCTGGCTTATTGTATACAGAATCTGGGAAGGCTAATCCGGTCAACAAATGCCTGCAGAAGTCAGATGTGTCGACCGAAAGGTGCAAATATTGCAGCTATGCTGTAAACTGGCATAATGTAGTTACATCTTTAGATGAATGCAGAGAAGACCCCGTATGGGTTCTGGGGTCCCACTGTGGGGAAAACAAGAATAGACCCCCTGCATCCCCAACAAGCATGTCATATGAGATGACTAATTAGAGACTTCCTTTAAAGTTGGAATGCATCTACCTGAGATGCAAGGAACCAACAGTCTGCACACAAATAAAGATCTGTAAAACAGATGCACACTTAAAACTCAGGTCCTGGAACAAAGGCAAAGTCTAGAACTGAACGAACAACCGGGGTCTTTCTGTGGGGTTTACAGCCAGTGAATGCAAACAGCAACAATGCAGAAAAAGGAAGTCTGCAGACTGTTGATTTCTAGCCTGTCAGGCAGATGCGCTCCAGCTTCAGATTGATTGGTCAGGCTTACCTGTTCTAGGATGACCAGGAGAGGTCTGGATAGGTCTTGACCAGTGTGTTGGCTGGTCCTTGGTGCATGTGTGCTTCAGCCCCCTTTGTCTTCTCAGGTTGCAGTTATATTTTTCAAACTTGGCTCGCATTTATGTGTGTGATATTTATAAGTCAGTTCTTATCCTGGCAAACCAACCCTGCAATTGTTGTCTGCTTAGGGTTTTAGAAGGCAGTTTTACATTCAGGAGTTTGCTGTTGCTTTCTCAGCAATAGACATCCCATATAGATGATGTAATCAATGCAAAGCGGTCTGCTGCGAAATCACCTGCAATAAAGCCATGTATTTTGGAATTATGAGTAGTGTTGTTAACCCCTAAGCCACAACCTTCTTTAAAAATTAATTTTTTTAGATCGTTTTGTGCTCTAAAGAAAAACATGCTTCTGGTTTTTTTCTCTGCTCATTATTAACAATAAAACTAAGCCTTCCTTGAGACAGTCATCAGTTTTGTCAATTTATAGCACAATTCTAAATAAAAAAATGTTGGTGCTTTAATAATATCCTACCACAAACAGCGGAAATCCACAGGTCACAGGACAGTCTAATATTTCAGGGGGTGGTAAATAGGCTGCATGCAGTCGTTGGACCTAGGCTGCACTCTCTCGTGGGACGTAGGTGGGTTGGGGATAGGGTTCTAGATGTTTTTAGGGTTGTTAAAAGCATCAGAAATTCGGGGAACTCAATCTTACCACCCTCTGAAATGTTGGACTGTCCTGTGATGTCATCTGGGGTAGAATATCACGAAAGAACCAAATTTTGATGTTTTATCTTTCGAGCAGCTAGTTTCTTGCCGTGTAATTTTTTTGCCACTGTATGTATATTAAGTGGCTACGGTATTAATATTTTTGTGTGTGTGTCTGCAGTGGCTTTATTTTCCTTCGTCTTCTGTGTCCAGCTATTTTAAACCCAAAGTCTTTCAACTTAGTCTCAGGTAAGCTGTTTTGTTTAAATGTTGAGTAGTTTTTTGTTTGTTTTTGCATGCCATTGAAAGACCTGTTGATGTTCAAACAGTGAACTAGATACCATAAGTTGCAGTGTATAAGTTGAGTTTTTGAGCCTTAAATAATCTTTCCAAAACAAGGCGTTGGTTGATTTATATGATGGGTATTTAAATGCGTTATCTTCTTCTTCTTCGCGTTCACCAGCTGTAAACTCTGGCCAAAAGTTTTGGTTGTTTGTCCACTTCTAAACTTCAGTTCTGTTCCAGATCCTGAGTTTTGCGTGTGTATCCGTTTGACAGATCTGACTTATTTGTATGCAGACTGCTGGTTCCTTGCCTCTTAGGCAGATGCACTCTGACTTTGAAGGAAGCTACCAATTAGTTGACTCTTATGACATGCTTTTGGGTAGGCAGTGTGTCTATTCTTGTTTTCCCTATATTAGGAACCCACAGGGGGATAAATGTGTTATATGGGAATAGGCCTGAGTTACAAATCTTGAGGTTGACTTTTACACCAGGTCAGCTTGTACACCGGGTCAACTTGTACACCGGGTCAACTTGTACACTACAATTTATAGTAATTTTTTTAAGAGGAAGCCACCATGGTGTAACGGCTAGATGCTCGCCTGCGGATCTGAAGGTGGTGGGTTCAGGTCCTGGAGGATCCAGACTTTTTCTTTAAAAATATCCTTAGCTCCCAGTTCAACCCACCCTTAAATGGGTTTTAGGTAAAGTCCTGGGAAGTAAAGGCAGCTGACACGATGTGGACCACATCACCCACCGAATGCCAGTTGGTCTATAAAATATTGGTGTAACCCTGTATGCCCAATATGCCTAAAGGCGCTGAAAAGGGTCCTTTACTTACCTAATTTTGTTCATGTATTTTCATAGTCAATGTTTGTAGCTGTTAGTTCAGAACTGCGGTAGCTCAGTACTGTGCACACATGCCTTTAAACCTGTGACAGATTAGACGACAACAAAAGAAGTGACCTGGCTCCCAGGTGAACCTAGTCTACCCTATCCAAGAAATGGATCCTAGGAAGTGTTCAGGGACGTAAAGGTGGCCAGTGTGGTGACAAAATCACATATCCAGAATCCTGTAAATGTTAGAATAAGAACAAGAAATTTTCATTGTGCGATTTATTTTGCAGGTCATTTTATTATAACGACTTTTAATACAAAATATATTATTTCAGAAAATCCTTCAGAAACTGCAGCAAGAACACTCAAACTTGTGGCTAAAGTTTTACAGAACCTGGCCAATCTGGTTGACATGGGTCCAAAGGTATTATTTTACTGACCTACTTCATTATTTTCTTTTGCATTATTTTTTTTGTTTACTTCAATGTTTTCTTTTTAATTTAACCCTTTTGCCAAGAGGTCAAAAAAACTTACATTTTGGTTGAGTCCATTTCCCAGTAAATGTCACTTTTCTGACTTGTCTGTAGAGACTTGTTTACGGGAAGCAGTGTTGTGTACCTGCGCAGACATTTAGGAAGTCGGGTTTAAAATACATTAAATAACAATAGCATCTAGACACCCTGACCAGCTCACCGAGGCCCGTCCCCCACGACGTTCCGTTGTGTCCAGAGCCAGCTCGAGGCCCTCTCAGCAACCTCGCCCAGTTGTTCAAGTGTTCGTTTGCGTTCATTTCCCCGTAAGACTAGTTGTTTAATCTCATTGTAAAGTGAAGTTTAATAAAGTAAAGTAATAATAAGAAAAACTCCACAGAGGAGCATGCACAGCAAGGGTCTATCGGTCTTTAGTAGAAAGTCCTACCCCGTTGAGCTGAATGGCTTTTTTAAAGACGTCAGTTTTCTGTACTAATAACCCTCAGCATTGAAAATAGAGGAAAATACTCCCTCCCTCACCCTCCGGAGGGTCCCTCAACATAACACAAAGAAGAAAAAACTCTTAACCCTCCGGAGGGTCCCTCAACATGGGACAAAGAAGAAAAAACCCTCTGGAGGGGCTGAGAACCCAAGGTTGGACCCCTTTAACCCTATACTCTCTATACAAATAACCCTCAGCATTGAAAATAGAGAAAAAAAAAAACTTTCGGAGGGAACCCTCAACATGGGACAAAGAAGAAAAAACCCTCCGGGGGTGAGGAAACCCTCCAGATAGAGGAAAACCCTCCCTCCAACTCTCTCTGAAAGGGTTTATGTTTGCTTTTGGGTATTTCTCAGTGGTTGCGAACGTGCTTTGTAATCCGATAGTGTTGGGTTCGAGTCCTTTGAAATGTATGAGTGTTCATTAGATGTATTTTAGTGGTGGGTAAATTTTTTTTCAAGGTTTTAGTGGTTGTGAACATAATCCCAAAGTTGGCTCCCTTTGACAACATACTCATGACATTGAGGTCCCCGACATAAAAATGTGTGTGTCCCAAAGCGGGAGTCTTAGAGTAGTATTATTTGTTGTTAATAATTTCCCCTAGGCAGGCTCTGGGTGTCTATTCACACCCTGCTCATGTTTGTTGGTTACTGCTTTCCTGCATCTATATATTGTGAGGAAAAAATTCAAAATTTCAACTTTAAATAGATTTGTAACATTTATTAGTGACTTACGTTAAAATAAAAAAAATGTTTAATGAATAACTTTTTTTAGGATATTAACTGACAGACTTTGAATCTTTTTGTTTTAAGTTTCCATGATGCAAGTGTTAAGAGTGACTCACACAAATCATGGAGAAAAAATAGGCACTTTGTTGAGTAAGCTGGGGAAGATCATGGGTTGAGCTACAGGCTATGGCAAAGGATAAAAGTGGCTTGATGTGGGTTGGTTGAAGACCTGTCTTTTGTGTGTGTGTGGGGGGGGGGGGGGGGGGGGGGGGGGGGGGGGGGCGTGAAAAGGCAGCAGTATCTTTATCATCTGCCTGTTGATCTGTTGAAACAAAAAAAATGGGCTTATGGTATTGGTCTGATGAGTCTGAAAGTATGAAAAAAGGACATTTAATTATTGCCCATGCCATGCTTTAAGATTATTAGTCCATAGGCTGGTAAACTACTCCCCCCCCCCCCCCCCCCCCAATATTACTGCCTCTGTTTACCACTTTTGTGGTGTAATCATGAGGGGAACTTTGAACTTGAGGATTTAGGAATGCATGGCTAGTGCTGTGGCCACAGACTGTGCAGGTTAGAATTGTATCTTTTGTCTCCGAGAGAAAAAATACACAGCCTTACTGAGATTAAAAATTTGGCCTCCCGGTAAGAGCCGTATTTTCATTCAGCCAGGTGCTCTTCAGGTCGGTAAACATTTGCAATTGTCACTACACTCTGTCTAGCCCGTAAACTTACTCTTGGGAAATTATTATGATGGTGTTTGCTTTAACTTCCACATATCTTTTAAGTGATACATTTTAAAATCTTAGTAGTTGGCTAAGTTATAACATACATTGCTTAAATTAGACATGCAGAGGTAGATCACTACATATGATGGTGCTAAGATACTGGTGCCTTGACCACAAGGGGCCTGACTATAGAATATAGAGGTTACGGCAGTGACCAAAGCAATAACATGGATGGATGGAGTCAGACCTTTTCCCACGCATGCTTTCTCAGTGACTCTGTGAGTATGCTCAGGAAGACAGAGAAGGGCTGGATCTGAAGACGGTGGTTGGAGTCTATAAAGCGGTCAGGGCTGTCATATATCAGTTTCATATTTGTGCAAGGGCACACAGGCATGCAAGGAATTGAGCAGGCTGATAAGCTTGCAGGTGAAGCTACTGTGGAGGATGGACCATGCTGGTATTCTGAATGCTGTACAAGAAGCAAGATGGTTGTGAGAACCAAGGGATGACTATGAATCAACAACCATGACCAGACTGCAAGAACAAGATGTAAAATGGGTTGTGGCCAGATAAAAGCATTCTACAGGAAGCCAAAGAAAAATAAGAAATCAATACAGACCTACGTTTTGAGCCGCTACACACTGCAGGATTTACTAAGGAGGGGAATCCGAGCACTTATGGACTGAATGGTTCGATGTACAGTGAGGATAATATGTCAGCTAACTAACTATGTGTTGGTGCCACGCCAGGGCCAGGATCATTGGTCAAGCCCTATTTACAGCTCAATCCCGTGTGGGTTCTGGGGCCCTATTATAGCGAAAACAAAAATGGACCCACTACCTACCCAAAAGCAGGTGGTAAGAGTCGACTAATTGGGAACTTCCTTCGAAGTCGGAGTGCATCTGCCTGAGAGGCAAGGAACCAACAGTCTGCACACAAATGTTTTAGAACTCCATGCACACGCAAAACCCAGGTTTTGGAACAGGACTGCAGTCCAGAAGTGGACGAACAACCAAAACTTTCCACAAGAGTTTAAAGCTGGTGAACGCAAAGAAGAAAGATTTACAGCTCACCATGGTGAGGCTGTCAGGCCTGTCAGGTTCCCTATCGGGGGTCAACATTGACAACATCATCGTTTCCTTCAAATTGCTTCTGCCAGAGAGGCGAGCAACAAACAGTCTGTATACAAATGTGCATGCAACACTCAAGCACTATCACAAGACCAAAATCTAGTCTTGGCAAACAACATGTAGTTTACAGCTGTAGCTGAATCGGCACTCACTAAGTCATGTCACGCTTGGTCACTTTTACTTTGCAGGATGTCACCAAAAGTAGCAGTAGTTTATAGTTTTATGCTTTAATGAGATGATTTATGGATTTTCTTTTTCTCTTCTTTTTTTTTCAAATTTCAAATAGGAAGCATATATGGAAGTGATGCAGCCATTTGTTAAAAAGAACCGGGATAAAATGATTTTGTATCTTGATGAGTTATCTGTAAGTGTTCACTCTTTATTTTAAAGAGATATATTTAAAAAAAATGTTTGCACTGAGGTTTGTTTTTAGTCATATATTTTGTCTTTCTGTTGCATATATGGTATCCAATCTATAATTGGAATAACATAGCAACTTTTAGTTTAAGCGGGGTAGATGAATCTCTGAAAACATAATTTGATTGTTTGAATGTTATGTGTTGTGGATTGGATTTTTACTTTTTTCAGTGTGTGCAGCTACCTTCATATTCATCCTAGGGTGTGCAGGCGTTGTTGGTAATGAAAGAGCTGAAAGACTGGTGGGTGCTGTATTAATTAATAATGGCCGGTCCATTGTTCAGGCAAACATTGTCATTGCCCTTAGAGAGATAGGACGTTCTGAGGATTTTAGAAGCAACGTGTCCACATCACTGCTAAGAATATGAGAATTGGGAGTAAAGATCGGCACAGCCAAGCATGAGAAGCACACTGGACACATTCAAAGTTTTGTTAACCAACATAGGACTGGCACTCTTAACTGCGCGACGCTGATGAATATGTTGAAAGGGGAATCTGAGCACCTATGGATGTGTCCGGAGTGCTGTGAAGTTAATCTTACTTATAACATACAAACATCTGTATGGCTACCTTTACTTACCTCTCTGGACCAAACAGAAATATTTGTTGTTGTGTTGTTTGACTATCAGTGTTTTCTTTATTAGAATGTCCCGAAAGAACCGGTAGTTCCTGACATCCTGCCTTCAGATCCAGCACGGGAGCTTGCAACCATTCATCAGTTATGCGATAATCACCTTGATGCTCTGAAAGCGCTCATAGCAACTCAGGTAGGTTGTTTTATCTGTACCTGGCTTTTTGGTATTTTGGTAACAAATTTATATCTTATATCCTCCTAGTAAGATATGTATCTGTCTCGGGGGTCTTTGTGGCAAAGCGATCAAGTTGTTTACCTCCTGCTTTGAAGGTCATGCCTTCATATTACAGATGCATTGCTCACTTTATGAGTTTTTATGGTTTTTCCTGTGGATCATTGCTGGAGCTAAGGAGTTTGTGCTTTGTTTGATGCTCTTGTCAGACTCGACTTTATTTAACGTGTCTGTCACATTACCACCATTGCCCTGAGAAAACTAAATCTTGTCACATCAGGTTGTGACAAAGTCCCTTAAATGCAGATTATCGGCATATCTGCAGTGACCTGTTCTCGAAAAGTAACATTCCATGGTTCTGTGTGCACCTGCATAGTGTTTAATAGACCAGAATATATTAGTAACCAAAAATAGCATTGGTTTGTGAGGGGTGGGGGTCATGACCCCAGTGTTTTTTTTCATAGCCAAGTTGATATCACATTTTCCCCTAAGTCTCAGTGATAAAGGTCAGGGGTCCTGGCAATAGACACCTGATACGTATTCTTTTCCCCCAAACCTTGGGGAATGTATTATAATTGTTGCTTTACTCTGGTCATGTTTATTGAATAACCCTTTTATAATCTTTGTATATTTCGCAAAAAATTCCACAGTGCAGATACATAAACTTCTTAAGAACATGTTAGTGACCTGTGTAAAAATAGTTTTTTCTAATGTGTTTTTTTCTAGAAATTCCCATGTGATCTTGAGTTTTTGTTGTTGTTAAGCATTCGCAGGGTGAAAGGATTAAGAGACATAGATTCTGATACTATGTAAGACAAAAGATGGTAATGTAACTGTTAGCTATTCATTGGGTCATCTTTATTATGTGTAGAGCAAGTCCATAAATGCTCAGGTCTCATTAATACATCTGACAGTTTCAGCTCTGTGTTGGCTGAAAACACATTGTCTAGACATCTGCATTGTCTTGGGGATTGTGAAAGTATAGGGCTTGCTTGCTATGACACTAATATGAGTTTAGTCTTTAGCAAGTGCACAAACCTTTTTTAATCGGTATATATTTGGAGGAGTGGCTGGTGAAGTGGTTAGAGTGGTGGGCTCTCATGCGGGGGACTCGGGTTCTAGCCTCAGTAGGGAATAGAGATTTTACTCTTGGGAGCAATGTACAAATCATAACCTTCACAGTTTGTGGCAGCTGCATTAATCATGCAAAATGACAAGTCTTTCCCCACTCCCGCCCAGTCCCTGTAGAAAATTAAGTAATCACTATGAGCTTAACACTGTTACATAACCTCCGATACAGAGGTTATTTTTTTCAACTTTTCTTTTCTCTCCTTTATTTTATGCTTCCATCAGCCATTTTTTTTTTTATTTGTAGTGCCTCCCTCCTGCATATTCTTGATGCTACTACTGCTGCCCCTTCCCCAATATTCTACCCCACTTGCACCTGTGGCTTGTACCGCCTCCTGATTGTTTCAGCATCCTTTGGGGGAAAAGGGGGTGGGATTATCACCCAGTTTTGGAAACTGCTGTACATATATTGTTCACCCGTCAATATCACAGTGTTGTTGTTAACACTTCTTGTGTTCAGTGTTGGGAAGTTTTACATTGGACTTCTCGGAATATGTCAGACCAGTAAGTAAAGTAAATGACCTCATTTTCTACCAGGCATAATGGGCTAGATTCATATTTTTATAGTTTAATCGGCACTCACTGAGCGATATCACACTTGGCCACCTTTAATTCGCAAGGTGTCACCTGGTAGCCATGGTAGGCTAGGTCAGCCTGAAGCCAAGGCCAGTTTTGAAACAAATCGGTTCATTGGAAGTCATTGGATGATGGTGTCAGCAACATGCTAGGCCAGCTTTACTTTTCACGACATTACCTGGTAGCCATTTTAAGCTAGATCATCCTGAAGCCAAGGTCTGTTTTTTTTCAAACACAAGACCTTCGTGCCACAAGGCTAGAGTAGCTCCCCTGTTAGATCAGTATGTAATTACATTTCTTTTCACTTCTCTTCTCTTCTGCAGGCATCAACTAAGAAAATTGTGGTTGTGACAGAGATGTTGACAAACCATAAAAAGAGATACATGGGGGACACGTGACATTGATGCCAAGTTTTTCTTTTTACGGAGCTGAGGCATACGATTATCAACCATATATTTTCTGTGGTCTGGCAAAAGGTTCACCAGCAAAGTCATATCAAAATATGAATTTGAAGGATGCTGGTGCTGTGTTTGGGGCACTCCTTCTGCAGTCATAGTGATTTGCATCATTCTGTATCGGCCTATTGGTTGGCGATAATATTTTGGGAGGTTTCATAGCTGTGAGTTCAAGATTTTTGGCTTGTCAAGTTATGCTGGAGGAAGAAGGATTTAGACTTTTCCTCTGCAGGACAGCACAATGAGATTATGGTTTTCAGAGATTCCTCATGTATTTCTAGGGTACTGCATGATTTAGAGGGAGCTTACTGGTTGATAGTGATACTGTAATGGGAGGCGGTATAGCTGGGAGGTCTTGATTTCTGGCTTGTCAGGTGTTTTGTGGAGAAGGTGGTTTTCAGATCTCATATATTTGTATGTATATATATATGTATATATATATATATATATATATATATAATATAATATATATATATATATATATATATATATATATATATATATATATATATATATATATATATATATATATATATATATCCCAGGATACTGCATCGTTCTGTGTCAGCTTACTGATTAATGTTGATGCTGTTATGGGGGAATTGTGGTGTAGAAGGCTTTGCAGAACAGGATGAAGGGAGTGCATTGGAAGTACACTGAGCAGTGTATTTTTTACAGCAACCACACTGGAGACAAGAACTGGAAGCAGGCAAGCAAGCTGCGGACAGTCATACAAGTGGAATAATAATAACAAGAAATGGACACACAGCAGCCACAGTAAGTGTACATCCACGGCAAGAGACATAGAGGGTGTGGGGATCAGTTACAGCCAACCTTTATTGTGGAGTTGGCACCTTATTGATTGATTGATAACTGTATTCTTTTTTATTTACTCCTCATAAGCTGCATATATTTTCCTGTGATGCTAAATAAATGGTCTGTCGAAGTGAAATATTCAGGCATTGAATGAGTCTGCATGTTACTATGGTTAAAAATATTGCTAGCAAAGACGAAGAAGGCAACTGGTGTGTAAATGACACACTCAAGTGCCTTCACTGAAATGTCATTCATCTCATTAGTGGGATGAAAACAGTACTGCTAGTACTGAAGTTATATCCGGTTTCAGAAAAAAAAAGGTGCTGAAATGGGCAGATGTTTTATGGCTTCAGTTAGAAATGGTGCCATAATTATGTGTGTTTAATGTTTGAATGATAAAGAAATGTTTCACAGGCATTAAGATAAGTAAATGGGCATAATGTTAATAACACACAAACATATTTTTGTTAGTGTAGATGTGGAGCTTTGTTGCCAGTTTAATACTTTCTATCCCAGTCTGTTATTACTTTTTAAACTCATCTGTGCCTAAGAGTTGCATTTGAAAGCTTGCTGGTCTGAAGGAGTTAAAATGAAAAAACTATGAAGTAAAAGGAATTAAACAGTCGGTCAGTTTTATATGGTGAGCCAATGTAAGAACTTTTGATGGTGGAAGAAAGAAATAATGTGTTGTTTTTGGAGTGAGCAAACAAATGTATGGCGAGTTGTCCCCTATTGAAAGAGCTAAATACTATGCCAAGAACATGCAAATTAGGCGCAGACAAAAGCCAGTGTAAAGCATTCCTTCACATGAAACCAAATCATCTTCTGCAAGACCATTTGATTAGATAAGCTGTATGTATCAAGGTAATTATTGCATTTATATGTTAGTAAATCAAGTTGTTTATATGCTATTTGCAGTCATGACATTTGTCATTGTGCAGTACTTTTTTTTAAAATTTATAGTTCATACGGCTGATTGTTCTGGCTTATTAATGTTGTTTGTATGTTCTTAAAAGCTAGTAAATAATGTATAAGATTAATTACTTATAATTGAACTGTTGATACTTATATTTAGGTACATCATTCTATTTTCAGAAAAGTTTTGTAATTATAAGCCATTTGATTTTTATTTCTCACATCACCCCTGATGCATGGAAGCGTGTAGTTTTCAGGTAGAAATTTGACAGGTTTGAATTTGATATGAGAAAAAGCAGAAAGATATTCTGCGTAACAGTCATCTGATTTTGATTGTATCCTAAGATTTAGAACTCTAGAATATGCTATCTCCCCCCCCCCCCCCCCACCCCCCCCCCAAGCAAATGTCTTCCTTTTTATTTTGTATCAGTGGTAGTAGAAAAGAAATACTAAAAATTTTGAATTCTAATGTCAAATCAGTACTTTATGGGGCGGAAACATGGAGAACAAAGGCAACTACTAATAAATTACAGACATTCATTAACTGGTGCCGGCGCAAAATAGAGGGAATTAAATGATATGATAGAATAACTAATGTAGAGCTTTGGGAGAGAACTAAACAGGCTCCATTGGACCAAGAGGTGAGGAAAAGATGCTGGCGTTGGATAAGACACACTAAGAAAACAGGAGGACAGCATAACTAGAATGTCTTTGCATTGGAATCCACAGGGGCATAGGAATAAAGGCAGGCAAAAAAAAAAAAACACGGGGAAAAGAGAGCTGGAGAATGAAGCTAGAAAGATGGGGAGGACATGGGGAGAGCTCCATGTAATGGCGAAGGATAGAACGACTTGGCCTGAGTTGGTTGAGGGCCCATGCTCCATTGGGAGATATAGAAAGGCAGAAGAAGAAATGGTAGGAGCTCTGAGGTTAGTGCACTTGTTTACTTTCACACACACCTCTCGTTTCCTCCCCCCCCCCCCCCCCCCCCCCCACCCAATTAAAAGGTTTCATTGCCCAACTGTTGAGTTAAGTGCAACACTGCTGTGGATTTTATTTGATATGTTTTTTTTTCTTCTATTGTGCTCCTGGCATGTTGTAGACTGCACAGAAATGGCAGGTGGCCAATTATGCATAGAATAGTGTGTACTTTTACCCTGTTCAGGGCCAGCTTTCATGATTGACCAGAAAGCTGCTGTTCTGGTGTGGGACTGTTAGTGTTAGCACATCTGACAGTTACCTTATGCATTTTTTTTAAAACTCTCCATGTACAAACTTTACAATTTTGCATGACTGACAAGTTTTCCACTAGTTTTTAAATGGGATAAGGAAGTGCATTTTGTGTCATTTCTGTCCACCGTAGCAGTCATGGGGCAACTCATCTACAGTGTTGTTAGAGCCAACTAACACCCCCCCCCCCTTCCCCCCCCCCCCCCCCAAATCTAATTGTATTTGTTTTGGGTGCAAGCTTGGTTCTCAAATTACAAGATACATTTTTTTTTCAGTCCTAAAATATAATTTTGTGGCACAAGGTTGTTTTATTACTTACTGGAATATTGCTCTGCTCTTTTCAGGTACTTCCTTCTGTTTTAATATCTTCATGTCTGATTGCTTGCCTCATTGCAATTTTATGAAATGGCCTCCTCTATTTCTATTTTGGGAACTATGTATGCTTTTCATAGCACTAAAGATTTTTATTGTTGTGTTTTGCATTCCCGAATTTTCTTTGGAGTTGGAGGCACATTACCACCTTTGTCATTTTTTGGTCACTGTAGTGAAGGGTTTAAGCGGAGGGCTGTATGCTGTCAAAGTTTGGGCATTTTGAAGTCTAACTCTTCAGATACAGCTGTTTCAGAGATGCTTGATGCACATCACTAGAGCTGTGGAATTCAATTCTTTTTGTAATTCTCTGTGGTGACAGACTGAACTAGATTGTATAAACCCAGTGTAATGAAGCTAGAACAAATGGAATGAGGACACAAGGATGCCCAAGAGAAACCTTGAGACATGCTTTTAGGAGCGAGGCCAATGGTGCTGGACTAGATTCCATCCATGATATTGAAAGAATTGCAAGGATGGAATGGAATGGAAGGCGAGACTTCGAGACACAAAAAGCTACAGTAGGATGGGGATGATGATGGTCAGTGAATGAATCAATTAAGTTTGCCCTCACCAGCTCAAACACAGTAAAATTTGTGGCCACTGTTCAAATTTGTCAGAATGACTGGTTTTTGTATTGTTTTATACTTTCTTCAAATTTCAAAGTATGTCTAGTTTGTATGCTGATGTACTCTGCTAACCAATTTAATATTTTGGTAGCATTCAGATGTTGTCCATGTTGTTGCCTTCCATTGTCACTTGGAAAATGGGAACTGTCTGACAATGGATGACAGTCATTGATACTTTTTTTTCTTTTTCACGTTCACCAGCTGTAAACTCTGGCGGAAATTTTGGTTGTTCTGGACTGCAGTTCTGTTCCAGAACCTGAGTGTTGCATGTGCATCCATTTTACAGATCTGACTCATTTGTATGCAGACTGCTGGTTCCTTGCCTCTCAGGCAGATGCACTCTGACTTCAGCAGGCTCCCAATTAGTTGACTCTTACGACATGCTTTTGAGTAGGCAGTGGGTCTGTTCTTGTTTTCACTATAATAGGGCTCCAGAACCCACACATGGAGATCATTTCTCGCATCTCAAGACTCTAATAATCAATAGTTCAGTCCTGCCTTGTGATCTTGAAGATCAAAGAGCGAAAGATAGCAGACAACTTTCAGAATTAAGATGCTTTGCTTCATTAAGTCTCTAGAATTGCAAGGGAATGTCCCTGGCGAAGTATTCAGAATACTGGGCTGTTTTTAGGAGACCCATATTCAAATTCTCAAAAAAGGCGACCATTTGTTTCCTGTTGTGGCAAAAATTAAAATCCTATTCTGTGCAGTTTGTGGCATCTGCATTTGCCATCAGCCCCAACTCCTCAGGCTCAAAATCCCTCCTGACCTACACTGTGTTGAAAAAATGGTATTTGCAGGCACAAGGACAGTTACTGGAATTTCAAAGTTATTGCATCAGATTTGAATGGAGTTTGAACATGTATTCATTGTTAATTTCTTTTTACAGTGATAAAATGCAGTAAGGATAGTTACTGGAATTTCAAAGTTATTGCATCAGATTTGAATGGAGTTTGAACATGTATTCATTTTTAATTTCTTTTTACAGTGATAAAATGCAGTAAGGATAGTTACTGGAATTTCAAGTTATTTGTATGAGACTGGAATGGAATTTGATCATGAATTCATTGTTAATTTTTTCTTTTATAACAATATATAGTTTTAAATGTGACACAGTTGTCTGTAAACTAATTATCTGACTATTATATTAAACCTTTTGACGCAGTGAATGTTTCATCATTCACCTTATTCATGTATGTATCAGTTTCTTGAAAACATAGTTTCTTATGCCATTTATGAATGATAATTTGACGCATGAAAATAAGATGTACAAATGTTTGCTTACATTTTACATTGCTGCTAAACATAATTTCTGTATTAACTCCTTTTGCTGCAACATTCAGCAAAAGTAGTAACTGTTTTTGCTGCAATAGTCAGTCCTGCAGTTCTGTTAACTCTTTTAGCACCAAGCAGGTGTTGCTTCAGCTCATTCTGTTTAATAAGTTACTACATTAAGTAAAGGGTGCCACGGTGAAGGGGTCAGGCCTTGCATTCTAAAGGTTGTAGATTGATTTCAGGACCACAATGTTCGGTTCAGGGGTGCAGTTTTTCTAGATATCCCTGGGGATTTTCACTTGATCTATGATGTTTTTGCTTTGTGTGATGCAAAGGATGCACAAACTACTGTGGGTACACTGTAGATGACTTTGATTGTGGAGATAATACACATGTTTAAATTGTTTATTGTTCTGTCCGCACAAGTTTAATAAGTTGGAATCATCTTGGTATTAAAATAATATCTTTGGAAAGTCTTTAACATGGTCAGTAAATGTCAAAATAAATCACATGTGTCAGCCAAAAAGCACGAATACACAGAGGTAAACTGTGTACTGTTACGCACAAGACAAAGAAAAAAAAAAACACAAACAAAAACTGGATGCACAAAGAATAAGAAGGAAACCAGTAGTTAACAAGTGGTATTGAGCAGGGCCTTATCTGTGTGTCAGTCTTCCCATTATATAACTTGTAATTATTATTTGCAATAAATTAATGAACATTATTCATAGGACAGCAGGTCACTTCATGGGGGCCTTCCTTCAAAGTTGGAGTACATCTGCCGGAGAGGCAGGAACGAGAACTGCTCACAAATAAGCCAGTAAAACAGATGTACACGCAAAACTCAGGTCCAGGTAGAAGCCAAAAGTCCAAGTGGATGAACAACCAGGACTTTCCGCCGAAATTCAGCCGGTGAACAAGAAGAAGAAGACTACATGGGAGCAGAATAACCAAATACGATTGAGCAGGGGGTCTCAGATATTATCCTGTTGGATTTGCATCCATAAAAGGGCTGTTTGAGTCACTGGGTGACTCTGCAGTGTGAAAAAGTATTAAACAAAAACAAAATAATTAAAGTAAATCCGCTATTTAGCTTAACAAAGTGAAAGTATAGCTTTATCGGTTAGTTGTGTAACCTTTACAGGACGTTGCAGAACCAACCCCACTGTATGGTTTTTCTAGGCAAATTTATGTCCAGTAGTTTGCCATTGCTTTCTGGACGGTCGGCTTTCTTGATACCACTGTCGAAACCAACACAAGTCGCTTGGCCCGCAGCTGGGATCGAATCCAGCATTACGATGATAACTTAATACAAAGTTTAAAAACAAAATCCTTCTTTAAAAGCCAGTCTAGGCTAGCACCTGCCCTTATTTTCAGTTACTGATGGGCAGGGAATTTGATACAATTTAGTTAGGTTTAATTATTTTTCTTTCAATGTCCCCAGATATATTTTTATTGTGCCTGTTTAATTTAAATCTGTGGACCATAGAGCCTTGTACTGGTTGAAGAGGGGGCTGAGTGGTCTTGAGGCATGGCGTCTGCCTCAAATGCTGGAGGTCCCGGGTTCAAACCCCAGTGAGGGCTGGGACTTTTCACGTGGATTTCTAGTAATTTCCCCTGGTCAATGGGAAGGAAGATCAGACACCTGTGTGTGTTGTTGCGCACGTAAAAAAAATCCCTCGGCAGTTGTAAATCGAAAAGCGTAGTTTAACGGCGTTGCCCGGGCAAAATTTTGAATATCTTCTTCTTCTTTCTTCTTTGCGTTCGGTTTTGTATGCTCAGATCAAACCATCAGGTGGGTTGCCTCTATGAACTCGCATGTCAGCTGCAGGTCCTGCATGGTTCCCCATAGCTTGCTCTGCACACTTTGCTCTTGAGGCCAGGTGTCTTTTCGAAGTTGATTTTGAATATAAAATCTACCAAAAGTATTTCAGGATTGTCGCCGGTGCTATAAATATATATGAAGGTAACTTTGGTCAGCCGCAAGCAAAATAGTTACTAAGATAAATTTGTAATATGGCTGGATTTGATTTTTTGGGGGCGTTTAAACTGGTATCTTGCAAGCTGATTACTTTTTGCTTTTGGTGTTGAAGTACTAGTTATTTCTTAGACATCAGTAGAATTATTCTAGAATTGATTGCCTCATTGCATTTACTCACTGCTGTGTCATTCCATTGAGTCAGCGAAACACACTTTGTGTGTGTGTATGTGTGTGTGTGTGAAACACTAATGTAATTATTATTGAACTTCAGTATTCATAATGAGTAAACATAATATGCTTTTTTTTCTGTATGATTTCCTCCTTAATCTCTGATGCTTGTGCTAAACTTGTTCCATTGAACGGAGCTAATATTGTTCTCACAAACATATTTTCCCCTGATCTGAATATTGTCTATAATTGTCTAAAAATTGATTTTGTTTTTACAAGGATATGGGCAAAAATGTGTTAGAAAAACTTTATTTTAAACAGTTCCGTCCACTGTGTACTTCCTAACGCTTGATTAATATTTGCTAGCATTTCATGTCCTAAAAATGTCTTGTTTTAATACAAAGTGATGCTTGTTTGTCCGGTAGTAAGTCATTAATGTGGATAAATCATTCAGAGTGGAAATTTACCACCTCCAGACAAGCACCACAGATTATCTGCAATGAGCAGAGAATCATTTCTGTTTATAGCAGATGAGAAACAAGTATGGGCTTCATTTTCACAGCAAGCAAATTGACTTATGACAGGAAATCTGGTTTGGTTATATACAAAAACATATAATAGCAGATATTTTCTCTTAGGAGGAGGATTAGAACACCAAGGACAGATAACCAGTGTAATAAACAGGGCTTATAGTCACCCTTAAATCCTTGAAAACCCCTTGAAAGGCAGCCTGTCCTTTCAAGTTCTTCAAAAGATTTGGGAAAGCTCAAAAAGGGACTAATGTCCTTGAAGTTTGCCAGCCGTAACCTTGAAATATAAACATTCTCGAAGGGAATTAATTCACAGAGAGCACTGGTTACCTACATCAGAAAAGGTTAGGACCTACCAGCGTCGTGACATAGAGACACATCTTTTTCTTCTCATCCTCCTTTATCTTCAGCTTTAAAGCCCTTGGGGTTCATTGCTGCAGATATCCCTACCTCCATTCATTTGATGGGTGATGGATTATCTCCAAACCACTTTTACTTTCCATGTCACATCCTAGTAATCATTTTATCCTGAGACAATCTGGGAAGCTAAGTAAATTACAAAAAAAAATCAGACTTGAAGCAGATATAAACCCAAGACATCCAGGCTGGTGGTAAGAATCTAGCCACTAGGCTACTAAGGCCATCCGCCAAGTGCAGAATTGAATTCCTGACACCACTAATCATAGTCACATGTAGTTACTGAGTTATGGTTCCTCATGCAACAGTCAATCATTTGTAGGAAGTAATACTCTCCCTTACCCAACTTCTGGTGTTCATCCAGATCAGCCAATCAACCTGTTCATTTTAGCATAGACCTGCCTGGCTTAAACAGTAGAGTCACATTAGCTCTATACACAATCCCAATGATTTGTGTACAGCAAATATATTGATCTGTACATAGTGGAGATCTTTGCACCTGTGCCTAAAAAAAAATGTGGATGGCATTAGGGGGGGGGCTTGGCTTGGCTTTTTTACCCCACCAGGACATCACACAAGCGATAAACACCCGATGACACAAAGTGCCACCATGGGGATGAGGATCACCGTGGAGAGGTCCCAGAAACCGCGTTCAGACATTTGGCCATAATGATGACCTGCCTATATTGCGGCCCCTGGCAAAAGCCAGAGTGGGGCTTCAAATAACAAAAAATAACGTCCTAAGAAGGACGTAATTAATTACCAATGATAAATTTAGGGGGGGGGGGGGGGGGGGGAAAAAAATATGATTAGCAGTGGTACAAAATGCTGTAATAATAGTTGCATAATTGATGACGATTGTGCCTTTATTTATTTACCATACAATAGAAATTTACTGAAACTAAATGATACTACCATTATATAAGACACACCATGTTTAAGACACACCATGTTTAGACCTCATATATTTGGAAATAATTGCATCTTATACTTTGGGAAATATGGTATTTATGAGATGGCTATAAGTTGGAAATTGTAAGTCTCTAATCTATATATGTCAAAACTGTAAGATGGAAATTGTAGGTCTCTTAATTTATATATGACATAACTGTAGGTTGCAAATCGTAGGTCTCTAATTTATATATGATGTAACTGTAGGTTGCAAATCGTAGGTCTCTAATTTATATTGACATAACTGTAGGTTGCAAATCGTAGGTCTCTAATTTATATATGACATGACTGTAGGTTGCAAATCGTAGGTCTCTAATTTATATATGATGTAACTGTAGGTTGCAATTGTAGGTCTCTAATTTATATATGACATAACTGTAGGTTGCAAGTCGTAGGTCTCTAATTTATATATGACGTTACTGTAGGTTGCAAATTGTAGGTCTCTAATTTATATATGACATAACTGTAGGTTGCAAGTCGTAGGTCTCTAATTTATATATGACATTACTGTAAGTTGCAAATTGTAGGTCTCTAAGTCAGCTATGAGTTGGTGCAAGAAAAGGCAGCATGGATGGTAGAATCTATTAGGAGTCGATACAGTGATCATCTCAAAATAACTGTTACAACGTATTGTACATTTATATGTTGGTCATGATTAATCTGTAGTCTCATGAAATCTACATGTTTTGAAAAAAAGGGCATTGCACAAAACCTAAAATGCAAAGCCAAACATTCTGAAGGCCACTCTGTTGCTGCTCAGGATTGACGTGTGAGGATCATGAATTGGATTTCATTATGGCCTGCATACAGGTGTGGCAATTTACATGTTGTCAAAATAGATTGATATAGCTGCCAGCTAAGAAAAGTTTGCATGAGAGGAAGAATACATCGGAACCAGTCTATGGAATCTACATGTTAAAAACATCAGGAGCCGTCTATGGATTTATCAGGTGTGTCTACATGTTAAAATAGTTGCTGCAGGAGACGGAGCATCTATGGATTTATCAGGTGTGTTTACATGTTAAAATAGTTGCTGCAGGAGACGGAGCATCTATGGATTTATCAGGTGTGTTTACATGTTAAAATAGTTGCTGCAGGAGAAGGAGCATTTATGGATTTATCAGGTATGTCTACATGTTTAAATATAGGAGGAGACGGAGCATCTATGGATTTGGTGTGTTTACATGTTAAAATAGTTGCTAGGAGACGGAGCATCTATGGATTTATCAGGTGTCTACATGTTTAAACAGTTCTCTGCAAGACGGAGCATTATGTTGATCAGTGTGTCAGTTAAATATAGCATGCTGCAGGAGACGGAGCATCTATGGATTTGTCAGGTGTATTATGATGTCAGTTCTAAATTAGTTGATCAGTCAGTCAGTCTACCTAGTAGTGGAATTGTCTCACATCTTGACAGTTTTAATATTGGATACGCCCTCATGAAACAGGTCTTACAGATTCTTATGGGAAAGTAAAAGTGACCAACATACCTGAAGTTTTTACTAATGGTGTCATTGTTAGACTTACATAGTTTTACTTATTGGGCAGGTCATGAGAGTACATCGTAACAAATAGAATGTTAAAGGCAACAAGAGCCAAAGGGAGACTATGAAAGAAGATTGGCAGTCATCATAACAGAAATGATTGTACGTGCCACAGAAGGTTGTGTAAAGATGCAACTACCATCACGTCCTGCCATGGACTATAAGGAGCACCACACTTGATCATATTTAAATGCCTACAGATGTAAACCCAGATGCCATTTGCTGAATCATTATAGTTGTGCCTCACACTAACTTATAAGCCTCGTCAGTTATTGTGTTTTCATCATTGAAAGCAGCACAATGTTTTCTTTGTCTTATTCTTCCTCATATTCACCAGCTGTAAACTTTGGTGGAAAGTTTTGTTGTCCATACACTTCTGAACTTTAGTCTTATACAAAACCTTGAGTTTTGCCTGCATGTGCATTTGACAGATCTGGATGCACTCTAGCTTTGAAGGATGCAACACAACTAATCTTATATTAAACAGGATTGTCAGTTCTTTGTTGGTAAAAGTTTACACCTTTTTGCAAAATTGTTTTAATTTTCAAAAGCCTTGATTTTACTAGAACTGAGAGAAGCATAGAAATAAAAGCAGACCAAAAAAAAAAAAAAGAAAAAAAAGAAAAGGGAGCTATAAAGTGTAGTTGAAAAGATGGGAAGGACATGTGATGAGCTGCATGTGAGACCAAAGAATAGGATGAGTTGGTTCAGGGCCTATACTCCACTAGGAACTAGGGAGCAGCAGAAGAAAGAGGTTGTCACTCAGGAATGATGAATACAGGCTTGGTTTGAACTGTAAGGGTCTGGTGTGGTGTTGCTGCTAGATGGAAGGTCATGGGCTTGGGTCCTGACAGAGCCTGGCCTTTTTTTTCCCTTTTTTTTTTCAATATTCAAAAATGACCTTGGCTGTCAGATCCATCCAACCCTAATTGGGTACTAGGTACAGTCCTGGGAAGTAAAGGCTGGTGTGATGTTGATCACATCACCCGCTGAGTGCCAATAGGTCTGGGAAATATAGGTCTAGCCCTGTATGCCCAATACCCCTGAAGATGTGGAAAACGGCCCTAAGTAAAACAGAACTATATAAAAGTCTGGATGATTAGCATTGTGCAAGAGAATGAGTGACGTTCAGTTCCACCGGAAACACACAAGTGATTAACACAAAGTGACACAAAGTACAACTATGTGGATGAGAACCATCTGAGCACAAGTCCCAGAAAGCCCGTTAGGTTATACAAGGGCCTGGACGGAGTGGGGCTTTAAAATAATAAAAATGTGCGTCCCTTTTTGGGGCAGAGTTGCACAGGAGAAAAGATAGGCAGGCTTTGAATCAGGTTATAACAGACACCATCAGTGTGAGACATCTTCATTGGCTGTTGTGGAAGGGGACATAACACATATGGGAGTGTCTGGAGTCCATTGAAGGTCAGTTATTGATTGATTGATTGATTGATTCATTCATTCATTCATTCAAAGCAAAACTAAATCCCCACAAAGACCCCACAAGTTTAGAATGCTTTTGGGCATCCTCACTTGTGCATGCAAGCCTGAATTGCAGGGTTAATGTTTTATGGTCTTCTTGGCTTCATTCAGTTTTAAGTGCAGTGTGTCTAGGTTATTATTATATTGAACCTGTTGGGTAGATTTGTGACTGCTGTGTATCATCACACTGTACCTGTTCTATAAATCTGCTTCCTGTTTACTTCTTAGAAATATCTTTTGTTCATTATCCACCAAATTATAGCAGTAAATGCAAACTAAAACCAAATGTTGAAATATCAAAACGCTCTTTGTTAATGTTTTCAAAAAAAATATTATTTTGTTTAAATTTTATTTTTAACTCTTTATTTTTTAAATTGTAAACATGATTAACAAAATTTTCATGAAATTGAATACACTTTTACAATTTTGCATATATCAAAATATCTTGTTCTTTAGCAACCCACCTGAGTAATAATTTTAAAGTAGGGTCTACACTACAGGAAAAAAAATTTCTTGTGGGTTTCAGATAGTGGCATGAGAGTTGCACAGTGGAAGAGATCAGGGTTTCACCATGTAATATTCTGATAGTTAGCAGCAGCTACAATGCAGCTGGCCTCCATTGAAAAGGTGGCACACTCCCACCCCCCCCCCCCCCCCCCCCCCCCCCCCCCCCCCCCCCCCCCCCCCCCCCACCCCCCCCCCCCCCCCCCCCCACCCGCCCAAAAAAAAATTGCTGCTGCTAAACTGACGAAATACCTCAGATCTTGTATTGGTGTTAGGGAAGACATTTTTCTAGTAGTTTTCAAGGGGGATGAAGTGTTTAGAAAATGGATAAGCTTTCAGTGATACATGTCCTCATAAAATAATTAGGGTGGTTCCTTCAAAGTCAGAGTGCATCTGCCTGAGTGACAAGGAACCAACAGTCTGCATTCAGATAAACAAGATCTGAAAAACAGATGTGCATGCAAAATGCAAATTCCGGAATGCGATCAAAGTCCAGAAGTGTTTGAACAACCAGAACTTTCTGCTGGAGTTTACAGCTGGTGAAGAAGAAGAAAAAGAAAAAGAGTTGAACATGTACTCTGATGTTGTATATGAAACCTAGGTTCAGTGAAAGCTGCAGTAGGGTACTTGTCAGATGCTTGTCTGCTTGCCTGCTCAAAGGACTTGCGTTTAAATGCCCATTAAAGTGGATTTTTGTAACCACTAAGGGCTCCCGGGTAGTCCTAGCCTAAAATGAGTAATAAAGGTGGCTGTGTACTAAGAGTTAATCGAAGTCTTTGGCCTAGGACTATGAACACCTGACACCCAGGTGAAATGTCCGTCTCCACTCTTTTATCCAGTTTCACATTTCATTTGTGGAGTTTTTTTTCATACTCACCACAATCCATTGCTAGAAGATTGCCAATTGACTTTTCACACCTGTTTAACATTACAGTTTTTGTTTTGTTTGTTATATACTATCTTTCATGTTGTTCATTTCATGACATTTTCTTAGCTGAAGAATGACAACAGCATGCAGCAAAACTGTGAAATCATGTGCCATAAACTTGTTGCTTTACTAACAGCAGACTCTTCCCGGTGATGTCTTTTGTTGGGCGTAACATTTTGTGTGGTTAAACAATGAAACCCATGTGTTAAATGTGATTTTTATGAGCGGCCTTATTCAGCTGGGATCTTGTTGGCACTGGGTTTTCAGTAAGGTATACAATATTGCTGTTTGAATCTGCATCAAGTTAGATTTTCCTTTTTTTTAATAAACCACTTTGGCTACAGGTCCACCCAGCTTAAGATGGTTACCAGGAAATAGTCTGGGAAGTAAAAGGGGATGGCATGATGTTGACTGTTTCATCTGTCATGTACCAGTTAGTCTTATCAAATTTTAGGTCTCACACCATATACCTGTGTATCACTAATGTTAAAATGATCCTTTATTTTTTCTAAAAATTGCAAATTGTCTTTGCAGTTTATCTAACATAAGTCAGCACTTGTTGGATTTAGTATGCTTACCCATAATTCAGAAAGTTTTACTGACATAACAACCTTACTAGCACAGTGAAACCTCAGGAGACAAGTATATCTAGATACGTGGTTTTCAGGATATGAGTGTATCTAGGTACAAGTTTTTCAGGATACAAGGATAAGCTTACCAACTTTTAGCCCCAAAATACGAGGCAAAATCAAGTATGTGAGCTGGAGAGACCAGCGGGTTGTATTCATTTGTAAGAAGTTGTACACAAAACACCTTTTAGTCATTGCTTCAAAGTGATCGAAAGCATAAATCTCACCCTGAGGCTTCAAAGTGATCGAAAGCATAAACTTCACCTAGTGTGAACTTTGGGAAGATAACTGTAACCCAGTGACCTTCGTAAGCATAATTCATATGACCTGTTTTTAAACATTTAATATCAGTGCAGTTAATATGATAAGCGCAGATATCAAAAAATTAATAGGGGGATTTTTGGGAGGACTGGAGTGAATTAAAACTATTTACGTTCATTTTTAATCCCTAAACAGTTTTACGATACAACAAGTAATTATCCATACAAACTCAGTCATAGAACGGATTAAATTTGTATCTTGAGGTTCCACATATTTTTACTCATAATTCTGGACATCATCATCATCTTCTTTTTATTCTTCTGCATTCACCCTTGAAAGGGTGGTTGACACTGTGGTTTACAGCTAGGCTTTACTATCTGTGCCTTATGGTCCAACACATCCAGTTTAAGCACATTTCTAATTAGTCGCTTTTTACATCATGTTTATTAAGGTGTAGTGGTAAAAACCGGGCTGGTAACTTACATGGGAGAACACAGATATAAACCAACATTTTTCTGTCTAATAGATTTTACAGTTTGCAAACCATTGACCTATTAATTGTTACTTTTTTTAAATTTAATAGTTTTAGCAGAATCATACTTACGCATGATGGAAAATAATTGTCAAATTTGATAGTTTAGTAGAATAAATTATTATTGTGAAATTTAATAGTTATTGTAGAATAAATGATTTGTTTCAGATTAAATGGTTTTAATAAATTATACTTGGGTGCCGCTATTAGGCTGTCATTGGCCATTTAAACACCATTGCACAAAAACCTATTACCCGTACTGGATAGTGGGGCACGACTGGGTAGCACTTGATGTAGCCATTGTGGATGCCCTAATTATAACTTCTTTGGAGGTTTAACAGGGTGTCTAATATTTGCCCTCATGGAAAGATATAAAACCAAATGAAAAGTAGGTCCGCAAGCTTCACATTTTAACAAACACAAACAAAACGTGAACGTTGCAGCTATGGAGCCTTCATTGGCACATACATAAATCAAACAAAACCACATCTGTACACAAATGTCACTTAACTGATGCATCCAGATGCAGCCATGTTGATGTCTTATCAGTGAAATGAAAAAGAAATTTGGGCCCTGAAAATAAATATCCCTGGAATGCCCAAGGACCGTAACTGGAGAATTTTATATTAAACTGTGTTGACAGTTCAGTCCTCTGGGTGTTAGAGTGCCCAAGGTGAAAATAAAGCGATTTAGTATTTGCCCTATGGATGGCCATCCTGGATGAGAGACTTTGAGTTGCAGGGGTGTCTGACCTTTAGATAGCAGCCTAAAGGGAAAAACTAGTTGGTCACTCATTTCATTATATGTTTTGATTTAATAGCATTTAGTTTTTATCTTAGATCACGCAAAATGAGGATACATTTTTACTAGTAAATATACTACATTGTGTTTGTACGGGATTTAATGGAACTAATGTCTGTTTTGGCTGTATGCGCACATTCATAATTTTATATTGGCTGTTTTCAGGGTTTGTATTCTCTGGTAAATCACTGTGTTGTATGTAAATCTATTGTGTGTAACTAAATCACATATGCACATATTCATCCACCATACTGCGTTAGACATTATTAGTTCATATTCTGTGTGTGTTACGAGTTGAGTTATCATCACAGCACTCCAGATATGTCCATAGGTGCTCAGGTTCCTTCCCCGACATATACATCAGCGTTCCCTGATAATAGTGCTAATTCTGTGCTGGTTTGCAAGACTTCTCCTACATATGGTGTTCTTCTCCTGTCTGCCCATGCCAGTTTGTACTTCCAGTTCTCGCATTCTTATTACTGCACCCAAACAAATCCTCATGTTCTATCTATAGAATGTCACATTCAGATGAAAAACATGAACACACTAGATACACTTTTTTGGTTGCACCAAGCATTACTTCAGTCTTAACCCTTTCACTCCCAGGCAGTTGTTCTTCCTTTTCCAGCCCAAATTAGCTACATGAAAGTAATGCAGAGTGACAGGTTAGTTGGATGAAAGTAATGCAGAGTGATAGGTTAGTTGGATAAAAGCAATGCAGAGTGAAAGGATAGGTTAGTTGGATGAAAGTAATGCAGAGTGATAGTATAGGTTATTTGGATGAAAGTAATGCAGAGTGATAGGATAGGTTAGTTGGATGAAAGTAATGCAGAGTGATAGGATAGGTTAGTTGGATGAAAGTGATGCAGCCTGACAGGTCAGTTGGATGAAAGTAATGCAGAGTGATAGGATAGGTTATTTGGATGAAAGTAATGCAGAGTGATAGGATAGGTTAGTTGGATGAAAGTAATGCAGAGTGATAGGATAGGTTAGTTGGATGAAAGTAATGCAGAGTGATAGGATAGGTTAGTTGGGTGAAAGTAATGCAGAGTGATAGGATAGGTTAGTTGGATGAAAGTAATGCAGAGTGACAGGTTAGTTTGGATGAGAAGTATGCCGAGTGATAGGGATAGTTTATTTGAGATGAAAGTATTCATGAGTGATTAGGTTAGGGTTATTGATGAAAGTAATGCAGAGTGACAGGTTAGTTGGATGAAAGTAATGCAGAGTAATAGGATAGGTTATTTGGATGAAAGTAATGCAGAGTGATAGGATAGGTTAGTTGGATGAAAGTAATGCAGAGTGATATGATAGGTTAGTTGGATGAAAGTAATGCAGAGTGATAGGATAGGTTAGTTGGATGAAAGTGATGCAGCCTGACAGGTCAAGTTGGATGAAAGTAATGCAGAGTGATAGAATTGGTTAGTTGGATGAAAGTAATGCAGAGTGATAGGTTAGTTGGATGAAAGTAATGCAGAGTGATAGGTTAGTTGGATGAAGGTAATGCAGAGTGATAGGTTAGTTGGATGAAGGTAATGTAGAGTGATAGGTTAGTTGGATGAAGGTAATGTGGAGTGACAGGTCCGTTGGATGAAAGTAATGCAGAGTGATAGGTTAGTTGGATGAAAGTAATGCAGTGATAGGTTATTTGGATGAAAGTAATGCAGAGTGACAGGTTATTTGGATGAAAGTAATGTGGAGTGACAGGTTATTTGGATGAAAGTAATAATTGTGTGAAAATAATACTGAATTATAGTTGTATAATAATACTGACTTGTATTGATGAGTGAAAGTAATACAGAATTGCGGTACTGAATGAGTTAAGGCAGTAATGAAATAGTTGTATTTGAGAGTTTCATTTGCAGTGAATAAAAGTCATACTGGGTTAAAGTTGTATTTGAGTGAAGGTAATACTAAATAGCAGTTTAGTTGAAGGAACTTGATACTGAGTTACAATAATAATTGAATGAAAGCAATGCTGAAGTTCATTGTAATTAAAGTAAAGTAATAGGTTGTTTAGTTTTAATTGAATGAAACCAATACCGAGGTTTCAACCTAACTGAATACAAGTAATACTGAATTACAGTAAGTTGTTGAACTCTTTTAATCTCAGCTGTTTCATTGAGACTGTTTTCAGATTTTGAACTTTAGACAGTCTATGAGTCTTAAATAATACAGCCACAGGAGAGAATATGTTATAGTATCAGTTGAGAGAAAATGCATAAGAGTTGTAAAAGAAGACAAGCAGTTTGTGAAATGTGCAGCTTGTATATAATGATTGATAAACACACAATGAGTGTCCTGGTATTGAAACACTCTTTCTGTCACAGAACATTTCACAGATGATATCCAGAGGGACAGAAAACCACTATATCAGTCCACCACAAGTGTACCGCTTCCAAACAGGCAAATAAACAATGGATGTGATCACTATAAGCCAGATTTGTTTAGCAGGCTCTGACCGGATGTAAACGGGGAAAACATAAATGGGGGGGGGGGGGGGGGGGGGGTGGGGTGGGTGGGTATGGGGGTAAAGACAATGATGGCTGGGGTATATGGGTCAGCCTCACATCACATGCTGTGGGGAACTGAAAGACTTAATCATATGAAAAGGAGAAATGTGTTGATGAATATAGTCTGTTTAACTGTTATGATGTATAACATCATTGCTTTGTAATATTTAGAATTACGAACACTTGTTCTACAGTTTCTTCAGCTAGAACTTATATGCTAACTGCTTTATATTCTCATATTTTTGCTGTTAATTCAAAGAAAATGATGTTTAAGAGGATTATTTTGTTGGCATGCATTGTTTTCTAATTCGAACAATATTGTAAGCTATAAATATCCCATAATTTTAACATATGGCAGCACTTTATTGAATAAGTATGTAGTATGAGAGTGAAAGAGAGAGAGGGAGGGAGGATAGGGGAAGAGAAAAAGAGCAGAGAAGGAGGGGTGAGAAAGGGAGACAGAGATGGTAAATTTGACTTGAGTGTTTATTGACATAGATTATATATATATATTATATATATATATATATATATATATATATATATATATATATATATATTATATATATTTATATATATATAATTAATATCATCATCATCATCAGGTGCCTTGCCGACTGGCGTGGGCGATCATGCCCTCTCCATAATCTGCGATCGATCCTGCAGCATGTATCAGTTCGTGTGCCGACACACCTCCATGCCATGCAACAGACTGTCAAAAGCATCTTCTCCTCGTTGTCTTTCCTCTATCCCTCCTTCCACAGATCTTTCCAGTGGTCACAACATGTTCTATTTTTCCCTCTTCTCATAAAACATGGCCGAAAAATGATGACTGTCTCCTTCTGATGTCAGTGATAGTTTGTCTTCGGGCTCCCCCGCCTCTTTTAAAAACCTCTTGTTGCTCTTTTTGGCTGTCCAAGGTATTCTAATAAAAAAGCATTCTTCTGTAAAACCACAACTCTCTGAGGCCTCTAAAAATTGTTTGGCCTGCCCTACCTATGTCCAGGATTCACATGCCATATGTTAAAACTGGATGTATGTAGCAAGCAAGAATTCTTTTTTCTAACTCTCAATGACAAGGATATATTTTTTTACACAAGATGTTTTTCATTTTATAAAATGCAGTTTTTTTGCCTGTCCAAGTTCTGTTTCTTATTTCAGTTATGCATCTTCCATCTGATGTTATCCATGTGCCCAGATACTTAAATTTCTGTACTTGTCTTAAAATAACACCATTGACTTTTATTACACATTTAGGAATAATTTGTTTCTTGCCTCAATCATACCTCAAAATATATATATATATATGTCAATAAACACTCAGTCAAATTTATATATATATATATATATATAAAACCTAACACATGTATTGTCAGTACACAAAATTAACATGATGACTGTGTGAAACAAACTATATATAAGTCAAACTGTTCACTGGGCAGAATAGCATTTATTTTGTGTGTATATCCTCAAAGCAACCTCAGACAGGGGAGTGCTATAATGCCATGATATTAATTTTCTAAGAGAAAATTTAAAATCAAAGCATTGAATTTCTTGTGTAGCATTTCAACATATATTGTTTGTTACTTTACCTCTAATAATATTCTAATACTGCAAATTAAAATTTGTGTGTGGGTGTGTTTACTCTTAGAGGAGTGGTTGGCATGTGTGTTGTAGTTTAAATCTAGGCTGCAGTGTCTGTGCAATAGGGACCCAACACATCGGATCTGAGCAAAAGATTAATTTATCGCCTTTAAGGATCAGGGACAGTCGGTCTGTTCCCCAACCCAAAAAAATACCCACACTGCAGATGGATGATGGATGACTGGGATAAATCTTCCTGTTTAGAAGTTAGAATATGTAGAAAATGATTTCCCTGATCTCTGTAAAAAAAAAAAAAAAAAAAATATATAAGATGTTAACAGTTTATGCACAGACATGCCAGAGGCAAAACTTTAAAAAAAATTTAAATCTAAAAAAAAAAAAAGTGCTGGTACTCACCACAAAGTGTCTAATACAGAAGCACATAAAAAGTTATGCTCTAAAAAAAAATAGGTGCCGGTACTGCGCACTGTTGTGTACTGCCATTAAAAAAAAACAACAACCTGGCCAGAGGTATCTACCACACAAGTGTTGAAATAGGCTAATATTGGAGTTTAATGAATGCATTAACCACTTGTGACTTAGTCAACCTATACATGAACCAATGATGTCTGTAACTCTTGTAAACCACGTACGTGTTAAAACATGCTATCTCTGTTGTTACTTTAACCCAGTTACCATAATTTTCCATGTTTTTGTAGCCCGAAACTAAGAAATGTGTATTGTAAACATATTCTGTTTTTAGACAACTCCTAATTTTAAATGTAAACAATTTGGGAAAACATAACGTCTCTTCTTCTTCTTAAAGTCCATGCCGTGTGGTGGTGGTGGTAGTCATGTCTATCCATAACCATCTATCTCCTGTTCTTTCAGTCAACTCTGACACAGATGATCCACATGCCATGATGTCAGACTGTCCAGCATCTTTTCTCTCGGTCTTCTTCTGCCTCTCCTCCCCTCCAACTTTCCTACTGTCATGACGTACTCCAGTTTTCTTCTCATCTCCTACCAAAAAATGTAGATTGTCTCTTCGATGTGGGCAATAAATTCTATTTGTGAATCATTTTCTTTCAAGACATCCTTATTACACATTATCTGTCCAGGGTATTCTCATCATTGATCTATAAAAAAAAACATCTCTGCAGCTTCCAAATATTCTTTCACTAATCTACCAACTGTCCATGATTCACTTTCATATATTATTATACACAGGGAAAATTACGTAACCCCTGACATGTGTGACTTGCAGAAATTAGAATCAAATTCATAGGGCTGACAGAGTTCACATTAGCATTTGTTCTGTCTTTGATATAACCAAGGGTTGATATAACTAGGTTAACATTATGCTTATTCTTATGTCATCTTCTGCCTGGGAGTCACCGTGGCCGAGCAGCTAGACGCTCGCCGCGGATCGGAAAGTCGTGGGTTCGCTCCCTGGTGGAGCCGGACTATTTTTCAAAAATGACCTTGGCTCCCAGGTGGACCCAGCATTGAGTGGGTACCGGGTGCAGTCCTGAGAAGTTAAGGCGGCCGGTGTGATGCTGACTACACCACCCGTCTTGTGCCAATTGGTCTACAAAAATATAGGTCTAGCCCCCATATGCCCTATACGCCTAAAGGCATGGAAAAGGGTCCTTTACTTTTTTTTAAAATTACTTTTTACACCTTTGCCCCGGTTGGGGGGGGGGGGGGGCACAAAGTGTTTTACAGTTCGGCTGTAATATCTGTGCCTTTTGACCCTCTATAACCTGTTTCAGTAACACCTTAATTAGTCACCTTTTACAATATGCTTGCTAAAGGGCAGTCTTATTCTCCCTGAAACTGGGCCTCCCAACCCACACGGGCAGTAGGATAACATCTTGTGTTCCACTATTCACAGACATTTTCAGCCCTCGGTCATCCTGCACCAAGTCTTTAGCCATTTTGTGCAGTGTCCTTGTCACTTCTTCTTCTTCTGCCTTTCTAACCCCTAATTGAGCATTGGCCCTCAACCAGCTCACGCCATGTCATTCTGTCCTGTGCTATCGCATGCAGTTCTTCCCATGTGTTCTCCAAATTTTTAACTTCTCCTAGCTCCCTTCTTCGTGTGTTTTTTGGCTCCCTTTATTTCTCTGCCTCTGTGGGTTCTAGTGCAAAGACATTCTAGTTATTTTGTTCTCAGGTTTTCTCAAGGTGTGTCCTGTCCAATGCCACCATCTTTTCTTCACTTTTTGGTTCACAGAAACTTGTCCTAATCTCATTCACCTTGATCTCTTCCCCATTTCTTTTGGGTCTCTGTTTTACTTGTTGCTATAGGTTCTAACCTAGGGATGTAAAATGTAACTCTCCACTGAATTATTTCAGTGATTTGGCAACAAATGCCCAAGTGTGGAACAAACTAGGGAAGCTAAAATAAGACTTGGGTAGCCAGATTTCTTTAACATGCTCTATTCAAGTTTAAATTGTAAGAGAACACATTATTCACTAGCGGCGACTCACTAGGAGTATGTCATCTCACACAGTGTGTTATTTGGCACTGAAAGAGTTAAACAACGTGTTGATTATTTTTGTTTGCACTTTACTTTACATCCAAATAATTTAAACTTTGAAGAAA
>CAJHNH020001283.1:264755-277255 GCA_905116865.2 Candidula unifasciata | reverse complement strand
GACAAATTAGGATGTCTCCTTCGAAGGCAGAGTTCACATATCTGAGAGGCAAGAAAACCAAAGTATGCATAAAGAAAAAACAAAAACAAAAAACAAAACAATAACACACGCATGTTTGTTAAACAGATGTGCACGCAAAACTCAAGGTATGGAACAGGACCAAAGTCAAGAAGATGACGAACAATCAGAACTTTCCGCCGGAGTTTACATCAGGTAAAACATCAGTACATAAGGTCGTGGGTTCGATTCCTGACAGGGCCGACTTAAAAAAAAAAAATTACCTTGGCTCCCAGGTCGACACAGCCTTGAGTAGGTGCCAGGTGCAATCCTGGGAAGTAAAGGCGGCTGGCGTGATGCTGACCACATCACACACCAAGTGCCGTTGGTCTACAAAATATAGGTCTAGCCCTGTATACCCAATACGCCTGTAGGGCGTGGAAAAGGGTCCTTTTCTTGTTGTTACCACGAAGCAGGGGCAGGGCCGACCAACACCAATAGGTGTACAGGATATAAGTGACTTCTTGAATAAAGAAATGCACGAGGTTAGAGAGCTGGTGAGTGACCCAGCTTCTTTCCAGCTTTTTTAATCATCTTTCATGATGACAGCGACTTTCTGCTATGTGATATATGGTTAGTTGCGTATCCTTTACATGACGTTGTAGAACCAACCCCAACAGCCCCTGGCTGTTGCGTGGGTTTTCTAGGCAAATTTATGTTCAGTAGTTTGCCATTGCTTTCTGGAAGGTCGGCTTTCTTGAAACCACTGTCGAAACCAACGCAAGGCGCATGGCCCGCAGCTGGGATCAAACCTGGCATCCCGGCATTACGAAGCGTTCGCATCAACTGAACCACCGCGCCGACTGTGTTATATATATATATATACACACACATACATACATAATATGTGTGTGTGCGTGTGAGTACCTGAGCCCGCCTACCTCTCTGCCTGCCAACCTGTCTAACTGTCGAACCCCGCTAACAAACGTCTCGCCACACACGTGACTAAACAGATACATGACACAACCACCATCAGGTAAATGAATTCCCTTCACAACCAGCCAGCGCGTTCAATAACACCGCCTCGTGCCACCCCCACCATAGTCGACTCACCACCATGCGGACAACCGTCACCACCACAACAACAAAACAACCAGAAAATTCTACATTCTACTTGCTACATTTTCCATAGAATATGCTCTGAAACTAGAGTAGCCATTTTTAGAAACTGATCATGCTGGACCTGGGAGCATGGGAGAAATAAGACGTTGAATTGTTAATTATGAAGTGAGGGATTTTTAAGTAGATGAATGAGCGGCTGCCCCGCATGATGGGGAAAGAGGATGCGGGGAGAAAATAGCAGAGAGGGTAATGAGACTGATGCCAGTGATGGTGGGGTGTTGGTGCGGTGGTTCAAGGGATGTTTACTTGAGGGTGTCGCGTGAGTCGAGGTGGTTACTTGTTTCGGATGGCACTGGATCCTGACGTTAATAGTGTTCTTGGAGGGTGGGGGTAGGGATGGAGACAGAACAACGGGACGAAACATATAAATGTGCCTTATTTTCAAAGGGTCACAACTATAGACACATAGGCGCCTCTTACATTCGGCTTTCTATAACATTCGTCTTTCACATTAGATCTATATATAAAGCATGTTGGAGGGTGTTGCACTAAATGAAGGAGGGCGAGCAAGAAAAAAGTATTGAAGAGAAGAAAAGGGAAGAGAAGAGAAAAGAAGAGAAGAGAAGAGAAGAGAAGAGAAGAGAAGAGAAGAGAAGAGAAGAGAAGAGAAGAGAAGAGAAGAGAAGAGAAGAGAAGAGAAGAGAAGAGAAGAGAAGAGAAGAGAAGAGAAGAGAAAAGAAGAGAAGAGAAGAGAAGAGAAGGGAAGAGAAGAGAAGAGAAGAGAAGAGAAGAGAGGAGAAGAGAAGATTAGAGAGGATAAAAGAAGAGAAGAGAAGAGAAGGGAAGAGAAGAGAAGAGAAGACAAGAGAAGAGAAGAGAAGAAAAGAGAAAAAAAAAGTATAGAAGATAAGAGAGAAGTATAGAAGAGAAGAGTATTGACGAGAAGAGAAGAGAAGAGAAGATAAGAGAAGGGAAGGGAAAGGAAGAGAAGAGAAGGGAAGATAAGGGAAGAAAAGAGAAGAGAAGAGAAGAGAAGAGAGGAGAAGAGAAGAGAAGAGAAGAGAAGAGAAGAGAAGAGAAGAGAAGAGAAGAGAAGAGAAGAGAGGAGAAGAGAAGGGAAGAGAAGAGAAGAGAAGAGAAGAGAATAGAAGGGAAGAGAAGAGAATAGAAGGGAAGAGAAGAGGAGGGAAGAGAAGAGAAGTGAAGAGAAGAGAAGAGAAGGGAAGGGAAGGGAAGGAAAGGGAAGGGAAGGGAAGGGAGGAGAAGAGAAGAGAAGAGAAAAGAAGAGAAGACAAGAGAAGAGAAGGGAAGAGAAGAGAAAAGAAGAGAAGAGAAAAGAAAAATATAGAAGATAAGAGAGATGTATAGAAGAGAAGAGTATTGAAGAGAAGAGAAGAGAAGAGAAGAGAAGAGAAGAGAAGAGAAGAGAAGAGAAGAGAAGAGAAAATAAAAGTATGGAAGAGAAAAGTTAGAAGAGAAGGAAGGAGAAGCGAAGAAAAGAGTATAAAAGAGAAGGGAAGAGAGTGAGAGACAGAGAAAGAGGACATAGGGTCGTAAGCCTGTGGATTTCAGACCGAATAACTAGTTCAGTCGCCATGACTGTCCAGGCTAGGATTGTTTTAAACTTCACCTCTAAACAGGGGATGGAACACGGGTCGCCTGCATTACAGCCGAGTAATAACTACTCAGCCAACCTTTTCTCTACACCCCCACCCTCTCACAATGCCTTTTCTGTCCCCCAAAATGTCTGAGTGACAATTCTGCCAGTTGTTTTTGGTGTCGTGGATTGTGCTACGCTTCTATCTATCGGCCAAACAGTCACTGTGCAGAGAGAGAGAGAGAGAGGGGGGAGAGAGAGAGAGATAGATAGAGATAGAGAGAGAGAGAGAGAGAGAGCTAGAGACTGAGCCGTATAGGTTGAAACCTGGTGCAATGAAGCAAATTCTCTGGCCTCTGAACACCCTTAGTCTAGCAGGTGCCAGTCATCGTCCGCCTCTCATCTTCTCAGCCATGGTGAGATTTAAGTTATATTTACACAACTTTCAGCTAGGATTTGACTCTAGCTACAGTTGTTAAGCTGCCCCCCCCCCCTTCTTAATAATTTCCATGTTTTAGCCATAACAAGAAGCATAGCTCTTCTCTTTCATTACCATATGCTAGCCTTTAATCTTCTCAATCATTAACATGTTTTATATCTACAAGCATTCCTCTCCTCAGTCGTTTACATGTTTTGGAAACAACTGCGAGCATTAATCTCCTCAGTCACTTACATGTTTTAGCCATAACTACAAGCAACTACTATTCTCACTCATTAACGTGTTTAAGCCATATCTACAGCCATATTTGACATTGACAAAAGACCACGAAAAAAGATTACCCCTCTGTGAGATTAGATGTTTGAGAACGGCTGTGAATAAAACCAGATAAAATCAAGTGAAAAACGAATTGAACACAAGAACTGTTGGAACAACACCCATCTTCAAATTTATTCAGAAACAAAGAATGAAATGGTTTGGCCATCCAATGAGAACGAAACCAACGATCCTAGCAAAAAAAAGCGTACAACCTAAAAATTGAAACATCAAGAGGCAGGGGAAGACCGAGAAGGACATGGATTGAAAGAGTCACTGACACCTTGAGACTGCATAACATCACGGCATATCAATCGAATGAGCGCGCCCTGGCACGGCTGCCGATCGTCTGATGAACTGCGACGCCTAGTGGCATAAGCGGATATTGACAAAAGAAAGAAGCTATAACTACAAGCCTTTTTTTTAAAAGCTCTTAATAATCTGGTGTAAACTTCTGGTTGTTCGTTTTTTTTTTAAACCTGAGTGTTAACTTCTGATTCAATTTAATGCATACTGCTGGTTCTGCCTCTTAGTGCAACTTTACATATTTGTCAGCGACATGCTTTTTTGGGGATTACAAGCAAATGCTTTTCTCAGTAATTAACATATTTTACCTATGACTACAGACATATCTAGACTCCTTGTTGGTTATGGCGACTCTAGCAAGGCCATGAGCTTTTGCTGCGTGCGCATATTTCTGGATTGTGCCGGGGTAATTTTTTTTTTTTTCAAGGAGGCTACGAGGTCTCGAGGCATGGTGTCCGCCTCCAGTGGTAAAGGTTCCGGGTTCTATTCTATTCCAGTAAGGGTTGGGATTTTTTTCCCGTGGACTTGCAGTAATTCCGCCTGGTCTCAGGGTATTGTGATCGGACGTCCGTAAAACAATTCCTTGGCAGTTGGAAATTGAAAAGAGTAGCCAAACAGCGCTGCCTAGGCAAAAATTTAGAGTTTGAAATCTACTCAAAGTATTTTAAGATCCTCGCCGGTGCTACAGAGCCTGTGCACTGTGCTGAACTTCTTCGGACTCAGACTTGAGTTAGAAGAAGAACGAAGCACTTATGGGTACTACCCGTGTGCCACGATGTTGATCCGTTGTTCAAAACCTTAAATCTTAAATTAATCTTAATCTTACACCTCACTATTTTTCAGATGCAGCAGTGACGGACATTTCATGTGATATTTACTGGCACGGGACCAGAGAAGTATTGGATGAGCCGACTGCAGTGGAGTTGAAAACTCGACTACTACTACTACTAATACTACTACTACTACTACTACTACTACTACTACTACTACTACTACTACTGCTGTTACTGCTGCTGCTGATGATGCTGTCACTACTACCACTACCACCACAACCACTACTACTACTACTACTACTACTACTACTACTACTACTACTACTACTACTACTACTACTACTACTACTACTACTACTACTACTACTACTACTACTACTACTACTACTACTGACTGCTGCTGTTGCTGCTGCTACTGATACTACTACTACTGCTGCTACTACTACTACTACCACTACAACTACCACTACTACTACTACTACTACTACTACTACTACTACTACTACTACTACTACTACTACTACTACTACTACTACTACTACTGCTGCTACTGCTGCTACTACTGATAACTGCTACTACTACTACTACTACTACTACCACAACCACCACCTACTACTACTACTACTACTACTACTACTACTACTACTACTACTACTACTACTACTACTACTACTACTACTACTACTACTACTACTACTACTACTACTATTACTACCACTACTGCTGTTACTGCTGCTGCTGCTACTACTACCACTACCACCACTACCACCACCACTACTACTACTACTACTACTACTACTACAACTACTACTACTACTACTACTACTACTACTACTACTATTACTACTACTGCTGCGGTAGCTGTTGCTACTGCTGCTGCTGCTAATACTATCACTACCACCACAACTACCACTACCACTATTTCGTCTAGAAAGACCGAAAGGTGTCAACCATCCTTCCTCTTCTAACTCATGATTCCACTGTAACACCACATCAACATCAAAGCCACCGGAACCTGATGAGCTCAGGCCTCTTGAGGTCTCATCGAAGCCACCGGAACCTGATGAGCTCAGGCCTCTTGAGGTCTCATCAAAGCCACCGGAACCTGATGAGCTCAGGCCTCTTGAGGTCTCATCAAAGCCACCGGAACCTGATGAGCTCAGGCCTCTTGAGGTCTCATCAAAGCCACCGACCGGAACCTGATGAGCTCAGGCCTCTTGAGGTCTCATCAAAGCCCCCGGAACCTGATGAGCTCAGGCCTCTTGAGGTCTCATCAAAGCCACCGGAACCTGATGAGGTCAGGTTTCTTGAGGTCTCATCAAAGCCACCGGAACCTGATGAGCTCAGGCCTCTTGAGGTCTCATCAAAGCCACCGGAACCTGAAGAGCTCAGGCCTCTTGAGGTCTCATCAAAGCCACCGGAACCTGATGAGCTCAGGCCTCTTGAGGTCTCATCAAAGCCACCGGAACCTGATGAGGTCAGGCCTCTTGAGGTCTCATCAAAGCCACCGGAACCTGATGAGCTCAGGCCTCTTGAGGTCTCATCAAAGCCACCGGAACCCTGATGAGCTCAGGCCTCTTGAGGTCTCATCAAAGCCACCGGAATCTGATGAGCTCAGGCCTCTCGAGGTCTCATCAAAGCCACCTGAACCTGATGAGCTCAGGCCTCTTGAGGTCTCATCAAAGCCACCGGAATCTGATGAGCTCAGGCCTCTTGAGGTCTCATCAAAGCCACCGGAACCTGATGAGCTCAGGCCTCTTGAGGTCTCATCCCATTGAAGCCATTTTGTCAGTTGGCTGAGTGACGCCCTTTATCCGTTATTGGAAATTGTCTAGTTCTTGAGAAAGCCACCGCCAGACACCTACCTGTGGATCTGAAAGTCGTCGGTTTAAATCAGAAGGGAGACGGATGCTCCATTTCCTCAAAATTGACCATGGTTCCAAAGTGGACCCATTCTTAAAGGAATACCAGGTAAAGTCCTAGGAAGTAAAGGCGGTCGGCGTGATGCTTACCACATCACGCACTGGGGGCAGACTGGTCTGTACTATATGCCTAGTGTGCCAGCAGGCGTGGAAAACGGTCCTTTACTTAACCGATTATTGAGCACTGAGCACTGCAGTCATGGAGAGGACAAACTGCGGTACTTTCATTTTAGACGATCTTCATCTCGCTGACTTAAAGATTACGGGGTGTGGGGGGGGGGATTTTCTTAGGGACAGTACCATATTGTAGGGGTGTTAAGGGAGGGAAAGAAAACGATAGAGAGAAAGTAGGCACTATTGAGAGAAAGAGAATGAGGGAGAGGAGTTACTATAGACACCAGACTCGCCTTAATGCAGAACCTAGAAATAAAATCAAACATCAGCAACATAAAGATTCGTTGTAATGAAAAGGTTAACTGTAACATCCTATCGAACCAGCACAAAAATACTAAAGCTAGTTAATACTGGAGCGGTTAGACCCATTATCGAATATGCCTCAAGCCCTGGGACTGCAACAACGAAAATGAATTTCGGAGAACTAGACAAGGTCGAAAATATAAGCTTAAGAATAAAACTTGGAGCATAAAAAGCACAGCCATAAGGAAAATGTAGAAAATAAAGAACTTGGCGCCCCTTGGACATCGTAGACAGTATAAAACTTGCAGTTTAAAAAAAAAAAAAACACACTTGACTGTTAAGAAATTATCCTAACCATTTTGCACGAGAAACTTTCAGACATCAAGCAAATATACTAGTATAATAGAAGCTGACACAGAGATGTGTGAAGATGTCACACCTGAACCATGGACGAGATGTTTAGACCTACCCGCTACATCTAGGCATGTTCCGCAGATAATCTTAACAAAAGAACACACTGAGTCATAACAAAAAGCTCTTTCACTCAATATGCTCAGAAATAAGAATGCCTCCAATATTTGGGATAATGTGTTTTCACAGTTGCTGCAAAGAAATGTTGGGAAGGGGCACGGAGGCACAAATGGCAACACAGAGATGTACCCAACAGCAGTGGGAGAAACTTGCATCAACTTCAGACAAGAGACAGCTACCCTCCTTTCAGCTGTACGCAATAGCAACAATCAGGCAGAATCGAATAATAAAGCTGTCATATTCACTGACTCGAAGTAGGTTTTCCAGGCCACCGTATGTTTCAAACAGAACAGCATCATGTACGAGACCAAAACCAGCGTCTGAATGCTGTCCACAAGAACCGAACGAGTCCTTCAGTGGACACCAGCACATTGTGGTATCTCTGAAAACTTAAGGGGCAGACAACATTGCAAAGACTGCTAGGAACCTAAAGCAGCCTCACCCACCTCAGAGATTTAAAGAGACATTGGCTTTCTCAAAACAGTCCACTCAGACATAGTGGGTAGGGAAGAATAACACATACAGACCAAAGCAAGACTGGATAAGTAGCCTTGGCAGACATATATAGACCACAGATTCTAAACTTTTACTCTGCATCTTCTTTGCGTTCGTTTTTCTATACTCAGATCAGACCATCAGGTGGGTTGCCTCTGTCACCTCGATGCCAGAAACAGGTCCTTCATGTTTCCCAATAGCTTGTTCTGCACTGGTTTTGAAGCCAGGTTTCTTTTTGAAGTTGTAGGTAGAGTCGGTAGGTCTGCAGAATGTGCTCAGGTGTTTGTGGTCCTGTTTGACAGGCACACTGTGGGGACTATACGGTCTTTATTTTATGCATGTGGTAGCTGAGCCTGCATTGCTCTCTTCGCAGACGGAAAATTGTTGTATGTTGCTTTCTGTTGAGTTTTCAGACTCAGAAAGGGAGAATGTAAGCCCAGTGCACACCAACATCGAATGGGTCTTCCTGGATCTGCTGCTCAACAAAGCATCGCCCAGAGCATGCCTTACAGGATTGTCAAGATGGGAAGAATGTAGTGGGCCGAAATGCGCAAATATGATGGCCTCGCTCTAAACGACAACACAGCCAATCGCCCTTTCAAGAGTGTATGTTGAAGGAAAAGTAGAAGAAGAAGAAGAAGAAGAAGAAGAAGAAGAAGAAGAAGAAGAAGAAGAAGAAGAAGAAGAAGAAGAAGAAGAAAAAGAAGAAGAAGAAGAAGAAGAAGAAGAAGAAGAAGAAGAAGAAGAACGAGGAGGAGAACGAGGAAGAACGATGTAAAGGGGGAGGGAAAGGGAGAGAAGAAGAAAAGCAGAAAAGGAAGATGAATAAGAAGAAGAAAAAGGAGGCGGCGGCGGACATAAAGGAGGAGAAAAGGGAGGATTTTGGGAGGAGGAGAAGGAAGAGGAGGATTAGGAGAAGAAGAAGAAGAAGAAGAAGAAGAAGAAGAAGAAGAAGAAGAAAAGAAAGAAGAAGAGAAGAAGAAGAAGAAGAAGAAGAAGAAGAAGAAGAAGAAGAAGAAGAAGAAAGAAGAAGAAGAAGAAGAAAGAAGAATAAGAAGAAGAAGAAGAAGAAGAAGAAGAAGAAGAAGAAGAAGAAGAAGAAGAAGAAGAAGAAGAAGAAGAAGAAGAAGAAGAAGAAGAAGAAGAAGAAAAAGAAGAAGAAGAAGAAGAAGAAGAAGAAGAAGAAGAAGAAGAAGAAGAAGAAGAAGAAGAAGAAGAAGAAGAAGAAGAAGAAGAGGAAGAAGAAGACAACAAGTCGGTGTAGGACCTGCTATATTACTGATTATACTAACAGTTGCCACAAAAGTAAGAGAATTCAAAGTCAGCTACTCCAACAATGAAACGCCACTTCAGACATTACCCATTGTCCAGTCATTCTTTGTACCTGGAACTTGGATAAAAGAGGAGTTCGTTTTGACCTACAACAAAGTGGCCACATCCTAATTCAATCAGCTTGCTTCGCACCAATGGCGTCAAACCGACAACATTAATTTCACTGTCACAACATCCACTAGGGGAGATTCGCTTTGGTCATCGTTTGCTATTCAGGAAGATGTCACGGTTGTTTAGACAGGGTCTTTCGTATGCGTCTCTCCCCCCCCCCTTCTCTCTCTCTTTCTCTCTCTCTCACTGTTAATCCACTATTCTGTATCCGGGTGGCAGCAGTGAAGCTGGTGAACCATCAAGAACTTCGACCTTATGATGTAACGGTCTGCGTTTCTGACCACTCAGAAGCAATGGCAAACTACTGAACGTAAACGTTGCCTAGGAAAAAAAACAACAGCCACAATTACTGGGATCGGTTCTGCAACGTCCTGTAAAGGATACGCAACTAACTGTATGTCATGTAACAATGTTTGGGAGGTAGTTTTTCACACCCACAATTGTTGTCTTAAGATTCAGTCTCTAGGAGGACAAGCAAACAGGTACAAAACCGGGAAACCAAGTTCAGCCACATACAACATTTATATTAGGGCACCTGACAGTTAACGTCACTTGAAGTCCACTTTGGTCTCTGGGTAGTGAGATGGGACGCCCTTGTGTATCGTTGCGCACGTAAAATTTCTCTTGGCAGTAGGGTATAAAAAAAGAGCAGCCCATCGGAGCTGCCCTGGCAACATTTGGAGTTAAAAATTATACCCACAAGTTTCTCAGGATCCTCGTCGGTGCTATGGAGTTCGTGCACTGCGCTAAGATTTTTCGGACTCAGTCTTGAGTTAGAAGTACAACGGAGCTCTTATGGTCTACTACCCTTGTGCCATGATGTTGATCCGTTATTTAAACTAGAAACTAGAATCTAAGAGACAAATATTCAGTAATTATGACCTACCTTTTGGACTCAAGTTACCAATGTATGCCTCTAAGGGTAACATAAGTAAATATTTGTCCTTAATTAAACTTCTCTTTGGTCCTGTTTACTAACCGACCTCTCTTCTTCTCTCCCGGACTGTTATTATGCAGCTTCCCCTGGCCTTCCGTTAGCCCGAAGACCAATGCTCACATTCTTCCCCATTTGAAAGAAACGAGGAACAGGCGAGTGTTGAACGGCTGAAAGAGGTCCCAAGGTGAGACGCGTGGAAGACTTCAATCAATATTTTTACTCCATGACATCATCAGTGAAGCTACGTGTCAAAAACGTGATACAAAAGCGTGATCCGGCTAAAGAACATCCCACCTGACTGTTCTTTTTGTTGGCGACTCCTGTGGCTACCGGCTATAAGCCATTTGTAGGGAGCTTTTTAACTCCGGTCTTTTTCTGTTGTGAGGTGGTCGAAAGGGGATTTAAAGATGCAGGCACAAGATTTTCGGTCTCAGAGAGAGAGAGAGAGAGAGAGAGAGAGAGGAGAGAGAGAGAGAGAGAGAGAGAGAGAGAGAGATGAGAATGAATGGTCGAAAGGGGATTTTAAAGAGCAGGGAGAGAGAGAGAGAGAGAGAGAGAGAGAGAGAGAGAGAAAGAGATAGAATGAGAATGAGGGGAGATGGCTATAAGCCATATATGGGACGTTCAAATCGTCTTGTTTTCTGTGATTACAAGACATTTGAAAGTGATTCAGACGTTCATGCATAATATATCCGGAAATATAGATAGATAGATAGATAGAGAGAGAGAGAGAGAGAGAGAGAGAGAGAGAGAGAGAGAAAAGAGAGAAAATCCCCGTGTGAGTTCCGGGGCCCCATCGTGGGGAAAACAAGAATAGACCCTCTGCCTACCCAAAAGCATGTCGTAAGAGTCGACTAATTGGGGAGCTTCCTTTGAAGTCGGAGTGCATCTGCCTGAGAGGCAAGGAACCAACAGTCTACATTAAAGTGAATCAGATTTGTAAAACTGATGCACACGCAACACTCAGGTTCTGGAGCAGGACTGCAGTTCAGAAGCGGACGAACAACCAGAACTTTCCACCAGAGTGTACAGCTGGTGAACGCGAAGAAGAAGAAGAAGAAAAGAGAGAAAGAGAAAGAAAGAGAGAGAAAGAGAGAGAAAGAGAGAGAAAGAGAGAGAGGTGATGGTTATAAGCAAAGCATGGGGCGTTCGAACGTCTGTTTTCTGTGATTAGGAGACGGTTAAATAATGTGTGATCCAGACATAACGACAGTCAAAGATTGCAATTGGTGGGGGGGGGGGGGGGGGGGGGGGGTGTGGAGGCGAGAAAGATCCGAGAGATTATGACAGAAAGAGAGTGTGGCCAAAAGAGAATTGATAGAGAAAGGGAATGTCTTACATACAGTAACTATAAGATAAAGAGATTATGATATATGTACGTATGTGAAAGAAAGAAAGAAAGAGAGAGAGAGAGAGAGAGAGAGAGAGAGAGAGAGAGAGAGAGAGAGATGTGTGAATGAGATAATATGAAAGAGAGAGTATATAAGATAGGCAGCTAGAGAGAAATAGTAAGATCAAGCATGAACAGCGTTTGCTAGCGTGAAAGAATATGACAGAGAGAAAGAGTGTGTGTGAGAGAGAGAGAGAGAGAGAGAGAGAGAGAGAGAGAGAGAGAGAGAGAGTTTACCATGAGAATATGACAGATATAGAGAGTGAGAATGAGAGAATTTGTGTGTGTGTTAAGAGAGAGAGAGAGAGAGAGAGAGAGAGAGAGAGAGAGAGAGAGAGAGAGAGAGAGAGAGAGAGAAGTAGTTTAAGAAAAAACTGCATCCGTATTAGTGTGTGCTGTTGTTGTCTAACATCTTTTCACCAGTGAGGTTTTTCATTCCCTATTTAATGATGTGTGAATTCAGCTCAGGATTTTGTGTTCTATCTTTAAGGTCAGATGTGTGTGTTGTTTTCAGTAGCTGACCTGTCTAGTCTCTCCCATCTTTATTGTTTCTTCCCTCTGCTGTCTACGACGTGTGTTTTGCTTATTCTGTGCTGTGTTCATTTCTAGACAATGTAGATTTGTTTCTTTTTTTCTGCAATAAATTGTCAACCTTTCAGCTATGTTTCTCTTTTCGATTTCTCTATCTTTCTCTACCCTACTGCTCTCCTTCTGTGTGAATCTTTCGCTGAAGCTACAGCAGTATTTGAGGATAGGCGTCCAGTGTTACCACCTGTGAAATGGTGTGCATCGGCTGTGAAGGAATTAGCTCAACAT
>CAJHNH020001283.1:194755-259755 GCA_905116865.2 Candidula unifasciata | reverse complement strand
GTAAAATACGTTTTGTAAACTCTAGGATCAAAGTATGAAAGGAGTGTTTACTGTTTACCAACATGGTGGAAACAGTGAGGGCAACAATTTATCAGTTTTATTTGAAACTGTTGTTGTTATAATGCTATAAGCCGTTTCGTGGGTCGTACGATTAAAGCGGCGAATCAAATGACAGTCATGGCGTGTGTCATGTAAGGAGAGACATGTCATTTGATGGTTATTCTTCTTCCGCGATCGCTCTTTAAACGTGTGGTTAGTTGGCACGTTGTGTTGTGGTTTACAGAACAGCTGCGATATTTGCACTGTTCGGCCCAACACAGCTGATTTCCCAAACTCCTAATTAGTTGCCTTTTACGGCATACGTGTTATGGCAGTAGGCCTGTACACCCCCCCCCCCCTTTTTTTCACCTTTTACCTCTATCCGAATTGAAGCCCCAGAACCGACGCGGGGAATTTGAAGGTTACATAACAGTTTCCTGTGTATTTCGAGTCCGGGGCCTCATCTCAGAGAACTGATTATATGCACCAGAGGCGGCTTTTTAGCTGTTTAAATGGCAACAGGTAATTAGCACGCTGTCACAACGGGAAATTTGAAGGGAAAGAAAGGCAGTGGTAGGGTGTTCAAGAGGGCGAATGGCAGGCGCTTTGACATCAGGGCATTTGAGAAATAATTTGTTAGAAATTATTGTCTGCAGCATATAATTCTCTTCTACTGTGTTCGAGCACATGTTCAGCATTGTCAGATTCTACGTTGCAGGGATCTATTTCCTGTTTCTGATACTGAAAGACTGATAATCAGTATACGGGTTCTCTCTCACCTAAGGGTCCTAATGTCCGACACAGATTTTTCTTTAAAAAAAAAAAAAAAACTAAATCCATGCCCCTTTACCTGCCTCCAAGGCCCTTAGAATGTTAAATATGGGAAGGGGGGGGGGCTCAATGGGCCTAAGCCTGGTTTAAATGCTCAATAATAGAATAATAAGAGTAATCAGAAGTAAAAGACCCTTCTCCATGGCTTTGCAACATTGTTGTTCACATAGGGCTAGTCCTTACTTCAAAGACCAGTAAGCACTCGGTGGGTGATGTTGTTAACATCAGACCGTCCCCACTTTCCCCCTTTTCTTTTAAAATAATTTTGTCAGGCCTTAAGGTGCCCCCCCCCCACACCTCCCCCTTTTCAGGCGCCCCTGCCTGCAGCAGATACCTCGATCAGCTTGAACAGAGAATGACGAGCATAGTTTCCCGCCTCCATGCTGACTGCCGGGGACAATGACAATGTACAAGATAAAGACAGAATAAACAATAAATAACATACTTTAGATAATAGGATTCATACAACAGACACGGTATAGGATGTAATATAAATGTTAATATGTAAGTTATAAATGCAAGCGAAATAGGGAGGTTTGAATAACGGACCAACATCGTGGCACCCATAGTAACCCATAAGTGCTCCGTTTTTTTTCTATCTCAAGTCTGAGCCAGAAGAAGCTCAGCACAGTGCATGGGCTCTGTAGCGCCGGTGAGGATCCTGAAATACTTTGGATAGATTTTTAACTCCACATTTTGCCCGGGCAGTGCCGTCAGGCTACTGTTTTCGATTTCCAACTTTCATGGGATTTTTTACGTGCGCAACAATGCACACGGGCGTCCGATCCTCACTACCCAGAGACCAGGGGGAATTACTAGAAGTCTAAATCCACGTAAAAAAAAAATCCCCGCCCTTAACGGTGATTGAACACGAAACCTCCAGCACTCGTGGCGGACACCATGCATTGAGACCACGCAGCACCCCAAATAGACAGACCGAGTGAGAATAGGCTATGGCTATTCACTCATTGAGACTACCGGGGGTGACCTATGTATAGGGCACTATTAAAGGCAATGTGATCTCGGGCGGCTGCGGGGTCTCGAGATATGGCATCCGCCTTGAGTGTCCCAGGTTCAAGTCCCGGATTTCTAGTTATTTCTGCTGGTCTCCGGGTCGTAAGATCGGACGCCCGTTTGTATTGTTGCGCACGTAAAAAATTCCTTGGCGGTTGGAAATCGAAAAGAGTAGCCCAAAGGCTCTGCAGGGGCAAAATTTGGAGTAAAAAATCTAGCTAAAATTATTTCAGGGTATGGTTAACATTACGCAAATCTCCCCATTTACACAGTATCTGACCCTTTATTCTTACGAGGCAAACGACTTGACCACTTTGCCACAGAGACGCCCACTTAAGGCGTACAGAAAAACGCCTCAGCCAAAGGGCTCCCTAGATGCCTTGCTAATTTGTAACTCAAGTCACTGAGATGAGCTGTTCAGTTGTGTGTCTCCCACCCCCACTTAAACAACAGTTACGGCGCGCAAGTTTTATATACATACTTATCGTTGATTCGAAATATCGCTGTCGCAGACTTGAGGTAGCTAAGTCGATGGCTTTCATTACATTGTGTAGTTCTTTTCTCTAAATATTGAATAAATAATCAGTCGAACATTTTAATAAATAGCAGGTGAGTTTAAGGTGAGACGTTGGTGTGTTCGTTTTCTTACCTCCCTATGTCTGCCATTAGTTTTCTATGTACACAAGGCGGAACAAAGCGACTGAGTTGTCTTTTTATCTTTTCAACGGGTTCAAACCGGTGTCGATTCTTCTTGTTTTTCTTTTCTTCTTCTTGATCTTCATTGTATTGTAGTTGTTTTTGTTGTTGATGTTATTGTTCTTTCTTCTTCTTCTTTCTTCTTCTTCTTCTTCTTCTTCTTCTTCTTCTTCTTCTTCTTCTTCTTCTTCTTCTTCTTCTTCTTCTTCTTCTTCTTCTTCTTCTTCTTCTTCTTCTTCTTCTTCTTCTTCTTCTTCTTCTTCTTCTTCTTCTTCTTCTTCTTCTTCTTCTTATTATTATTATTATTGTTGTTGTTGTTCTTGTTCTTATTCTTTTTCTTGTTCTTCTTGTTCTTGTTCTTTTTCTTCTTCTTCTTCTTCTTCTTCTTCTTCTTCTTCTTCTTCTTCTTCTTCTTCTTCTCTTCTTCTTCTTCTTCTTCTTCTTCTTCTTCTTCTTCTTCTTCTTCTTCTTCTTCTTCTTCTTCTCTTCTTCTTCTTCTTTTTCTTCTTCTTCTTCGTCTTCTTCTTCTTCTTCTTCTTCTTCTTCTTCTTCTTTCTTCTTCTTCTTCTTCTTCTTCTTCTTCTTTTTTTCTTCTTCTTCTTCTTCTTCTTCTTCTTCTTCTTCTTTTTCTTCTTCTTCTTCTTCTTCTTCTTCTTCTTCTTCTTCTTCTTCTTCTTCTTCTTCTTCTGCTTCTTCTTCTTCTTCTTCTTTTTTCTTCTTCTTCCTCTTCTTCTTCTTCTTCTTCTTCTTTTTCTTCTTCTTCTTCTTCTTCTTCTTCTTCTTCTTCTTCTTCTTCTTCTTCTTCTTCTTCTTCTTCTTCTTCTTTTTTCTTCTTCTTCTTCTTCTTCTACTACTTCTTCTTCTTCTTCTTCTTCTTCTTCTTCTCTTCTTCTTCTTCTTCTTCTTCTTCTTCTTCTTCTTCTTCTTCTTCTTCTTCTTCTTCTTCTTCTTCTTCTTCCGCCATTACTACCACCACTACAACCACAACCACTGTAGCCACCACCACTGCCACAAAACCACTACTGCCAGCACCACTATCAACAGAACCACCACAACCGCTACAACCGCCATCACTACCAGCGCTACAGCGACCATACCACCACCACAAGCACCACAACAACAACCACTACTATCACCACTGCTACCACTACATCTACTTCCCCAACAAAGGAAACAGACATCATGGAGACATGTTTTCTTCAGCACTTGTTCTTAATCATCTATCAAAAGCCTGTGTTATTATGTTAATCAATACTGAGAGCTAATTATTAGATTTTTAACTGTCGATTACAAACTGCTTATGAAAAAAAAATGAACAAAAAAATTTCCTTGGCTTTTTGCTCTATAAAAAGCTTTAAAATCATTTTTATTTATAATTAAAATGAAGAAAAAATGATGTAACGGATTATTACAAAAACAAATGCATTTAGTTTAAAAATTACCTGACACTCACCCCCGCCCCCTTTTTTTTTTAAATACACCGCCCTCCCATTTTTCCCCCCTAAACAGACACCTCTGATCTAAATGGCGTAATTTCATTACAAGGTATCTAATCAAGACAATAAATTTTACATTGCATTTATTTCTATCTTAGGGAAATTCGTTCTCCATTGTCCTGGTCTCCGTGTGAAGTAATGTTGAAGAACAATGAGCTTGTCAATACGTACTGAGATAGGTATGATTTTACAGAATAATAATAGTGTACAGTGCACAAGATAAGTTGTATCAGCTGACTGAAATAATGCCACTGTTTGTCTACAGTGCTCTTCAGACTGAGTGTCTGTTAGTGTGTCAAGTGAGTGCCAGAGTTGCGCCTGTCAGAGACACAAACAGCCTCACAGATTCTAGGCCGCATCTTTATGATCTGCGCAGGCCAGCACCTTGACTCTTAGTTATTGGTGATTAGTAAGGATTATCATCACATCCTTCCGGACAGATCCATAGGTGCTTCGATTCCCTCCTCAGAAGCTCCATAAGTGTAAAACGACTCACGAAGCCTGTTCTGTGTTGATTAATGAAACTTCGTGTCCCTTAGTGGAATGTTCATGTCTAGCAGGTCCAGCACGGACAGTTAATAAGCAACTGTCTGCCTGTGTCGCCGTTCGGACACAACTCCGTAGCTTTAGCGACGTTCCTCCGTTTACAGTAGAGTGTTAACTCTGATACCCATTACCTAGAGGCTGGGTGAAGCCGGAAACCGCCAAGTTTCGAACACAGGCCGTAGGCTGCAGCGAGTCGCAGCTGGATTTGAAAACGAGTCTTCTATCGACTGCGCTCATTCGGCCCCCATCTAATGAGGCGAACAATGTGGAGGGGAGGGGAGTAGGGCGCAGATCTCACTGGAAAGATAATGTCGAAATGGGCATTGCTGCTCAATGTTTGTCATTCATTCATTCATTCATTCATTCATTCATTCATTCATTCATTCTCCGTCTTATAGTGCCATTATGTGTCAAACAGGTCTCGCCGTCTATTTCCCCATTCCCTTCTATCCTATGGATTCAGTCATTTCAAAATCATGAATGGAATCCGGTCCAACACTATTGGCCTCTCTCTTCAACTTTCGTTTTAGGGCATGCTTTCTTAGACGTCCTCGGGTGGGTATCATTACTATTGTCAACCTGTAATCGCCTTAACTTCCCATGACATTTCCTGGTAGATATCTGAGGCTGGGTCAGTCTGAGAATAGTGATTCAAAATCAAAATGCAATTCAGCGACAAGCTTTTGTCTAGCTTCTAGTCATTCACTCACTCACTTACTCACTCACTCACTCTCACTCACTCACTCACTCACTCACTCACTCACTCACTCACTCACTCACTCACTCACTCACTCACTCACTCACTCACTCACTCACTCACTCACTCACTCACTCACTCACTCACTCACTCACACTCACTCACTCACTCACACTCACTCACTCACTCACTCACTCACTCACTCACTCACTCACTCACTCACTCACTCACTCACTACTCACTCACTCACAAAAGTTCTTTTCTCCTTTTGCTCTTCATAGATGGTCCTTACCCACATAGGCCTGTCTTTGCTCTCATCAGCTGTTATGTCTGGTGAAAAGTGATGGCGTTTGTCTAATTTTGGGTTGGTGTTTTTTCCATTTCTAAACTTTAGTACTGTTCCCAAACTTGAGTGTTGCGTGCACATCCATTTAACAGTTCTAGATTATGTGTACGCAGACTTTAAGTTTCTTGTCGCTCAGGCAGATGTATTCCGACTACAAAGAAAAACCCTACTTTGTCTTACGACATGCTTATTAAGCAGGCCGTGGGTCTATTCTTGTTCCCCCCCCCACCCCCACAATGGGGCCCCGGAAAACACACGGGAAGAACGCAGCCAACAGCTAGTAAGCTCAACAGATGCAACCGAACATTTCGACCGAAGTCTTCATCAACGACTAAAACAAGACAAAGAAAAATCCTAAGAATTTCCTAGTTTTTGGTTTTTTTGTCACTGCATTTGCTCATTCCCAGAGTACTACAGTCACCCTACTCGACACAGTAAGTTCCAGCAGAGGCTCCGGACTTTGAGGTCCTAAAGCCCCTTAAGGCCTCTTTCCCCACCCCGTTCCAAGAGCCCTTCTTACAGTATAGGAAATCGGGCGCAAATACCACGTGGACATTTTCGATTAGGAAAGTATCTGTTAAAACATTTCATATTGTTTCATTTATTATTTGCATTGTTCCCTGTGTGGGTTCTTGTGTCCCAGTGTGTGGGTTCTTGTGTCCCAGTGTGTGGGTTCTTGTGTCCCAGTGTGTGGGTAATAATGAATTAAAACTTCTACTTCCCCTCCAACAAGCATGTTGTACAAGCGATTAATCAGGGGTGTTTCCTTTGAAGTCAAAATGCATCTGTATGAGAAACGATGACCAACAGTCTGCATACAAATCAGCTGGATCTGTAAATGTAAAACGTATATGCACGTAACAAGTTCTGGGAAAAAGCAAAGTTCAGAAGTGGACGACCAATTAGATCTTTCCATCACCGTGTACAACAACCGGTTAACGCTAAGACGAGCAAAAGAAAGCAGAATTTCAAATGAAATACTATATTTGCCTTTCTTTCGTTCGTCCTGTTTTGCTTTCTGTATATGCTTCTGTCTGTCTTTGTCTACTTCTGCTAATTTCTCTGTTGTTCGTGACTATTCAATTTCTCTCTCTGTCTCTCTCTCTCTCTCTCTCTCTCTCTTTCTCTATTTTTCTCTCTCTCACACACTATTTCTCTCACTATATATTATATGTATATATATATATATATATTTTTTTATATATATATATATATATATATATATATATACACGTGCACACAAGAGGTTTTTTTTTTTTTCAACAGTGTTCAGTAAAGTGCAGTCAATACAGCTTAAACAGTTTTGCAAACCCGATCCCGACACTCGAGGCTATCCTAAACTGCCGAATTACACACGGAGATCCGAGCGACGGGGGTGCGAACCACTCAAGTTTAAAACAGCTAAAACTGCTTTACTACGTGACCGCTGTCTTCTTTTTCTGATTTGTTTTACTTCTTGATACAGTAATCCAGTATTTCCACCCGTCCCTCCCTCTCTCCACATCTCCACGTAAATGAGGCATTCTTTACCATCCGACCCTACCCTCTTGGTTGTAGTTTATCATGGAGGGAGGTTTAAGAAATCCCCAGCCTCAATGATTTTTGTATACGTTATTCTACTCGCCAAGGTAAGCTCCGGGCGGATTTGTAGTTTTCAGACTTAAGAAGAGGAATTTAGCTCGTGGGATCCTCTGGCGACTGAGGGAGAGAGAGAGAGAGAGAGAGAGAGAGAGAGAGAGAGAGAGAGAGAGAGAGAGAGAGAGAGAGAGAGACATAGCAGTCGCGGCCCAAGTACAAATAATCAGGTTCGATCGGTGAAGCCAGGCTGGGGACTTTAATGCCGCTACCAGTCCGACAAGCCATCGCTATCTGGCTGGCTGCAAAGACGCAGTAACCGCCAGGGATTTTTTTTTGTTGTTGTTGAAAATTTAACCACGCCTCTTTTTGACATCTGAAATATTCAGTATGCCATCAAATATTGGACGCTAGTGGTAATGTCTTTTAATAGTCGTATTGTAGTACTCATTTATTCTATTTTATTGAATCTTCTTTATAATGTTGTGAAAAAGAACGCTGCCTATAGCGTGCTAGTGTAAGAAAGCTTGTGTTAGCAGGGGGAGAAAACAGAAAATGATTGACAAGGAATAGGCTCCTCCCACACCTGTCGCTTTCAAGCATTCGCGATTAGGACGTTAACGTCTCAAAGAGTGAATACCTCACGACTGTCACCCTCACGTCAAGACTCGGGATCGCGTGATCCACCAAAATAGAAGAAAAATATCCTGGTAGTAGGCGGGGCTTGAGGAAAAACCAGCCAGTGGGACGGCTGGTGGTGCTGTCGCGATTCCCAACCAGGATAACGGCTGCTTGAACAGGACGAATACTCTAACATCTTTAGCCAGGAGAGAAAGTCACAGAGCGTGGCATACGGGCGCATGAAGAAACGGGGCCAGCTCTTTAACAGTGATTCAAAGACTTGTTTCGTGTGTGTTTGCCTGGATATGATATGAGGTTTTCTCTGCTGCTAGCCGACTGAGTGTTGTAAACATAAAACTATCGGATACACACCTACAACGCTGCATCTACACATTTGATTATATCGCTAACTTTAAAGACAACTTGTGAAAACCTGGACTTTGCTACACATGGAAACCTGGACATTTTCACTGGCTTAAGTAAATATTGCTTCGTTTATGTTTTTTTTTTTATCTTGTCTTAAACAGGTTAGTTTAAAGCTTTTGGGAAGTTTTCCGTTATTAACGTGTTATTATATAAAGTTAGACTAATGTCAGCTTTAGTAAAGTCCGTATGTGCAGTAATTCGTGACTTTTCATGCAGGCACAACTCAGTAATATGTTATCATAAGAAAACATAATAATTTCTGCAGTACTTACTGAAGTAGACTGTGAGGTGTCTCTCTATTCAGGCCATAGTTCATAAACTCTTACAGTGCAAAATAATACTACATTCTGCTATATGTTTTCTACTCCACCTTTGTTGTAACTTTCCATGTAGTCGATTATTCATAGAATGTTTGGGTTGGAAATAATTGTAAATTCAGCCGTATGTAAAAAACTAGTTTTTTTACTATCTTCCTGTACAGTCCATAGCTCACAAATGCTGTTCCAGAGACTAACTGTAATTTAACCGTGCCTCAGTAAAGTAGTATTTTCTAATACTGTCCGTACGTAGTTCATAAAATGCTAAAATGCAAAGTAATAGTCATGTTAGCTGTTGATTACTTAGTAAAGTAGTATTTGTAATAACTTAGAAAGTAGTTCGAAAAAGAAAAGTATGAACAATTACAGCTGTCCCTTAGTAAAGCGACCTTTATAGTATATCCTGAAGTTTGCAGGTTACAAATGGTATGGTATGAATGTTTAGCAATTTCAGCTATGCTGCGGTAAAATAGTTTGTGTAGTATCTTTCCATACAGTCACTAGTTCATAAAAGGATGTGATAGAGGGTATTCTTCTTCTTCTTCTTTCTCGTTCACTGGCTTTAAAAGATGGAAATGTATGGATGTTCATCCACCTCCGGACTTTAGTCTTGTTTCAGAACCTGAGCGCTGCGTGCATATCCGTTTTACAGATTGCCTTTGGCATGCAGACTGTCGTTTCCTTGTCTCCCTGGCAGATACAGTCAAACAAAGCAGGAAGTTTCCACCAAGTCCAGTCTTACGACATGCTTGCTGGGGAAACAATGGGTCTTTGTTTTACGCAATGGGGTTCCTGAACCCACACGAGGAGAACAAAGTAATAATTTCAGCGATATTTTAGTAAATTAGTAATTGTAGTAACTTCCACAAGCCTTGAGTTCCTTGACTGTTACATCCCCGAATGGGTTCTGGGGCCTAATTGAATAGACCCACTACCTCCCCAACAAGCATGTCGTAGAAGTCGACTATCTGGGTACTTCCCTCAATGTCGAAATGCATCTGCTCGAATGGCAAGGAATAACTAACATCACACAAATATGCTAGTAAAACGGATGTACACGCAAAACTCGGGCCTGGCACAAAGCCAAAGTCCAAATGGACGAACAACCAGGACTTTTCGCCGGAGCTTACAGACGGTGAATAAAGACGAAGAAGAAAACTGAGGCAGGGGTGGAACTGGAGGTCCTGTGTTTATTATAAAATTCCGATCCTTACCAACACAAGACTAGAGGTTTCAGCTGCTGTTGATTATTACAGGAGCCTTGATTATAACTGCTTTGGAGGTTGAACCGGCTTCTAGCAATTACCCCCGGTCTCTGGGTAGTGAGATCGAACGCCCGTGTGCATTGTTTCGCACTTAAAAAATTCCTTGGCAGTTGGGGAAAAAAAAAAAGTAACCTGACGGCGCTGTCCGGGCAAAATTTTGAGTTAAAAATCTACCCAAAGTATTTCAGGATCTTCGCCGGTGCTACAGAGCTTGTGCAGTGTGCTGAGCTTCTTCGCTCTCAGACTTGAGTTAGAATAAAGAACGGAGCACTTATGGGTTACTACTCCGTATGCCATGATGTTGATCCGTTGTTCAAACTTCAAACATCTCTAGGTTGAACCGGGTATTTAAGATATATTGGCTCGCCGTCCAGCCTGAGTTTTTTAAAATCTAAGGACTGTTTTGTAAACCTTTAGGTAGCAACCCGGAGAGAATACAGTGATCGAGCGATTGGAAAATTCGGCCTCCAGGTGGAATCGAACCGAAGGCTTTTGGACAGGTAGGCAAGCTTTATTCCCAGTCCTGCCGCGGTTGAAATCTGTTATGTATGACAAAGTGATGATTCGTTCGCTTTGACTTGTTACTTACTAGATACAGCCCGCCTCATCTTGAGACTGCGTCTGCTACTCATAGTTTGCCGTTATTATTTTGACAGTAACAATTCCGGTAAATGATTATTAAATACCAGTTTACCCGTACTGTTACATTTATCTTCTTCTTCTTCACGTTCACCGGCAGTAAACTCTGGTGGAAAGTTCTGGGTATTTGTCAACCTCTAGACTTTAATCGTGTTCCATAATCTGAGTGTTGTGTGCACATCCGTTTGACATATCTGTTTCATCTGTATGCAAATTGTTGGTTCCTTGCCTCTCAAGGCAGATGCACTCCGACTTTGAAGAAAACCCTAGTTAGTCGACTCTTACGGCCTGCTTGTTTGGAAGGCAGTGGGCTTATTCTTGTTTTCCCCCACAATAGGGCCCCGGAAACCACACGTGGAGTCACATTTATATTTCAAATGTAACACTTGAATTCAAATGTAACATTTCTTTCGGCTCAACTATTCTAGTATAATGCAAAGCTTGTCAAGCTACATTCGCTACTCATAGTTTGCCGTTAATATGTTTACATTAGCGATTCCAGTAACACTTTACACTAACCGTTACATTTGTAATATATTTCAAATGTAACATTTCTGTCGGTGTAACGCAGAGCTTTTCAAGCTGTTATTGCCAGTGATACACTTTTTGGACAAACGCAACTTTGTCTAAACGTTTTTTTTAAAAGTCTATTAGCAAGCCAGAGGTTAGTAAAAGTAAAACTACCGTTTCCACTTCTTTCAGATGTATTGGGTATATAGGGTTAGAACTATATTTTATAGCCCACACGGCACAAAATGTGTGATGTGGTCAGCATCACGCCGGCCGCCTTCACTTCCAGGACTGCACCTGGTAGCCACTCAAGACTGGGTCCACCTGGGAGCCAATGTCATTTTTTAAATAAGTCTGGCTTCCCAGGCGGGCGTCTAGCCACTACACAGCGGCGTCTCCTGGAGGTTAAACTAACCAATTATTTGCGATGCGAAATAACGAAATTTTTTTACCACAAAACTATCTCTAGAAAACCGTTCCCAATTCTAGAAAGAAAAAAAAAAAAAAAAAGAGGATTTCCGAGATTAATTTCATTGTTGTAATTTATGAGTGACAGTAGTAACTTCATTCAATAACTGCAATAACTGAAGCGATGCGGGTCAGTTGCATTGTTTAACAGTTCCTTTAGTTTCCCGCAACACACCTTCACACTGCAGGCGACACACTAATGTGTCTCCCTGTGTGTGAGTAACAAGCAGGTCGTAAGAGTTGACTAATTGGGGGCCTAATTTACATTAATCCACGAGGCCCTTTTTTTTTTAAACGGCACCAGCTAATCCAGCTGCCAAAGGCACAACTTTTGTTCTGGAAACCAGACCGGAAGTGGACGAACGTCTTTGTGTCGGCGTGTGCAGTCGGTGAAGCCTAAGAAGAAGAAAAGACTACCACTCGATCAGCCGAGAGAAGCAACGTTTGTAGTTTATTACTACTCGACAAAACCACACGAGTTTAACAGTATATGTAGTTTAGTATCATCCGACTAACAACGTTAAGTAACCTGTCTATGTTGTTGTCCGCCACTCGACCAAACAAGCGAAATAGTGTTTATATTGTTATATAACTCAACCTGCCAAGTTTATGACCATTCGACGTATGATGATCATGGCACACGGGTAGTAACCCATAAGTGCTCAGTTCTACCTTCTAAATCGAGCCTGAGTCTGAAAATTTCTCAGCACAGTGCACAAACTCGGTTGGCACCGGCGAGGATCCTGAAATACTCTGGGTAGACTTTTTTTAAAAATCAAAATTTTGCCCAGGCAGCACCGTTAGCTACTCTTTTGGACTTATAACTGCCAAGGGATTTTTTTTATACACACGGGCGTCCGATCTTACTACCCAGATACCAGGAGAAATTACTAAAAGTCCACGTGAAAAACAATTCCAGCCACTCTGTGAAGTAGCAGTTGTTTGTATATTACTCGGTTCCCGGAGTGAAAAATTGTGTGTAGTTTATTGATATTCAATCAGCTGAGTGAGGTTGTATTTGTAGTGTTTATGCTAAATACACCAAATATGTGATCAAAAAGCTGGATGGAGAAAATGGAAAAGATTCGCACAAATACAATCTAACGTTTCGACCGAAATCTTCATCGACGCGGTACTAAATACAACACAAATTGCCACTGGAAAACTCTAAGAAAAAAAAAGAAAAGAATTTAATAGGAAATTCTTAACAAATAAGGTCAATAGTAAGTCAAGAAAAGAGATAAAACCGAAGGAAAAGTATATCAGCGAGCTTTACAATCTAACAAACACAAACAAAACTTGAACGTTGCGGGTGGTTGAGGGTGGGAAAATAAATAGTATGGGATAACTAACCAGACTAATTAAAATCGGGTACTAATGGGGTGGAAACTGAAAACTGGGTGTAACTACATAGTGGGGGAATAAAATACAAAATGTAGGGAAGATTAAATCAAGAAATACATAGTCGACAACATGGAGACAATATGGAGACAACATGGAGACGATGGGCTTTAACACGAAACGATAAAAGTAAGCAGTCGTTTGAAAAAAAATGGAAATGGGTTGTGGGGCTGGGGCGGGGTGGGGCTGGGGCGGGGTGGGGGGTGCGGGTAATTAACGAGTTAAATAAATAAATAAAACAATTATTTAAGTTCAATTAAATTAAATATGGCTGTGTTGAATATTATTCTTCATATACATGATCCCTGGCTGTAAACTCCACCCTCAGGTTTTTTGGTCTTCCTTTAACTCAGTGTTCCTAAGGTTCCAGTGTTTATATTGTTATATAACTCAACCTGCCAAGTTTATGTTCATTCGATGTATGATGATCATGGTACCACATTTAGATTGGGTCAAACTGAAGGTCGTGGTTAATTCTGAAAACAATTTCTCTAGATACGGATTTGAACCCTAAACGTTCGGGTGCCTAACCACTACACTTCCTCAAGTATTAAAATAAATCTTTCCATTTTGGTTCCAGCGCCTCACTGCGCGAGGGAAGGGGGGGGGGGGGAGTGAGAAATGACCCACTGCCTCTCTGAGAAGCATGTCGTAAGAGTCGACTAATGAGGGTTTTGCTTCGAAGTTTAAGCGCAGCACTCCCTCAGAGGCGCTGAACCAGCGGTCTGCATACAAATAGGTCAGAACTGTTAAACTCAAGTTCTGAAACACGAATAAAGTCTAGAATTGGACGAACAACCATAAGTTTCCTTTGAAGCTTGCAGCCGGTTACGGGGAATAGAGAGAAGAAGAAGCAGCAGCAGCAGAAGAAGAAGAAGAAGAAGAAGAAGAAGAAGAAGAAGAAGAAGAAGAAGAAGAAGAAGAAGAAGAAGAAGAAGAAGAAGAAGAAGAAGAAGAAGAAGAAGAAGAAGAAGAAGAAGAAGAAGGAGAAGAAGAAGAGGAAGAACAAGTAAAAATAGAAGAAGAAGAAGAAAATTAATCCAGGAATCGCAGATTGTTAACGACTGTCTGTGTTTATCCAAAATTGTACAAAAAACACATTCTAGTTATATTGTTCTCATGATTTTTTAACATGTATCCTATCCAACGCCAGCGTCTTTTCTTCACCTCTTGGTCCACTGAAACTTGTTTAGTTCTCTCACAAAGCTCAACAACATTAGTGATTCTATGAAATCATTTAATTCCCTCTATTCTGCGCAGGCACCAGTTAATGAATGTCTGCAGTTTATTAGTCTTCTTCTTCTTCTTCGCGTTCACCAGCTGTACACTCTGGCCGAAAGTTCTGGTTGATTCGTCCACTACTGAACTGCAGTCCTGCTCCAGAACCTGAGTGTTGCGTGTGCATCAGTTTTACAGATCGAATTCTCTTGAATACAGACTGTTGGTTCCTGTGCCTCTCCGGCAGATGCACTCCGACTTCAAAGGAAGCTCCCCAATTAGTCGACTCTTACGACATGCATTTGGGGAGGCAGTGGGTCTATTCTTGTTTTCCCCACAATGGGGCCCCGGAACCCACACGGGGGAGTTTATTAGTAACTGCCTTAGTTGTTATTTTCCATGTTTCTGCTCCATGCAACAGTACTGATTTGACAATATAATTAAAAACTTTTAATTACTACTTTTAATTTCTTTCGACTCCACAAATTCCCTAGCGTTGTGGAAGCTTTCTTGCATTTGACAGCAATAGATAGATGTAGAATAGATAGATGTAGATTTAACTAACTTTCTCACAGAGTAACACCAGAATTTGTCGGCCGATATTCCAACCTGTTGATGATAGACATCATTATTATCATCATCATTTTCCACTGCTGCCGTTATGCGTCATATGAAGGAACAATTTGTGATCCATTTGTGTGTGTGTGTGTGTGTGGGTAGCACTAGCTGGTGTCATTTCGTTTCGATGTAGTCAAGTCCTTAATCTAATCAGTCCATTTTCTGCTGGGAAGAGCTCTTGATTTCACGTAGATGTTTTCTTGTGTAGTGCCGGCATTGGTAGTTGCTCTGGCTGTATTCTATTAAGATGACCAAACCATCTGATCTTCATTGTCTCAATGAATTAGGTGCATGGTGTTGTTCCCACAGCCTGACTGATAGTATCATTGTCACTTTGTCACGGGTTATTAAAGTTCTTCCTTTCCTCTGGTATCTCATTTCGTAGGTGTTGTTCTATCGGTAGGTAGATACAACAGCCCCTGGTTGATGTGTGGTTTTTCTAGGCAAATTTACGTCCAGTAGTTTGCCATTTCTTACTGGACGGTCGGCTTTCTTGATACCACTGTCGAAACCAAAGCAAAGGCGCATGCCCCGCAGTTGGGATCGAACCCGTCATCCCGGCATTACGAAGCGTTCGCATCGACTTAGCCACAAAGCCGACGAAACTATATATACGCCTTTAAAATAAAAAAAATAAAGATGAAAAAAGGTATCTAGGAGGCATGATCGCCCACTCCAGTTGGCAAGGCACTTAAAGATGATGATGATTTCATACCCAGTGTTACATTAGACATCGGATGTTTAGCTTCCATCAACAGTCCGTGTATTTTGTGATCTTAGACCATGCAGTTATGATTATATTACAATTACTATGTAGCGTTAGATAATCCAGTTTGTAAAGTTCCAAAGATGATTACACCAAAACTGCTGTGAATTTAGCCTGAGAGATTCTAAAATTCATCTAGCGTATAATTTGTACGTTGTGAGTCCGACTCCTAATTCCAACATACCGCGATCGAAAGCCACTGCTGGCTGCGTGGATTTGTATGGTGCTATGGTGGGTCGCAGGTCGACCCAGCCTAAAATGGGTACCAGGATTATATCCTGGGGAAGTAAAGACGGCCGGCGTAATACTGACCAGTAATATACCCACCTAGTGCTGATTGGTCTGTAAAAATATCGGCTCTCTTCCCACGTATGCCCGATGCACCTAAAGGCGTGATAAGCGATCTTTACTTTTTTTTTTTAACGCTGATGCTGTCCGAAGACAAGGTCTAAATACTTTGACAGATTTTATTTTGTTTATCTCCGCCGATCTAGCCACTGACTGGTGGAGAATACTTAAAAGATAAGACTTTGGGCACTTGAGAGATGCTTAACTTATCAAAGTACATTCCGGAAGCAATGGAAGTACCTGGCCTGTGTCATTCGGTTCTTCTTGTGCTCTGATTTCAGAAGTCGGATTTTGAATTAGGGACGCCGACAAAAAAAAAACTTGGGGGGGCGGGAAGGGGCTCAGTCTCCCTTATAAACGGTGGTAGAGGACACAGTGGACATACGCCTGATCAGTCAATTTATTAAAATAAAGTAAGTATAAACATATATTTGAATGCTACTAGCACCATTAGTTTCGGAACTCTTCGCTGGCTGCTGAAGATGGGGACGGAGCGCTTATGGGAATGCCCCGGAGGGCTGTGATGTATGTTCTTGAATCAAATCAAATCAAATCAAAATATATTTGAAATATCTTCTTCTTATAAAGCTTTCACGGGTTGTAAACTCCAGCGGAAAGTTTAGTCTGTTCGTCCACTTCTGGACTTTGATCTTGTCCAAAACTAGAGTTTTGAGTGCGCATCTCTTTTACAGATCTGGCTTATTCGTACAAGCCTGTATGCCGAGTATTGGTTCGTCGCCTCTCAAGTAGATGTACTCAGCTTCAGAGGAGAAAACTCCTTTTACGACATGCTTATTAGGGGCCAGTCCGTCTATTCTCCCCCACCCCCCCTCCCTGTTCAACACCCTTCCTACCCCAACCCCAAACAAATATGGCTGAAAAACCACACGAAGATTTAAAAAAACATGACATGACGTATAAATAAACACTTGAAACGATAACATCTCTTCATCGTAAGAGGGATACCTTCTTCTTCTACTTATACCTTATATCCCCAATGGAGCATAGGCACTCAACCAACTCACTCCACGTCGTTCTACCCTTAGCTACCGCATAAAGTTCACTCTATTTCCTCCCCATCTTTTTACCTTCACTTTCTAGCTCCCTCGTCTGTGGATCGGAAGGTCGTGGGTTCGGCTCCTGACGAAGGCGGATTTGTTTTCAACAATGACCTGGGCTCCCAGGTCGACTCAGCCTTAAGTGGTACCAGGCGCAGTCCTGGGAAGTAAATGCGGCCGGCATGATTTCAAACCAATGATTGGTCTTATGTCTAGCCCTGAATACGGCCAGGGTCCTTTACTTTTTCATGTGTGATTTTTTTACGGATCTGCCTTTATTTCTATTTGACGTGGTTCCAGTGCATTACATGCAGTTATCAGGTTTACTAAAAGATGAACACAGCGTCTCTTTTTGGGTTAGACTTGCAAACTATGAGGGGGGATCAGACAATGACCGTGTCCAGTCTCAACTTATTGGAGACCGTCATGATCAGACCCACCCTGACGGGATTCCAGCTTATTTTGTAACTGTTTCTCGTTGCTCCAGCTTACTTTCTAACTGTTTCTCGTTGCTCCAGCTTACTTTCTAACTGTTTCTCGTTGCTCCAGCTTACTTTCTAACTGTTTCTCGTTGCCCCAGCTTACTTTCTAACTGTTTCTCGTTGCCCCAGCTTACTTTCTAACTGTTTCTCGTTGCCCCAGCTTACTTTCTAACTGTTTCTCGGTGCTCCAGCGTAGCCACATGGATGTGCTTTTCAGCTTTATTGAGGAAACGGATTTCCAGTATTTGTACCCGTTTGATTATCATCCTGGTGGTGTTAATCCCACAGACTGCAGTCCTGGGAAAAGAATGGAACTGAGATACTCAGCCCCTCTCCTAAAAAGTATTGTATTGGGGGGGGGGGCGCTGAAAGGGCCAGAGCTTCTAGCTTACGGAGCCGATGTCGTGGATTCTGCAGTAACTGGTTACTAAGATGAACACATGTTTGTTTTGTTGACTGCGTTGAACACGGCAGCTTGTTGACCTGGGATATAGGCACGTATACTTTATCTGTTTCATGTTGACCCAGTGGTCTGTTTGCTTAAGGCCCTAGTGCCGGCGTGTGGCTTAGGGTCTCTGTTTGAGCTTTGTAACTAAATAAGACCCATTTTTTCAGTTGCACGATTTTGGCACCGGAAAAAATACCCCAGTATTTAATGGTTTAAGTAGTAGTAGTAGTAGTAGTAGTAGTAGTAGTAGTAGTAGTAGTAGTAGTAGTAGTAGTAGTAGTAGTAGTAGTAGTAGTAGTAGTAGTAGTAGTTGCAGTAATAGTAGTAGAAGCAGTAGTATTAGTAGTAGTAGCAGGAGCAGGAGGAGGAGGATAACTAGTGTTAATTTAACAGTAGTGGCTAGACGCTCGCCTGCCGGTCTGATAGTCCTGGGTTCGTAGGAGTATAATAGCCATTTTTCCTCCCAACACTGGCCGTAACTACCAGGTCGACCTAGCCTAACATATGCACCAGGGAATGTTCCAAGGAAGAAAAAGCGAACAGTTGGATATTGACCTCAACACCTTACGTGTGCCGATTGGTCTATTAAAATCCAAATCTAAACTTGTATGCCTTATGCGTCTCCTTGACACACACACATACTCACACACACACACACACACACACATACTCACACACACACATACTCATACACACACACACTCACACACACACATATACTCACACATACACACATACTCACACAAACACACACATACTCATACACACACACACATACTCACACACACACGTACTCATACACACACACACATGCAAACAAAAAAGTGCATTGGCCTGCGTGCTCTGCATGCAGATCAGTCCAGGAGGCTAGTGGGGTTTTTTTTCTCTCTGTGACTACTAGCAGCCTGACAATGGAGGTGATGGAGGTAACACCAGCTTTCCTGTGGCTAGCATCGCAGGGCTATGCTCACGTGTCTATGCTGGGTGATTCCAATAGTATATACACCCTTCTTTGCATAACTTGTTTTCAGCTCTACTGTAAAAGATACTTTGTGGTTACTGCTGACGCCCTGTTGGGACACTTTGTCGTTTCGGTAGTTTTTTGCGCGACATGCATATATATATATATATAAAGGTTAGAGTCGAGGGGATCAACTTCATTACGTCGGGTTTTATCCCATACGGCTCGGTCTCTCTCCGCAGAACGGCTAGCCGCCTACAGAAAGCGTCGCACAAAGCAAGATCTCCGTAGTTCCAGTGACAATCTCCAGGGATCTCAGTAAAATTTAAACTCCTGAACTGGACGACACAGCCGTGAATGGAACCCACGATCTTCAGACTGCGAGGCAGACAGCAAACATATACATACATACAAACTTAAACTTATATGTATGCATGTATGTCGTTAAAATATAGGTTTATGTACTTGTAAAAACACACACACTGGCGCGTTTAAATATAAAATATACATTCACATACACATTCGAGTTTTAACTTGCACATAAAGAAACCGCTTGATTGAAATCTTCCCAATTTATATACACACTCGATTATGGGGATGAGTTTGCCGTATTTTGAATTCTGCTAACAGATTAACATCTCGTGTGCGAATCGTGTAGCAATATTAAGTATTATGATGATAATGCCTGAAATATATTAGCTGAATATGAATATTCGCGGCCTGTCTTGCTAGTGCGGCACTCACGCGCATCCAGTTAACGCACTTATTGGTTCAATGTTGTTGCTTTTGATCTCAGAATGATAACGGCCCGATATAACTCCCGAGTTGTGACCTCAAGAAGACTCGGATGTCTGTTACTGGGCTGTGTTTTAATGACACGGCCCGCTGGGGCACTAAATATATAAATTAACATATAAATATAAAAACAACATATAAATTAACCAATCGGTCGTGGCTAATTAGATGTGTTGGGTGGCAGTCTGAACACGCGGCAGTGAGAAAAAAGGAGATGTAGGGGTTGGGGAGGGAGGGGGGGGTTGAGGTGTCCATATGTGGGCTTAAGATTATGTGTACTGTCTTTATAGTACCAATTTGCCCTCGACATATGATGTTCGCAGTACTACAGCAACCGCCTTTATTTCCCAGAGCACTCTACCTGGTACCAAATTTAGATTGGGTCAATCTGAAGGTCGTGGTTAATTGTGAAAACAATTTCTCTAGATACGGATTCGAACCCTAAACGTTCGGGTGGCTAACCACTACACTTCCTCAAGTATTAAAAGAATATCTTTCCATGTTGGTTACGGCGCATCACTGCGCGAGGGAAGCAAAGGAAGGAGGGCGGGGGTTGAGAAATGACCCACTGCCTCTAAGAGAAGCATGTCGTAAGAGTCGACTAATGAGAGTTTTGCTTTGAAGTTTGAGTGCAGCACTAGTGCCCTGAGAGGCACTGAACCAGCGGTCTGCATACACATAGGTCAGAACTGTTAAACTCAAGTTCTGAAACACGACTAAAGTCTAGAATTGGACGAACAACCATAAGTTTCCTTCGAAGATTGCAACCGGTAACGGGGGATAGAGAGAAGAAGAAGCTGCAGCAGAAGAAGAAGCAGAAGCAGAAGAAGAAGAAGAAGAAGAAGAAGAAGAAGAAGAAGAAGAAGAAGAAGAAGAAGAAGAAGAAGAAGAAGAAGAAGAAGAAGAAGAAGAAGAAGAAGAAGAAGAAGAAGAAGAAGAAGAAGAAGAAGAAGAAGAAGAAGAAGAAGAAGAAGAAGAAGAAGAAGAAGAAGAAGAAGAAGAAGAAGAAGGAAGAGAAGAAGAGGAAGAACAAGTAGAAGAAAAAGAAGAAAATAAATCCAGGAATCAGAGATTGTTAACGACTGTCTGTGTTTATCCAAAATTGTACAAAAAACACATATTAAGAACAAGAGTTTAATAGTGTGTGTAATTACACACACACTATATGGTTGTTAAATATTCATAAATAAATATATAGCTTCCCAGATAATTATCATAATTATGTTTTGTTTTCTGAAATCGCCGGTGTGCGACTGTCGGTGTCAACTGATTACTATTATTATTATTATTATTATTATTATTATTATTATTATTATTATTATTATTATTATTATTATTATGGGTTAGGGGTAGGTAGAATACTTTGGTAATATCAAGAAATTATACCAAGCAATACCAATTCAAATTTTGCTTTCTTTCCCTTTCAGGGAAATGTGTTCTCCAAGGGTGTGTGTGTGTGTGTGTGTGTATATATATATATATATATATATATAGGTGTTTGTGTGGCCGTGGTTGTGTTGAGACTGTGTTTGTGTGTATTTTAATATGGGATATATATAACGTGAGGGGACTTGTATAGTATAAAGTGTGTGTGGGGTGTGTTGGTGGGTTTGTGTGTTTTGTGTGTGTGTGTGTGTGTTTGGTGGGTATAATATATATATATAGGTGTGTGTGTGTGTGTGCAGGGTTTTGGGTGGGGTGGGGGGGGGGGGGGAGGGTTATTAGAGTAGGAAACTTGTTTGGTTGTGATCGACAACTGTTTGTTGATTATTTGGGTGTGTTTGTGTGTGTGTGTGTGTGTGTATATAAAACTGATAAACGTAAAGGTAATTCTATGGAGGAGAGGGTATTAAAGTAGGAATTTTGAATGGTTGAGTTCCGATATCTGTTTGTTGATTAGTCGGGTGGGTGCTAGGTTGGTCAGTGGGTTGAGTAATCGACTGAGTCAATCGTTGTTTGGTTCGATGATTGTTTTGCTAGCTGAGTGATCGTATTATTGATTTGTTTGGTGGCTGACTGATTGGTCTGTTGATTTTTTTGCTGGTTGATTGGAAAGCTGGCTGGTTGATTGGATAGTTGGCTGGGTCCGTCTCTTTCTCTCTTTCCGTCTCTCTCTGTCTCTCTTTCTCTCTGCCTCTGCAGAACGGCAAGTTGCCTGCTGAGAGCTTGCCACACAGCACGAACCCCGTAGCTATAGCGACCAATCCCTTGGATCATTGTACAAACTGGGCTGACGAAATGAATAAACAACGCAAGCGTCCGGTGAAACGGAACCCACAGCCTTCACAGCGTGATGCAAACGGCTTGACCACTTATTCACATCCCCCCCCCCTTCCCTTCCACGCCCCCCCTCATCACGCGACCCCCCCCCCCCCCTCCACACCACCCCAACCCCATTCCGCGACCCGCGATAAAACAGAAAATAGTACCAAAAAAATCTGGAGAACTTCTGGATGAGAGGTGCAAAGTTACAAGCTAACTACATAACAATTCACAAAAGGCCCTGCACAGATCGCCATGTTTTGTACACATGTAGTTCATTCACTGTTCAAGTACACAATGTTTTTCTCCCCAGTCTCTACATCCAACACAAATATTCAAGCTCTAACAAAAGTAAGACAGCACACGTGTCGAACAAATCAAAACGGCTTATCTCCTTCTTCTTTCGTGTGCCCTTCTTGTATTTGACATTTTGTAAACTTTCCGAAAATCGCCCTCCCGTTGATCTATCGACAGAACGATGCGGAGCCGCGATCAATTATTATAAAGATGGATTTAAGTAATCGATGCAACCGGAGGTCAGATTTGTGAACAAATCTGTTGGGGAAAAGTTGGATTGTCAGCAGGACCGCCAACACAAAGTGAACTTTAGGGGCCTCAGCGCCCTTACTAATTTTCGAATGGTGGGGAGGGAGGCCTCAAGCCGTTTAAGCCATCTATTTGTTTTTGTTTTTTAAATATGTCTTTAAAAATATTAAGTCATTGCAAATATTAAGTCATTAAAATTCTTAAATCATTAAAATATTAGGTCATTAAAAATTATAGGTCATTAAATTATTAAGTTATTAAAAATAATACGTCGCTAAAAATATTAAGTCATAAAAATAAAAAGGCATTAAAATGATAACGCATTAAAAATAAAAGTCCTTAAAAGAATATGGCATTAAAAAAATAGGTCATTAAAAATAATGTCATTAAATTAATAAGTCATTGAAAATAATCAGTCATTGAAAATAATAAGTCATTGAAAATAATAAGTCATAAATGATAATAATAATAATATTATTAATTATAATCTGTACTTGTGCAGGTCTTCCGGACTGAGCCATATGTGAAATTAAACCTCATCGTATGGGTTCTGGGGCCCCATTGTTGTCAAAAAATAGACACACTGCCTTTCCTACAAGCATGTCGTAAGAGTCGATTAGCTGGAGCCTCCTTTGAAGTCGGAGTGCATCTGCCTGAGTGGCAATGAAACAGTAATCTGCATACAAATATGTCAGATCTGTAAAAGGAATATACACGCAACACTCAGGTTCTGTAAGAGGACTGCAGTCCAGAGGTGGACGAACAACCTAAACTTTGCCGCCGGAGTTTACAGCCGGTGGACACGAAGAAGAAGAATAAAATCCAGAGGAATTAATCCGATCCTCTAAATTAACTGTTAATAGTAATAATAATAATAATAATAATAATAATAATAATAATAATAATAATAATACAAATAACAATAATAACAACAAGGATCCGTTATACGAGGACAAAAGAGTGCATGGGCATATACAGCTCGCTTCTGTAGGCAGAACAGTCGGGGAAGCCAGGGTTGTCTTCTCCATGGCTACCAGTAGGAGGACAATGGATGTGATGGCGGTAACACAAGCTTTAACGTGACTAGAATCACGGGACTATTTCCACGCGTGTGTGCTGAGTGATTATTTGAGCATGATTCCGCGGATCGAGTCAGGCTCCTTGCGCAGAAAGCTGAAAAAGTCTTTGCAAAACTGTCTTACTTTCATATATGTTCCAGGATATGCAGGTGTTGTTGGCAATGAAAGAGCTGATAGACTGGCAGGTTCTGCATTAGTTTCAGATGGCCGGTCTATGGACGACGTCGACATTGACAATGTCTTTAGAGAGATGGGACGTTGCGAGGATTTTGGTAAACAACGTTGTCTATATTCACTGCTATTTATACTAGAATTGGGGGTTAAAATCGACACATCCAAGCATGAGAGGCACACCGGAGGCACAAGAAAACTTGTCAAGCAGTAAAAGACAGTTAAAACTAATCACGCGACGCTAATGAATATGTTGAAGGGGAATCTGAGCACCTGTGAACGTGTCCGAAGTGCTGTGAAGATAATCCAACCCATATCTCAGTGAATAATAATAATAATAATAATAATAATAATAATAATAAAAAAATAATAATAATAATAAAGGGCTTGTTTATTATTTTTTTAAACTTGTGTCGGTATTCACCATAGGTTTTGAGGTTTTTGAATAACAGATCAACATCATGGCACACGGTGGTAACTCATAAGTGCTCTGTTCTTCTTCCAACTCAAGTCTGAGTCCGTATAAGCTCAGCACGGTGCACAGGCTCTGTAGCACCGGCGAGGATCCTGAAATACTTTAGGTAGATTTTCAACTCCAAATTTTGCCCTGGCAGTGTCGTTATGCTACTCTTTTCGATTTCCAATTGCCAAAGGATTTTTGTACTTGCACATTAATGCACATGGGCGCCCGATCTAACTACCCAGAGACCAGTATGTTAATTACAGTAGCGCGCGGGAAAAGGGCGTATCACCAGCTAGGCACCCCAAGAAAAATAAGCTCAATAATACTAACGATAACAATAATTATAAGAATGTGCTGAATGATATAAGTAGAATAATATATTTGAAATTATATTAAATATGTATAAGGAAGTCGTCGTGGCAGAGCGGCTAGAGGCTCGCCTGCGGATCGGACGGTCGTTGGTTTCGCCCCCTGGCGGAGGCAGACACAAAAAAAAAGACCTTGACTCCCAGGTCGACCCAGCTTTGAGTGGATACCAGGTGCAGTCCTGGGAAGTAATTGCGGTCGACGTGATGCTGACCGAATCACCCATTTTGTTCCGATTGGTCTATAAAAATAAAGGTTTAGCCCTATATGCCCTATACGTCTACAGGCGTGGAAAAGGGACTTGACATATGAAATGTATTAAAAGTATGTGTTCTATTCATGACTTTGGCAGAAACAAAAACGGACTAAAAGGGGGAGACGGAGCGGGGATAAAAGGGGAGGGGGGGGGGGGGGGGAATTAACCCCTTAGTAAATTTTCGACATGAGAGGACAGAGGAGGGGCGGGTTTATGAGTGTAAGGTGGAGGGGATGCGCTCAGTTTACAGTAGTAAAATTTATTGGTGGATGGGAGTCAGGTTGTCCGGACCCACAAGGTTCCGTCGCCCTTGTTTAACAGGGATGAAAGGCGATCACCCATGCGGGGATTTCCGCTGATATGGAAATCTATACACTGAATAGTGAATGATCCAACGATATCGATAACGGAATACGAGGTTGAAGTGGCTTTTGTCAAATTTCGATAGGTCAGGCGTGTTGAGTTGAGTTGAGTTGAGTCAAGAATTGACATCGCAGCACTTGGGGCATTCCCATGCATGCTCCGTCCTCCTCATCTTCAGCAGCCAGTGCAGAGTTTTAATATTGATGGTTCCGGTCAAAATCTAGGTAAATGTCCGTCTTACCTTTCCCCTGAGTGTAGTGAGCCGGAGCCAGACCCTCTGGTTACACCCAGGTGCCTCATTCTCTCCAGGCCATGATAATTTTGTTTCTCTAATGATTCCGTTGCTTGTTCCCAAAGGGCCTTGACCACATCTGCCTTGCCATGTATCAATTCACTATCCAGTGGTGCAGATCCAGCCATTCTGTCTGCCTGTTCATTACCGACCACGCCGGCATAGTCTGGAGAGAAGAAAAGGCGCGTTTTGATGTTCTAATAACTGAGACAGGATGGCTGAGCGAAGATTGGATGGCTGAGGAGCGACGAGGTGATGGCTGAGGAGCGACGAGGTGATGGCTGAGGAGCGACGAGGGGATGGCTGAACAGAACGAGATGGCTGAGCGAAAAGGTGATGGCTGAGAACAGATGGCTAAACGAAGGAACGACTAAACGAGGGGATGGAATAACGACGAGGTGATTAATCGAGGAGGGGATGGCTGAAACAAGAAGTGGCTGAGTGACGAGGGGAAGAGAAAAGGTGATTGAACAACGAGGGGTTTACTGAGCGACGAGGGGATGGCTGAGCGACGAGGTGATTTTCAAAGTCGAGGTGAATCTGAGCGAAGAGGGGACGTGACTAAACTGATTTGTGACAACAGCGACGAGGAAATACCTTAGCGACGAAGATGGCTGCGACGAGGAGATGGCTTTCGACGAGGAGACGTGTAGATGTACAAAACTTCATGCGCCTTCAGGAATGCTAGGCATATATAAAGCCAGTTTTATCGGTCATCAAGTGGGAACAACCTCACTCCCGTCGCAATGGTTCCCAGGACTACCTAACCATTCAATGCCTGGTAACTAAGGTAATTTTTCTAAAAACACAGCGAGCCACACTGAAACGACCTTCCAACGGGTATAAACAGAACGAATGGAAGACCTGACGAAAAGAACAGAATAAAGTGAGTGGCTAAACAGAACAGAATAAACAAGAAGTGATTAAACAGACCAGAATAAACAAAAAGTGGCTAAACAGAACAGAATAAACAAGAAGTGGCTAAACAGAAAGAACAAACAGTATTAACAAGAAGTTACCAAACAGAAAAAAAAAAAAGAAGAAGAAGTACAATCATTTTTAAGAAGACGTGACTAAACTGAAAACAAACTTTTGTAACAAGCAGTGACCAAACAGGCAACAGACTGTAAATATAAAAGTAAACAAAATAATAGAAAAAAAAAAACGTGCAAAAACACAACCGAACTTTTCGCTTTTGCTATTTGTTCGTCCGTCCGTCCAACCACCTGTCCATCTCTCCATTCATCTCTCCATCCATTCATCCATCCATCCATTCATCCATCCATCCATTCATTGTCCAATTAAAAGTGAGTAAACGACCCTTTTCCACGCCCCCATGGGCATTATGTATGTAGGGCTATCCCTATTATTTGATAGACCAATCGGCACTCAGTAGGTGATGTGGTCAACACAATGCTAGCCGCTTTTACTTCCCACAATTTTACCTGGTACCCCATTTTAGACTGCGTCGACCTGAGAGCCAAGATCATTTGTGGAGAGAAAGAATTTTTTGTTGTTGTCATATTGTGCCTTTACATGTCACATGTCGGCTCTGTGGCTAAGTCGATGCGAACGGTTCGTAATGCCGGGGTGCCGGGTTCGATCACAATGCTGGCCGCTTTTACTTCCCATAAGTTTACCTGGTACCCCATTTTAGCCTGCGTCGACCTGAGAGCCTAGATCACTTGTGGAAAGAAAGAAAAAAGTCCGGCTCACTCAGGATTTGTGTTGTTGTCATATTGTGCCTTTACATGTCACATGTCTGGCTCTGTGGCTAAGTCGATGCGAACGCTTCGTAATGCCGGGATGCTGGGTTCGATCCCAGCTGCGGGCCATGCGCCTAACGTTGGTTTCGACAGTGGTATCAAGAAAGCCGACCGTCCAGAGTAATGGCAAACTACTGGACGTAAATTTGCCTAGAAAAACCACACTACAACCAGGGGCTGTTGGGGTTGGTTCTGCAACGTCCTGTGAAGGATACGCAACTAACAATTTTTTAACATGTCACATAAGTCTCGCAGTTTAATTTTTCCGTTACGTTTTGTCATGTGCAATCCTTCTCGATATCACAGATGTGATAAGGTCTAGCACGTTTTGCTTCTTCTCATCAAAGTTCACCCTAGGGTTTCTCGTGAATGCCCTTGTTCCCTTAGTCCCTCTGTTTCCCATTTTTGTGCCTGTTTGGTGTTTCTCTCGTCTTTTCTCAGAATGTGTCCAATTTATCCCCGTCTCTCTCTCTCTCTCTCTCTCTCTCTCTCTCTCTCTCTCTCTCTCTCTCTCTCTCTCTCTCTCTCTCTCTCTCTCTCTGTCATAACTATTGATGCTAGTGGTTGCCCAGACATTTTTGTTGCCTTTTCTCCACTCTTAAATTTATCAAACTAATTGACGCAAATATGCCTAGGAAAACCACAACAGCTGTGGTTGGTTCTGTAACGTTCTGTAAAAGATACGCAACGAATTACTTGAATTCATACCATTTTATTTCATCATTTGTATTCGATTACATTTAACTATCTTTTCCTATGCGCTATATTTAATATATAATTTCATCTATATACAGCTTCCATTCCATTAGTGGTTCTCCGACTTTCACTGGTATATATTAATACTGAAATAACATTGGACCTGAAATTTGGTTCCAAAACTTAACAATTTAGAGTTTCATTTTCTGTTCCAGCTCTAGAAAACTCGCGATGACATGGGAAAGCGTGTCACAAATTTATGTTTTTGTGTTTCGTTGAAAATCAAAATTACTGCCTAAATGAGTCAATTAATCTGGTACTGTAACGTTTTTGGTATGTAGTTTTTCACTTCTGCTTGGTCTGTTATTGGTGTCTCTAATATATATTCTGTTTTCATCTCTTATTTGTAGTCAAATTATTAATATTTTTTGCTAAATAATGTTTTTTTTGTATGTGTGTGTGGCAAGTCACTGTGGTTTTTATTTCGAAAAAAAAAAAAAATCTTCTGCTATCTAGAATCGTCTGGTAATCTTAGATACAGGGAATGAGTGGTCTCCAGGCATGGTGTCCGCCTCGAGTGCTGGAGGTCCCGGGTTCAGACCCCGGTGAAGGCTAGGATTTTTTCACGTGGACTTCTAGTAAATTTCCCCTGGTGTCCGGGTAGAAATATCGGACACCCGTGTGTATTGTTTGACACGTAAAGAAAATCCCCTGGCAGTTGGAAATCGAAAAGAGTAGCCTGATGGCGCTGCCCGGGCAAAAATTTTGAATTAAAAATCTACCTTCTTCTTCTTTTCTTCTTCTTCCTCGCTTTCTTCTTCAGCGGAGTTCTTCTTCACTTGTGCTTCTTGAGAATCTTTAGACTTCTTCTTTTTTCTTCTTGAGTCTTCTTCTTCTAGAACTTCTTCTTCTTCTTCTGATCCGTCTTCTTGAACATAAACATAAACTTCTCTTCTTCTTCTTCTTCTTCTAAAGTCACTTCTTCTTCTTCTTCACTGAAGGGTTCTTCTTCTTCTCTTCTTCCCAGTAGTTCTTCTTCTCTTCTTCGTTCTTCAAATTCTATCTTTCTTCTGCTGTTTATCTTCTTCTTCTTCTTCTTCTTTTCTTCTTCTTCTTCTTCTTCTTGTTCTTGTTCTTATTTCTTCTTCTTCTTCTTCTTCTTTTTCTTCTTCTTTCTTCTTCTTCTTCTTCTTCTTCTTCTTCTTCTTCTTCTTCTTCTTCTTCTTCTCTTCTTTCTTCTTCTTCTTCTTCTTCTTCTTCTTCTTCTTCTTCTTCTTCTTCTTCTTTGCGTCCACTGGCTCTAAACTGCGGTGGAAAGTTCTGGTTGTTCGTTCACCGCTGGAGTTTAGCCTTGTTGCAGAATCTGAGTGCACATCAGTTTTATAGATCTGACTTTTTGAATGCAGACTGTTGGTTTCTTGCTTTTCAGGTAGATGTACTTCGACAGCAAAGGAAATCTCAAATTAGTCGATTAATACGACATGCTTGTAGGGAAGGCAGTGGGGTCATAAACATTAAAATATCTGTGTGCAAATAAACAACAATTTGTATAGTATTTTGCTTGTCTGTTCAAGTCTCTGGTAATTTAGGATTTAAAAGTCTGTATAAATTAGCACAAATTATATGTATATTACTGACCAAATCTATTTAGATCCTAGCCATTTTGGCTTAAAAGCAAGCATCTATTCACTGCTCTACGCCGATTCCCGTAACCAATAGCGATGTTGAAATTTACCATAAATTATCGATAATTGTGTACTGCGCCATCTTGAACAAACATGTCGATTGCCTGATTGGCAATTCCGAGATATGATTCCAGCGTTTACTATGTGGCATGAAACAGCATGCTAAATGTGGACACATTTGTAGCACTGCATGTAACTTCTAGCGGCGCATAGTTTATTCCGAGGTAGTAGATTATCTTCACTGTAATTCGACATTATCTTTTGCTTCTGATTTGTTTTCTAGCTTGCGAAAAAATTTTGAAAGTATTCATCATTGAAATAATGTGGACACAAACAATACATTGAAAAGATTATTGCCTGACATATTTCGCTGTATTTCGTCAAGTATTTGATACCACATTTTTCAGTTGACAACGGGAAACCATAGTTTTGAATATCCCATAATAGGCCAAGAAACTGCGATTGAAATGCCTTGGGTACGATTCTTTGTTATATCCCACCATCCGAACAGTGTTCTTGCTGAAATGCACCGCAGCCACATGAACTACAGAGCTTCCCACAACACGTGACCAGAGGGACAAGACATCTAAGACAAACTTTGAGGAACCCTTTGAGACTTGCTGCCTAAGTGCCGGTTCCTCATTTAAGCTTCTCGAGTGGGTTCTGGGGTCCCTATGGGGGGGGGGGGGGGGGGGACCAAGAATAGACCCACTGCTTACTTACAAGCATGCCTTAAGTGTCTACTAAATGGAAGCTTCCTTCGAAGTCGAAGTACACATGGCTGAGAGGCAAAGAACGAGCCGTCTGTATGCAAATGAGTGATATGTGTACGCAACACTCAGTCTGGAACAGGACAGTCAAGAAGTGGACGAACAACCAGAACGTTCCACAGGAGTTTAAAACTGGTGAACGCGGAAAAAAAAGACATCACTAATCTGAGCGTATCATACAGCTCGCAAAGAAGAAGAAGAAGAAGAAGAAGAAGAAGAAGAAGAAGAAGAAGAAGAAGAAGAAGAAGAAGAAGAAGAAGAAGAAGAAGAAGAAGAAGAAGAAGAAGAAGAAGAAGAAGAAGAAGAAGAAGAAAAAGAAGAAGAAAAAAGAAGAAGAAAAAGAAGACAAGATGGAGAAAAATAAGAAGAAGATTTTCCAGCATCTACTAAATGGTGATAGTCCAATAATTTGTAGAGGCAAATAAACATTTAATCGACGATATGGTTAAAATTACTTTGTTGCAAGTAATGTACAAATAGAAGAGGCATGGACGGAGCTGCTATTATCAAATCTGAACGGGCTCAGTTACAGGCCAAAGTGAACTATAAACAGGATGATGATGATGATTTAAGCTGGGTTGAGCCACGACCGCAACTGTGTAGATTCGAATGAAGCGCCTCTAACGCCAGCCACAAGCCAGTTCGCTACAACGATTTCCTGTGTACGAACTAAGCCTCCGATAAACCTCTTCTAGCTGAGATTAAAAATATTAAAAAGTCCACATCCCCCCCCCCCTCCCACACTTCACCCATCTTATTTAAAAACAAAACTTAAAAACCATGAACGCTCACCAATGAATACTTAAAAGCCACGCATTTGTTCATTTCTAAATTTAGGGTTAAAAATACATCGGTCGTTATTTCCCCCCACCCCCACACCCACTTTTTTTTTCTTTCTCTCTTTTGTTTGTTACGCCAACCCGAACAACAAACATTAGTCAACAAGCAGACGGCGATCGAGGATTGCACGGTTGAGTTGCAAGACAGAAGCAACTTTTTCCCACAACAAGCCCTGGAATAGTCATTAAGTCGCTACACTTAAAAATCGTTCATGAGCGGCACACGGGGAGCGCCGATGAGTCTGTGCACGTTGGCACATGTTTCATCAAACGGTCTCGGAGTTTTGTCAGTTGCCTGCCAAATTTAACCTGGAATTTTGTCGTTAATTAATTATACTGCCGTCTAACTAAAGCTGTGGGTGAGTGTCAAGTTATTTAACCCTATTCCGTTCGAAATAATTCCCCCATGCGTTTTATTGGAATTCGTTACATGATATATATTTTTTAATCAACTTGTTGCGCTTTTCCAGGTAGTAATATTTAATATTGAATCTTTCTACTGGTTGTTTGTCTTTAAGAAAGAGAAAAGGGGTTTTTGAGCTGAAATGCGATAGAAAGATTTTCAGAATATCTTGGACAAAGAAGAGAAGAAATACTGACATCTTGAAACATCTGAACATCAAGAAAGAGTGGCTAAAAAACCATCCTGTCTCGGAAGCTGAAATATTTTGGCCATATCAAGCGCCACGACAGATTGGAAAAAAAAAAAAAATAATACCAGAAGGCATGGTACCAGCAAGGAGGCGCAGGGGCCGACCAACACGAAGATGGGCACAGAATATAAGTGACTCCTTTAGTATGAAAGTACATGAGGCCGGAGAGTTGGCCAGAGACCGAGTTTCTTTCAGGCAGACCGTGATGAGAGCGACGTTCTACAAAAGACCTTCTACTTGATGATGACTGGTTGGTTAGTTATAGTCTGTTTCAGAAAATCCTGGTTCTTGAAGATTCTGGTCCTTTTAAGTTTCCGAATCTCTTCTTTTTTCCTAACTTCGGTTCTTCAGTAAGCAATGGCAAAACCACTGAACGTCTCTTGCCTCTTCTTGGGTTCTTCTGCAACGTCTTTAAAGGAGAACGCAAAACTAACTTCTTATTGTTATTATTAGCTTATTTCTTCTTGGTGGAGGGGGGTGGCCGGGGGGGGGAGGATTCTTTCTTCTTCTTATTCTTTCTTCTTCTTCTTCTTCTATTCTTCTCTCTTCTTCTTCTTTCTTCTCTTCTTCTTCGTTTTTCTTCTTCTTCTTCTTTCTTCTTCTCTTCTTCTTCGTTTCTTCTTCTTCTCTTCTTCTTCTTCTCTTCTTATTCTCTTCTTTTGTCTTCTTCTCTTCTTCTTCTTCTTCTTCTTTCTTCTTCTTTCTTCTTCTTCTCTTCTTTTCTTTTCTTCATTCTTCTTCTTTCTTCTTTTCTTCTTCTTCTTTTCTTCTTTCTTCTTCTCTTCTTTTCTCTCTTCTTCACCTTCTTCTTTCTTCTCTTTCTTCTTCTTTTCTTCTTTTTTTTCTTTCTTCTTTCTTCCTTCTCTTCTTCTTCTTCTTTCTTATATTCTTTTTTTTCTTCTTCTTCTTCTTTTTCTTTTTCTTCCTTTCTTCTTCCATTCTTCTTCTCTTCTTTTCTTCTTATTCTTCTCTTCTCTTCTTCGTCTCTTCTTTCTCTCTCTTCTTCTTCTTCTTCTTTTCTTCTTCTTCTTCTTCTTCTCTTCCCATTCTTCTTCTTCTTCTTTTCTTAGTTCTTCTTTTTCTTCTTCTTCGTTCTTTCTGTATTCTTCTTCTTCTTTTCATTCTTCTTCTTCTCTTTTCTTCTTCTTCAGAGGAGGATCTTCTCTTTCTCTTCTTCTTCTTGAGCGTCTTCTTCTTATTATTCTTCTTCTTCTTCTTCTTATTCGCTTAGTCTTCGTCTTCTTGAGTTCTTCTTTCTTCTTCGGAATTTCTTCTTCTTCTTCTTCTTCTTCTTATTCTTCTTTTCTTCTTCTATTCTTCTTCTTCTTCTCTTCCACCCTGTACCTCATCGAAAGTGTCGGGGGGAAATGTAACATTCGCTGATGAGCTCTGTCAAGAGCACTATAAAGACTATGTTCATTTCTGTAACGCTGTTCATAATGCCATCACTCCATATTTTCCGAGGTCCTCCCCTCCCTTTATACCCGTTGTAACGTTTTAGTGTGAATCGCAGTAGCAGATAGTACCATGGCATTCCTGTTAGGTGTCCAAACCACTAGATTTTCCTTCCTATTTTTTTTTCGATTTGGTATAAAACCAGACACCGATTAAAATCAAACAATTGGCTTGCTCACAGTAACTTGAGTAAACTAAGTAAGGAGAACTTTTCACAACAGCAGATTGCACGCGTTTCATAGGCGTTCCACTCTAAGGTAATCATCTGCAGCATTAGTCTTCTGTGAAGTGCAGCATATTTTAATTGAGTAGGGGATAGGCTATCAAAGCCATTCTGACGCATCACTGCACATGTGAACTGATTTCCAAACAATCTCACAAGTCTGTATGTTGCTGAATATTCTATGCTTTTTAGGGGATACAAAAATTATTAGTCAAATAAAGATCAAAGACATTCGCCTCTTTAGGAAAACAGCGCCGAATGTGCAGTTGTAACTATAGAATCACAACGTCATAGGGAATCAAAAGCATGTTAATCCGTACAGGAGTTTTTGAGATATTTGTTAAAGTGTGTGAGGGCATGAGATTTAAAACGCACTGTAGTACTACTTGTTTCCTGTTGATGCTGAAAATATGGGAGTCAGTTTAGAGCACTGAATCTGCCATATCACACCACATGGAACGGGGCGTGCTAGAAAAGCCGCTACGCTAGTTTAGATATCTCCACATGTGATAGGGCTAATGCGAACAACCGCACATCTTGGCCCTAGAACAATGAAACCGATCAGACACCAGCGGGAATTGCCGATTTACGGCGGGGAAAACCCAGGCCTCGACGCCCATTTCCCATATGTGTCAAATCCCGGGTGTGGTCGAGAAGACTATGAGAGTATCAAGGTTTGAAATTTTAGAGGGAGATTTGGAACAACGAAATGTCAAGGTACTAATATAAGACTCACCTCCCATGTTGACCTACATTAAACTGATGCTAGGCACAGTCCTATAAAGTAACAGTTGACCAAATCACCAATCGAGTGCTTGCTTGTCTGTAAAAATATTAACCTTACTAATAATCTGGCATCATATATCTACCTTACACACGTACTTAAAAGAATCACAAACAATATAATACTCAGAAATTACTTGCGCTGGAGCCCACAATGTCAAAGAAAAAAAAAGGGCAGACAAAACACTACACGGAGAAAAGAGCAGATAATGCGGTAAATGGATGGGGAAGACATATGGTGAGCTGCACACAATAGTAAAGAAAAAAGACGATTTGACGTGGGAGCCTATGCTCCGCTGTGAGAAAAAAAGGACGACAAATAAACTTCTTTTTAAGCGTTCACCGGCTATAAACTCCGAAGAAAAATTCTGGTTATTCGTCCACTTTTAGACTAGAATTTGAGTGTGCGTACACATTCGTTTTACATATCTGGCTTATTTCTATGCAAACTGTTGGTTCCTCTCTTCTCAGATAGCACGCTGATTTCGAAGGCACCACTCCTTTTTTCGTCGACCTCTACGACACGCTTTTAGGGGGAACCGGAACCTATACGTGGGTTTTGATAGACCAGTCGCACTGTGTGAGTGGTAAGGTCCTCTGACACCGACCACCTTCACTTCCCACCTGGTGTCTGTTTTAGGCTGAGTCAGCCTGGAAGCCACGTTAATCTATATACTGTAAATCTTGCGATTTAAACTCTAGACCTTCGGGTCAGTAGGCGCAGGACCAGTGCTTTTTTAATTGATTCTGTCGAGCTCCAACGAAGCTTTTCTTAACCAATCACAATTATTACTTTGCCTGTCTTCTTCTGAAAGTCCATATGTCTATCTACAACCTTCCGTTTAATGTATTTGTAATCAACTTTGATACAGATGATTCTCCAAGCCATGATGTTAAACTGTCCAGCATCTGTTTCTCTCGGTCTCCCTCTGCCTCTCCTGCCCTTCAACTTTCCTACCGTCACGATGTACTCCAGTTTTCTCCTTCTCATCACATGACCAAAGAATGTAGATTGTCTCTTTCTGATGTGATCAGTCAGTTCTCTTTGTGAGTCAGTTTCTTTCAAGACATCATCATTTCTGTTTTTATCTGTCCGGGGTATTCTCATTATTTGTCTATACAACCACAGCTCCACAGCTTCAAAGTAAAATTTGCCCCTAAGTAAGTAAAGTAAAAGACCCTTTTCCACGCCATCAGCGTATAGGGCATATAGGGCTAGACCTATATTTTTATAGACCAACTGGCACAAGTTGGGTGATGTGTCAGCTTTACTTTCCCGGGACTGCACCTGGTACCCACCCAAGGCTGGGTCAACCTGGGAGCCAAAGTCATTTTTGAAAAAAGTCCGGCTCCGCCAGGAAGCGAACCCACGACCTTCCGATTCGCGACGGGCGTCTAGCCGCTCTGCCACGGCGACTCCCTTTGCCCCTAAGCAGTGTGATTTTATTTTAATTTATAGTGTCACCCACTTTTCCAGTTGTCAGCCAGAGGCGAAACAAGCCCTAGTACTTTTAACGGGTACATGGAATAGGCAGTCTGTGCTCTCTCTCTGTCCCCTAACTTCCATAAGGTGACACGGTGAGGTATTGGTAAATGGAGATTACGCAACTGGAGTGATAAGGCCACGCTTACTCTGAGACGTGTTGACCACACTACAATAGGTGTCATCAGCTCCTAATTAAACCACAACAAAGGAAGCCTAGAGGGACACTGGACACTCCTGGATGTCCCTCTTAATAGATCCCCTTTTAGCTTCATACCTATGTATGTGCCCTGTTAAAAGATTAGAGGTAAAACAGCATTGTAGCTTAATCCCATTGTTGCGTCTGACTGAAAACGCCGTGTCTGTCCGGTATTGCATCTATCGTGTCATTTCTTTGTTTGCACACAACGCGTCTACTAAGAGATTGTTTGATTGGAAGATTGAACAACCAGATTTGACCAATGGACAAAGTTGAAAAACTGGCTGAAACCTTGTCTGCGCTAGTACACATTTTAGTCTAGGTTGTGCTGGGAGCGTTAGAAACATTTTAAGTATCCTTTGTCGAGGTGTCAAAGGTAAACTAACATATTTAATCTAAGAATTCTATAGATATATTCAAATTTGTTCTGGCGATCCTCGTATTGTGATGGATTTAATGTGGAGTTTTGCTAGAATATCGCAAGCTGTTGTTTTTTAACGTTGATAAATTCAGTGTTTAGAACATTTTTTAGCGTTTAACTTAGTTAGTGATCGATTCGGTATGAAGTGTTACTCAGTTCTGGTACAGGTTTGTATTTTTCAAAATTGTGATAAGGATTTGACTGAAACGTTCTAGTGTTCATGTGTAAGTCTTTTTCTCTTATAACAAACTAAAGGTTAGTTGCGTATCCTTTACAGGACGTTGCAGAACCAACCCCAACAGCCCGTGGCTGTTGTGTGGTTTTTCTAGGAAATTTACGTCCAGTAAGTCTGACACTGCTCCTGGACTGTCGGCTTTCTTGATACCACTGTCGAAACCAACGCAAGGCACATGGCCCACAGCTGGGATCGAACCCGGCATCCCAGCATTTATGGCAAACTACTTAATCATAAATTGCATTGTGTTAATTTATTTTAGTCTTCAGTATAAATATTTATTATCTATTTATTATCTATCTCTTGCGTCTTCTTCTTTTTCGCGTTAGCCGGCGTAAACTCCGGCGGAGAGTTCTGGTTGTTCGTTTTAAATATCCGGCTTATTTGTATAGCGACTGTTAGTTCCTTGCCTCTCAATCAGTTACACTATAACCGTTCTTCGACCCTTTTACACCCGCAAAGAGGATGTCTGTGGAAGAGCGAAAAGCACTTCTTAAAGCCTGGATGCCGGGTTCGATCAAGGTTGCAGGGGATTTGGCGGCAGACCGCATTGTGCTGCTTTCGACAGTGATATCGATAGCCAACCGATGAGGAAGCAATGGCACTCTAATACACGTAAATTTTTGTAGGAAAACCACAACATCACACACACACAGACACACACACACACACACAGACACACACACGCACACACAAATAGCTGTGATTGGTTCTGCAACGTCTTGTAAAGAATATGTAAATAACCTTTAACCGCAAAGGCCAGCTACAGTGCCCACGGTGCTTTGTGAATATTTTCGGAGTGACGCCAGAGAGAGCCCTGTCACTTAGACATGATGGAAGCAGAGCTAGAGGTCGATCAAACAAGCAATGGTAAGATGGACTATGCTAGGACTATGCTAGGCCGTACATACCCGCACCTGCGTAGCACATACCACCCGATATCTTTTCAATAGCAACCGCTGATACGTAGATCGAGACTAGAGGAGAAGAAGAAGAAGAAAAAGAAGAATTCACTGTGTGGGTTTCGGAGCCCCATTGTGGAGAAAACAAGCATACACCCACTGCCACTTCAACATGCATGTCGTAAGAGTCAAGTACTCGGGGATCTCCTTTGAAATATAAGTACATATGTTTGAGAGGCAAGGAACCAACAGTCTGCATACAACTAAGTCAAGGAACCAACAGTCTGCATACAAGGTCTGAAAAACGGATGTGCGCGCATTAAAAAAAGAAAAAGGAAGAAAGAAATTAAGAAAGAAAAGAAGACCCAGTCTCCTCCACGATTCGATTCTCATAATATTGTCCGAAAACAAAGGGGACATTTTTCCCTCCCTAAGTTAATTGTAAATACTCATTCGATTATTTGTCAGTCTTCTAAACTTTCTGTAATTTTACCATTCAATCTATTTACGTTTTGTTTACTGTCTCCCTCAGGAAGCAATGATAACATCCAATGAGACAACATCAAGCCCTCGTGACCACACCGCTCTGACACTGCTGCCCAACTCTGGATTGCACAGCGCTAGCCTAAATTTAGAGAACTGTCACCAGCTGTCATATCATCTTCATTTCTGCAAGGGAACGTAAGCTTATTAAAGGAAATCAGTCGTAGCCACACAGTCCAACAAGTTTGCTGATCTATCTGTGCGCGTACCTACTCAACCATATTATATAGTGAGTAAAATAAACAATTTGAGCGATATTGTATGTTGGAGACGTATAGATACCTAACTGGAGATCGAATAAGCAGCTCTTTGATTGATTTTACGTCTACTGTGTGAGTATCTATCCAACTTGAACGATAAAGTAATATTGTGTTAGATTCTACATGCTTGTAGCGTGTTCGGACCACATTCTTGTCATACACTCACATTTTTAAGGACTTTTCATGTGTAGTGTAAAGTTATCTAACTTGAAACTGCGCTAGTAACATTCTTCTACAAAATACAAGAAACGTGTGGCTACCTACATTAGAAGTCGGATACTTGATATTTTGATAGAAGATACAAGAGTTGAAAGTGAGGCTACCCAACTTAAAGTTTACAGGTCATTTTTGCAAATTGTACATGCAATAATTGCCAAGCCATACGCAAGTAATAGCGTTGACACTTTAGACGCTTTCAGTATTTTTTCTCAAGATTAACCCAACCTGTTTAAGAAACTGAATCAGCACAGTGAAAAATGTCCCTCACAAATGCGTATAACAGAAGTCGTTTCTTCATTTAAAAAACTAATTAACGGACCTATGATGTACTGAGCAGATACTTATTGGATATGTCTTCATTAGACTTCAGCGTTTCTCATATTTCTGGTCAATCATCTGGTGAATAAGAGAGCATTAAACTTTTCAACGGCTGTTGAAGTACACTCAGTTCAACATCTTGTTGGAAGTTAGTTTAATGACGTAAAACACTGGTGTAGACTTCTCGTCGCGCCTACAATACTTCCTACCTTCAAGATAGGAATCGAACCTCAACCTTTTATCATGATGGTGCAGTGTGCCGGCTGCGACCGTCCCATCTTGGACAGGTTTCTGCTGAACGTCCTGGATCGGGCCTGGCACACAGCTTGTGTCAAGTGCTCAGACTGTAAAGGTAACCTCACAGAAAAGTGTTTTTTCCGAGATGGCAAGTTGTACTGTAGGACTGACTTCTTTAGGTGAGTACTGGAATTATGGATTTGTTATTGTTATTGTTTTGTTCTTCATCATTGACATCTTCTTCTTCTTCTTCTTCTTCTTTTCTTCTTCTTCTTCTTCTTCTTCTTCTTCTTCTTCTTCTTCTTCTTCTTCTTCTTCTTCTTCTTCTTCTTCTTCTTCTTCTTCTTCTTCTTCTTCTTGAGCTGTCTCATTCAGTTGTTACTCGTTTGACTTACTTTTGTAAAACCTCTCTCCCACTTTAGTTAAAACCCTGTCTCATTTTCAACAGAGTCAATCTGCACCCCCAAAAAAATTGAGTCAGATCTGTAAAACGGATGAGCATGCAGCACTCGGGTTAAGTGAACGAACAACCAGAACTTTTTGCCGTATTTTACAGCCTGTAAACGCGAAGAAGAAGTAGAACTTTGAATCAATATTGGGAAAGTTTCATGCCGGAGGGAACAAATTAAAAAAAAAAAAAATTCACTGGGTCACAATTGTCGCTTCGCCCCAGAGATACCATCCTCCCAATCACCGCCTCATCACGGCTACACTTTTAAGTCCAGATGCCGTGCAGATAAAACACCATAATTTCCACAACAGTAATAACAACAACAGCAGTCTGTGATACGATCATCACCAACCAACCACGCGTGAATGTTAACGAGGGTTTACCTAACCTCGCCAAGTAACCATGTATTGGCAGACGTGGAATCGCAGCCATCTTACAATGACTTCCCATGAAGCGTAGAGATAAGTCCGACTTGCATTCGGATACTCTTAATGTATCGGCCGGGGCTTTGTTTGGAGTAGAATTAACATAATTTCTCCTAATGTCCTGTTTTAATTGTTTATTTTTTCATTGTTTAGCTTTCCATGTTTGGCCAACCATATGTTTGAAAGAGAGAATCATTCAGTTTGCGATTAGCGTTGAATTTAGAGTTTTGCAACGCTGGTTAATGGCCAGTTTACATTTCTAGTGGAAACGTGTCTGGCTTTCCATTTAAGAGAGTTGCAGAAGGTGAGAGAAATGGATACTAAAAACTGTAAAAACCGACTAAAATAATTATAGATAAATGACTGATATTCCTGAAGTGGTGCGTTGACGGAATATAAGGAATTACACGGTGTGAAAGAATCGCCACTGATATAACAAAACAAATTTCAGTTAATCAATATATTTAAAAAAAAAAAATAACAACAACAACAAAGCTGGGGTTGGATAGGACCCGCTTTGGAAAAAAAAAAATACGTGTGGCGTCTTTAGATTAGGGGTTGCGAACGCGCATATTAATTTTGATTCCTCGTGCAGACGTTTTGCCAGCAGATCGCCATGGGTTGGTTTCGACAGTGGTATGGAGAACCTTTCGGAGGTAATGGCAAACTACTTAACGTAAGATCGCAAAAAATTATGGGGTTTGTTCTGCAATATATTGTTAGAGATATGCAGCGATTTTATTATCTTAAACTATTAGGATGTTCCTCGACTGTAACGGTTTGACTGAAGAGTGAAGAAATCATTAACAAAATAAGGGGGAGAAAAGAATTTAAAAATTTCAAGTCGAGGGTGTTTGCAATGGAACAGGGGTTTATCCATTGTGAATTCTCCGTGTTGCTTTCAGGTCGCACTTGTGCTGGAGGGGGGCGGGGGGGGGGGGGGGTCGGCACACTCCGCTGCCCCCTACCCACAAGCCAAAGTCGCTAAAGTCCTCTAATTAAGAGTGTTTCTTTTGAATCTGCCAGAGAAACTAATCGTCTGCACAAAAAATAAACCATATCTGTAGAACGGATGTGCTAACAGAACTCAACTAGTGGAACAAGACGACAGACCAGAAGTAGACGAACAACGAGAACTTTCTGTTTGCAATGGGTGAACGAGAAGAAAAAGAAGAAGAACAACAACAATAACAACAACAGCAACAATAACAACATGCACGGGAATAAGAACAAGAAGCGGAAGAAGAAGAAGAAAAAGAAAATGAAGAAGAAGAAGAAAAGAAAAAAAAAAAGAATAAACAAAGCAAAAAACATTATACTGAGAGACAGCCACAGTGGCACTTGGTTCCATAAACCTAACACACAACGAATGTTGCAAAACACAAAACACAACATAAAGCAACTGTTGCAGCCCCATCTATCACAGGCAGTGTTGTAGATCAACGATAAATATGATGATGACAATGATGGTGTTTGAGATCAAATTACCAGAGTGTTATAAAACATATACATACACAGGGTAATATGTGGTAATGAGATTGTCAACACAGAACTAATCTCATACCTGCGGGTTATAAACGTGTATCTCTAGTTGAGGATCAGTAGCGTTTATTACCATGCAGTAATTGTAGCGGCACAGCTGGGTCAGTAGCGTGCACAGCTGGGTCAGTAGCGTGCACCACTGGATACTTTGGACTAGGAAGGCTTCATGAATTATGCCCGTTTGATATCACATAGTCCAGACATATTCGGTGCCTCCAGAGCAGAGTTTCTCAACCTGTGAGTTGCGGCCCCTGGGATTGGGAGTGAGAGAAAGAGGTGGGGGGTGAAGACCCTTTCACTGTAGTCGCCTAAGACCATCGGATAACACATATTTACTGAAGTAATGAATTAGCAACACAAATATTTTTGTTGTTGTTGTTGGGGGTCACCATAACACGGTGAACTGTATCAAAGGGTCATGACATTAGGGATTTTGATAACCACTGCCTTAGAGAGATAGGATGTTGCAAGCATTTTGAAAGCAACGTGTTCATATCACTGCTATTAATACGAGCATTGGGAGTAAAGTTCGGCCCAGCCAATCATGAAAAGCACACCGGACGCACACGAAGCCTTGTCAACCACCTTAGGACTGGCACTATATACCGCGCGACGCGGATGCATATGTTGAAGAGGGGTCTGAGCACCTTTGAACGTGTCCGGAGTGCTGTGAAGATAATCCAACTCATGTCTCAATAAGGCAGCAAAAAGAACAATTTTCCACGAAAATGGGCATTTTGGGTATAGAGTAAACTGTCAATTAATAATAGTTTTTTCCAGGACGTTGCAGGAGCATCCTCAGCTTGTGTTTGACTTGTGGGTTTTCTAGGCAAATTTACGATCAGTATATTGCCATTATTACTCAAAGGTCGGCTCGCGATACCACTGTCAAAACCAATGCAAGGCAGTCTACTGCCAAATGGCCTGCAGTTGGGATGGAACCCGGCCCCTTACTAATCGGAAGCGCGTTCGCAACGCCTAAGCCACAAACTGTTATTACTGGTTGTGTCTACCACTTTTGTGGTGTAGTCTTAGGATTTAGAGCCGCGTGGACAGTGCTGTCGCCATGTAGTGTGCAGTCAGGATTTTAATTTGTATCGGCTGTATAGAGCTAGACTTATATTTTATAGACCAAACGCGTGTGATGTGGTCAATATCGCACTAGCCGCCTTTACCTCCCATGACTTTACCGGGTACCCGTTTTATGCTGTGTCGACTTGGAAGCCACGGCCATTTCTGAAGAGAGGAAAAAAAAACACACGTCGGCCTTGATGCAGATTTGAACCTACAACCTTCGGACCTGAGGGGAACAACTAGCTGCTACACCACGGCGGCTTCCAGCTGGACAATTAGGACCCATCCGGACAATTTGTGTATGTGCTGTGGCTAATAGTGACGGTGGTGGTGGTGATAATAGTAGTAGCAGCCGCAACAATATTCGTTGTTGTAGTTTCACCCCTTCAGATTTGCAACGTTTTCTTTGCGTTCACCTTCTGTTAACTCCGGCGCAAAGTTCTGGGTGTTCGTCCACCTCCGTACTTTAGTCTTGGTCCAGAATATGTGTTGCATGCACATCCGTTTCACAAATCTAGCTTTTTTGTATGCATATATGCAGTACCTTGTTTATCATACAGATGCACTCCGGCTTCGAAGAAAACTACAAGTTAATCGACTCTTACGACATGTTTTTTGGGTAGGCAGTGGGTCTGTTTTTGTTTTCCCTATAATAGGGCCCGAAACCCACACGGATCTATATCTGTCTTCATTTATTTCTATTTATACATTCCTTTTAAGAATATTTGATGATATATTTTTTGTAATATTATTATACTTAATTTGCTTATCAGCAAATTGTTATTACTTTTACGCTCGTAAACTAGAATCAAGTCCTTTGAGGCCTTGATAGTCATTTCCTGCTTTGATCTATATCTTATCTTCATCAAACTCCAGCCTATTTCTCTCTCTCTCTCTCTCTCTCTCCCTCCCTGTCTACATATCCGCCTTCCCGTCACATCCACCAACCCTTTCTCTCTCTCTCTCTCTCTCTCTCTCTCTCTCTCTCTCTCTCTCTGTCTGTCTCTGCCTATCTGTCTGCCTGTCATATCCACCAATTCTCTCTCTCTCTCTCTCTCTCTCTCTCTCTCTCTCTCTCTCTCTCTCTCTCTCTCCTCCCCTCACCTTCCAAGCAAACCCAACAACATTTAAATCCTTATTCTCCTTCCTCCCACAGACGCTACGGCACCAAGTGTGCCGGCTGCTCACAAGGAATCTCCCCGAATGACTTGGTGCGGAGGGCACGAAGCAAAGTGTTCCACCTGAAGTGTTTCACCTGCGTGGTCTGTCGCAAACAGCTGTCCACAGGAGAGGAGCTCTACGTCCTCGAGGAGAATAAGTTCATCTGCAAAGAGGACTACATCACCAGCAAATACGCCGGTGAGTGTCTCTTGGTCTGTTTGTGTTTCCGCTTGGAGAAAATAGTACTTACTGGTCCCGATTACACCTAACACTTATGTTTCTTTTAAAACTCTTTTGGTCGCAGGCAGTGCTGAATTTATAAGTGTCTTTTTCCCCTCAAGGTTGGGAGGAGGGGTTCATTGTAGGGAAAAACAAGAATAGATCCACTGCCTCCACAAAAAGCATGCTATTAGAGTCAGGTAATTGAAGTTGAAGTGCATCTGCCTGAGAGGTAAGGAACCAACAGTCTGCATACAAACAAGTCAGATCTATAAAACTGATATGCACGCAAAACTAAGTAGCTGGAGCAAGTTTAAAGTAGACAGGTGGTGAAACAACTAGAACCTTCCGCCGGAGTGTACAGCTTGTGAATGCAAAGAAGATAAAAGGAGAATAGTGTCTTCGCTGAACTGCTCCTAATTTCGGCCTGCGGGGTTTCGTTTCAGCTGCAGAAGATTTGTCTTGAGTTGGTTTCGTCATTTGTACCAAGAGCTGACTGTTTAGAAAGCAATGGCGAACTACAGAAACGTAAAATTAGTCTATAAAAACCACAACAGCCAACAAACGCTGGGGTTGGTTCTGAAACGTCCTGTAAAGGCTGCGCAACTAACTTTATGCCTAACTTTGTGTATCCCAGAGCAGTATTCTTCAAGCCATAGACCGGAGCCCACTGGCGGGCAGCGGTGAAGTCTAGGTCTTCTTCTGACTATTTTAGGATCCTCGCCGGTGCTACAGAGTCTGTGCGCTGTGCTGAGCTTCTTCTGACTCATACTTGAGTTAGAAGAAGAACAGAGCACTTCTGGGTTACTACCCGTGTGCCATGATGTTGGTTCGTTGTTCAAACTTCACACTTCTGACTTTCTAATCTTCAGTTACCAGATTGGGGTTGTTTTCCCCTGACTTCATATTTGTATTCGTGTCAAAGCTGATAGTACTGTGTACATCAGTTTTTATTTCTGTGCACGGTTAGCTGTCGGATGGGTCGCCATACATTTGTTTGTTTTAGTATCCAGAAGCCATGAGTTGTTAACCCTTAGGCTCGGTATTATGGATATCGCAACATTTCAGCCTTGATTCCATTGTAAATACCGTAAATCTGGGAGAAATGTGGCTTTCCTGCCTACCCCCGGGAGTGAACCCGGACCACAAGGAGTTCGTCACCCGGTCACCGCGCAATCCGGTTTAGCCAACTACGCTAGAGAGCCGGGCGTCGCCAGACAATATCCTAGTGGTCCGCCGGTGCAAAAATGTTGAGGAACCTTGTCTTATAGCAGCGGCTCTCAACCTGCCGGTCGCGACCCTTTTTATGAGTGGAACGGCCCATTCACGGGTGTCGAAAACATATATTCAGTCCCCGTGTGGGTTCCGGAGCCCCATTGTGCGGAAAACAAGAATAGACGCACAGCCTCCCGAAAAGCATGTCGTAAGAGTCGACGAATTGGGGAGCTTCCTTTGAATGCATCTGCCGGAGAGGCAAGGAACCAACAGTCTGTATTCAAGAGAATGAGATCTGTAAAACTGATGCACACTCAACACTCAGCTTCTGGAGCAGGACTGCAGTTCAGTAGTGGACGAGCAACCAGAACCTTCCGCCAGATTTTACAGCTGGTGAACGCGAAGAAGAAGAAGAAGATATATTCAGTTAAGTTATGAAGGAAAATAATTGTTGGGGGTCGCCACAACACAAGGGAACTGTATTAAAGTGTCGAGACGTTAGGAAGGTCGTGTCCTACTGTCCTAGAGCAACGATTGATTGTTCTGATGCAAATGAAATATGTAGCTTTAGGAGAAAATAAGGGGTTAAAACAAGAGAAGAATTCCCCGTGTGCAACACTGATATTCGTTCCTTCCTTTATTCTTTTTTCTTGTTTTTCTTGTTCTCTTTCTCATTCTTCTTGTCCTCGTTCTTCTTCTTCTTCTTCCTCTTCGTCTTCACAATGGACGAGCACTATCGCTTGGAAAGTCGGAAATGTGCCAGCAACTTAATTTATTGAATCAAAACGATTTCCCTGTTGGAAGAACCCCAACGTCACCCAATTAACACGACATAATCCTCCACACAAATAAAGCCACCAACGTGTCGTAGGATAATTTCTTCCTTTGTTTCCCCAGCAACTTCATCGTGTCCATCAGTCATGACACGTTTCTGATAACATATATATTAATATACCTCCAGCACACATAAGCTTCTATAAGTCCTCTTGTTTTCCCTTGACAATTATCTCCATTTGTAAAGCTAAACTCGGTGACACACCGCTTGTTAAATTTTTTAAAGGATCAGATTGAAGCGCCGTCGCTTTGTCCCACCGTCTACCTCCAACGCGTCCCTTGATTGGCTGTTGCTTCGTTCATTATTGTACTTATCTGATCTGCCCCAATCACTACAGAATCAGCAAGAGAAGGGAAACGGTGATAAAAACAAAGCCAGTTGTAGACAAAGAACATGGAAACATTGCAACAAACAAGTTCATTACCATCACAAAACGTGGTTCCCCCATAAACCATACCCCAGAACCGCTGCGCTCGATTTAAGATCGTGAAGTCTCTTACACGATTACTCAATGGCGGATTCTGTTTGTTGAGGTTTTGTAGCCATCAGTACCTTTTTTGCAAAAATAAGGTATACAATTGTGTATTTGAGTCTAACACAGGGCGCTGAATTCCCTTATGAATTTTAAAGCGGTTGGGGCCTAAAGGGGTTTGAGTAAGTAAAGATAATCTTCACTAAACACTGAAAATGGAGTTCGGGAAATTTTCTGGACAGTAAAGGCAACGTTAGCAGCAGTAAGCTTATGTGTTCTTTATTACTGGCCAAGATTTAACCGCACAACCGGAGAATTAAACCCGGGAGTCGGGACGCTGATGACCCGCCCCTGTGGAGCCTAAAGTAAAATAAAGGACCGCTTTCCACGTTTTCAGTCTATTGGACATATAGGGCATAAGTGTTGGGCCTGTATTGTATATGTATAGACCATTCGGCACTTGATGGGTGGCGTTGTCAATAGCACACTGACCGCTTTACTTTCGACCCTTTAAGACTGGGTTGACCTGGGTGGGATTCAAGGTCGTTGCAGAAAAAGTGCGGCTCCCTCATGACCTGAATCTAAGACATTCGGATCCACAGGCTAGTGTCAAGACGCTATACCACTGCGGCTTCCTTTGTTTAAGTGCCTAATAATAATAATAATTTGTATTATTGTGTGATGTATGGCAAATCAGTATAATAATACATGTGAAACAATGTTAATTGTATTAACTCATTCTTAAAAATAGTCTATACATGGTCTGAGGTAACAGTTACCTATCTTCCATATTTTCTTCTGGAAAAAGGGGGGGGGGGAGGGGGCGCTCAGAGGCCATCACCCCCACAAAATTTTTGAGAGGGAGGAGGTGCGCCCAAAAGACTTGATCCTCAGGCTTCTATCGCCATGGCCTTATATTTGTTTACTTTTTGTTGCCTCCGCCCTTTTTCTTTTCTTTCTCAGCTCTCAGGCTCCGCCATTTTTGCATCATACTTGGGTATTTTCTGTATCAGACATCGCCATCTCGTTTGAGTTGGCGCCATTGTGAAAAGCATGGGATTTTTGTCGACAACTTTGCCGAAGGTTTATTTTAAAAGGTTTTAAATTCATCTCGTTATTTTCACCTGTCAAGTTGTGGGGGTAAACCTCGCATTTCTTACCGTTGTTGCCGGCTGTTGGACGAATATTGTTTCGCTAACACTCGGCGAAATTCGCATTTTTGACGTGAGTGAATGATGTATGCAATCACCGCCGTTCGCTACCGTGCGTGTGTGTGTGTGCATGTGTGTTTGTGTGCGTGTGTTAATGTTAACATTTATGTGTATGTAGTTTTTGTGTGTCTGTGTTTGTTGAAGCAGTTTTTGTTGTAGTTGTTATTGTTTCTGTCGCTCTGATCTTCCTCTGTTTGTTCTCCTTCTTCTTTTTCTTCTTCTTCTTCCTCTTCTTCTTCTTCTTCTTCTTCTTCTTCTTCTTCTTCTTCTTCTTCTTCTTCTTCTTCTTCTTCTTCTTCTTCTTCTTTTTCCTTAAATTATAATTATTATTATCATTATTATTTATTATTATGCTTGAATTTTGTCATTTGAAACCTCCTCCACAATATTTTGGATTTATCGTTTAATTCAAACACGGGATGAGGTAGCTAGGTTGGCATTTGATTCAATCTTGCTGGAAGAAACAATAAAAGATAAATTGGACTTGATACTTACGTAAAACGACCATTGACCATTAACAAAGACAGAAAATCGACTAGTAGACAACTTAGAGAGCTCTGTCACTTAGACATAACGGAAGCAGGAGCAGAGGTCGACCACACAATCGATGGATAGATGGAATATCTGAGACTGTAAATACCAGTATCTAGGTGGAACCGCTACTTCGTTACAAAGACGTTATATAAGCGGGACATGAAGGAAAGAGGTATTGAGATAAAATCATGAGAACAGGATGCCACAGACCACATTGCATGGAGAGGAAAGATCAGGACGGTTACAGGGGCTCAAAAGCTGAGCGCTTGAGAGGAAACACTGCATGCAATGACAACAAATGGTCTCCAATTCCCGTGCCGCCACTGAGGAAAACTGGGTTCTTAATTTATAACGTACCCCAAACACGAAGTGCCTGTGGGAAATCCACAGCTGACCTGACAGTCCATTATTTCAAGGGGTGGAAGTGTGCTGTTGTGTGGTGCTTTTTTTTTTAGTGTTCATCTAGTTCTTCTAATCCTAACCCTAACCCTAACCCTAAACTTGGCTGTAGATAAATCGCGAAAAACTACAGCCTGAACACCCTAGAATTTATTGGGAATGTCTCCAGTGACGTTGTCGTGTCGTCAGGGGTAAGTTATAAATTAAGTACCGAAAACTGTTTTTGTTGCGTGCTGGCCTTGCAAGCCACATTCGCCACAGCCATAGGTTGTAGTTTCTACACCTCCTGATAGCATAATACTATCGTCTAGAAAGACGGAAAGGTGCCAACAGGTGGCACATGCGATGCCTCTTTAAAACCTGACCCTGACAGGTATAACAGGACCAGACAAGATAAAGAAAAGGAAGAAGAAGAGGAGGAAGATGGTGATGAGGATGATGATGATAATGATGATGTAGCATAACATTACCATTGTTTGGTTTCCTCTGACAATATCGATTGTAACAACTTGAACAGACTGGAAAACATTAACCAGTTTCCAGGCACTGAGGTGTGTAGGACCACGGTCCATTCCTTTTTGTTTACAGAATAGTAATCTTGACTGTTCTAGAACGTTCGCTAGGTTGATGTGTACGTCCAGATCATTCTCGAAATGTTCTTTATTGGGATTTGAACTCAAGGTTTTTGGTCAGTGAGAGAGAAATAGACAGAGAGACAAGCAAGGAGAGAAGCAGGGAGAGAACGACAAAGAGAATGCAAAGAAATAGAAAGTATGATAGACATGTGGATGGAGATAAGTAGAAAGAGACAAAAGGATGGAGAGAAGCATAGAGAAATAGACAGATAGGGAGAGAAAGAAAAAATAGACAGATAGGGAGAGAAAGAAAAAATAGACAGATAGGGAGAGAAAGAAAAAATAGACAGATAGGGGGTGGGGGAAAGTAGAGAGAGAAAGAGAAAGTCAGGGAGAGGGAGAAGCAGATAGAGCGACCGAGAGGGATGGAGAGAAGTAGAGACAGAGAGAGAGAAACAGACACATGTGAATGGCATAAATAGAGACAAACAGAGAGAAACATAGAGGGAGGGACACAAGAGAAGAGTCCAAACGCTTTCTCACTGGACACACTTCAACGTGTCAAAAGTGATAACCGCGGTCCCACAATGTTTAATGGGCGATAGTTGCCTCCCCTGCCGGAACCAACCCCAGATATGCTTACTTAGGCCTACGTGACAAATCAACCGCTGAGTTCATAATATTAGAGCAACACGGTTCCAGACGACCCCCAGGGTTGCAGCTCTCTGGAGGATGACATGACCTAGACTTCAGACAAAACCAACAAAGCTCAGCTGACACAAATTAAAGAGACACGACCCTAAACGTGGCATTGTTTCTTCTAACAGAGATAATTAATGTCACGTCTGTTGGTACACATAGCTAAGCTTGAACAAAGGTATTCGGGATCTGCCAACAGACACCTGCAAACAAAGAGCCAGCAGCCAAATACGGCACTTTAAAAACAAACAAATCTCTCATGATCATCATCTCTTCTTCTTCTTCTTCTTCACTTTCTCTTTTACCGCTGTGGGTGTCGAGGGAGATATAAGGTTCTGTTTCTAGCTCTTCTGGCCGCCTCGACCAAAGGCACATCGTGCTGTTGTAGAGTTTCTCTGATGTTATCCATTCATATTATTCTTGGTCTACCTCGTGCTCTACGTCCATCATCATCATCATCATCATCAATTTCCACTTTTGGCTTTAGGGTCGATGGGAACGGTTCTGAATCCGTTGCTTAATGGGTGGTAAAATGGCTAATGCCACTCCGTGTCGATCCGGAAGATGTTTAAACTATCTATATCCACTTCTTGTCGCTGTTGACACATAAGGCATTCTCAAGTGATCTCCATTGCTGCCGGTCTGCTGCTATTCTGCCCATGGTGTCCTATGTTAGTTACATTCCTTCATTTCCCGTTCTTTTGTCCTTCTCCAGGTTTCCTTTTCCCATCTGCTGTCCACCGGAGAGCTGTTTTTGCCAGAGTGTCACCAGGCATTCTACAAACATGTCCAAGCCATCTCCATCATCTTACTTTGATAACATTTGCCAGTTATGCACATTCTGTTTTCCTCCTCAGTTCTTCATTTTTGATCTTGTTTGGCTAAAATATTCTTAGAATTCCCCTTTAACATTTATTTTGAAAAGTCTCAAGTTTATGTGTAATTCCCGCTGACGGCTTGATATAAGGCAGATATAATCTGCACAGTCCAAATCCTCTAAAACAGAGGCGAGTGAACCACCTGATGCCTCTTTTTCTATCTCGTATAACTTCCTTAACGCTTTGTAATGCCTGGGTACCGGGTTCGATCCCAGCTGCGGGCCATGCGCCTTTCGACAGTGGTATTAGAGAGCCGACCGTCTAGGAGCAATTGCAAACTACTAGACGTAATTTGCCTAGAAAAACCACACAACAGCCAAGGGCTGATGGGGTTGGTTCTGCAACGTCCTGTAAAGGATACGCAACTAACCTATAACTTCCTTCATCAGTCAGTCAATGGCCAAATTGAACAAAAATGGGGATAGTATGCATCCCTGTCTGACTCCTGTCTTTAGTGTGATCAGTATATTCTCTCCTAGGGCGACCGCTTGATTTAACATCATATGTTGTCACATGTAGCGCCTGCGTTGTTTGCTGTTGTGGGCTGCATTTTGACGGGATGACCAAACCATTTCGTCTTATGTTTCCTGCGGAATTCGGTGCATGGTGTGGTTCGCATGTAAATATCAACCTGCTCTGAAGTTCCGTTATTAATTTTGAGACCGGACAAAACAAAACAAGCAAATCTCCCACAAGCACACACAGAGGTGTGATACAAACACCACCTCCACACATACACACCCACAAACTCAGGCACCCACTCACTCTCTCTCACACACACAGACACAGAGACACACGAAAAGTACACACGCATCACTGAGCTCTCCAGATTTTTCAAGCTGTCCAATCTTTGGCTCCAGGAGAGGGAGAGAAAGACGGAGAGAGAGAGAGAGGGAGAGAGAGAGAGAGAGAGAGAGAGAGAGAGAGAGAGAGAGAGAGAGAGAGAGAGAGAAAGAGGTTACGACCAAGTTTACGAGGCCGTTAAAGCTTAAGCAAAACGGCGGCTCGTGGGATGTAAAGATCTGTTCTTATGTGAGGTAGACCTATCAGATCCCACTTACAGCAACAACCGGCTTGCCCAACTGTGTCGAACGGCGCAGATCAAAGGCGGTGTGATTCATTTATGTACTCAAGACTCAGGTAAGGGAAGTACGGAACGTGAAGAGAAAAGAGATAGCAAGGGTGGGTTTTGAGGAATTAGAAAGGGGGGGGGGGGGGGGGGAGACAACGATAAGAAAGAACACTGTTGCTTGTGGTGAAAGGGTTTCGTTCAAATATAAATAAATGCCAACCCTTAGTCTTTTCATAATAATAATAATATACAGCGATGATGATGATGATAATAATAAAAAGACGAATTCAAATACAATAGTCGTCCCCATGAAGGATGCAATGTTTGGTTATTTGAGCTCCACCCTGGCTTTTGCCGGCGGCCCTGAATATAGCCGGGACCTAGATATGGCCTAGCTGCACAACGGGGTCTCTGGGACCTCTCCACAGGTGATCCTCATCCGCATCGTGGCACTTTGTGTCACCGGGTGTTTATCGCTTGTGTAATGTCCTTATGAGGTACAACAAGATAAAGAGAGAGAGAGAGAGAGAGAGAGAGAGAGAGAGAGAGAGAGAGAGAGAGACAGAGTTGGAGAGAGGAGAAAACGAAGAAGAAATGACCTTATGACCCTGTAAGTGTTTTTTTTTAATCAGTCTTTAAATATTCGACTAGCACCATATACCTCAAGGTCCTAATGGCATGGAGATAAAGTCCTTTGATGACTACATTCAAAATCTCCTATATATTAGGTATTCGATCAAATGGCTTTTGCAGTTAGCAAGGACAACGGGCCTACGACTGCATCATTCCGCATAATGTATAGTTTACATCTCACTGCAGTCGATCCCGGCCTGGTTAGTTTTTGACACCCCCGTGTGGGTTCCGGGGCCCCAATGTGGGGAAAACAAGAATAGACCCACTACCTCCCCAAAAGCATGTCGTAAGAGTTGACTAATTAAGGAGCTTTCTTTGAAGTCCTAGTGAATCTGCCGGAGAGGCAAGGAACCAACAGTATGTATTAAAAAAAATGAGATCTGTAAAACTGATGCACACGCAACACTCAGGTTCTGGAGCAGGACTGCAGTTCAGTAGTGGACGAGCAACCAGAACTTTCCGCCAGAGTGTACAGCTGGTGAACGCAAAGAAAAAGAAGAAGTTGTTGACAAGAGGGACAGGAACGACACGGGCTGTCAACACGGTGAAGCCCTGAACGCTAACTGCAAGCATGTCCATACGCTGCAACTATTAGATTACTGCCGACAGATCGGCCTTCCCTCGCAAGCATGCTCGCTGTTATGTTAGTAATGCAAATCTAATTGGCTCGACAAATTCTCCTGGCCACTCCAAGGAGGTAATTGCATCTTCTCTCGGGCAAGATTGGGTCAAATCGACGTTTGAACTCGGCGAGTGGCAATCGTTGCCGCGCTCTGAGCAAACGATGACATTTAAAGTTGAAAGAAAAAAAAAGAAAAAATAACACGGCATCAACATCGGCGATACCCAAACGTGAGAAGTCGATTGGGGACAGATTTATGAAGGCTTACAGTAAATATGAAACAACTTCCGGGTTACCGACTTGCAGACGCCCAGGATGGCCAGTTGACCACACTCTTTAAGTCTGGGTGCCTAGTTGTCCATGTTCTTAGTGCACTTGTATTCGCGGTCTGGAGGTGACAGGTTCAATTCCCGGCACGGTATCTATAGCTTTCGATTTTTATGTTCTCTAGTGTGTTCTTATATCTTTCTACTTCTTTCTATGAGTGCCGATCAATACACTTTCTGTTACTTGATTAATTCTTAATGCTGGGTAGTGCATGTTCCACCCTGGTGTATTGACTCACATTGTAAATTATTTTTCTTCTTCTTCTTCTTCTTCTTCTTCTTCTTCTTCTTCTTCTTCTTCTTCTTCTTCTTCTTCTTCTTCTTCTTCTTCTTCTTCTTCCTCCTCTTTTTCTTCTTCCTCCTCCTCCCCTTCTTCTTCTTCTTTTTCTTCTTCTTAGAAGAAACCGGAAAAGAAGAAGTATGAGAAAAAGAAGAGGAGGACCAGTTAGTTGTGTTCTTAAAAATCTACCCTCCCAGTCCTTATCTTTTTTATATAATTACTTGGCGGAGTGCATCTGTCAGATAGGCGAGAAAACAACAAACTGCACATGATTGTAAAACAGTACTCAGGTCCTGGAACAAAGCCAGAGTCCAGAAAAAAAAAAGAAAAGCCAGGACTTTTAAATACAGCCGGTGAACGCAAACGACAAACACGTGTATCATTTCTGACAATACGGTACATATGCACGAATGCACACTGCTAGAAAATGACAATATATAAAATTAAAGTTTACACACACAAAAATTGCATCCGTTTAGGGTCCGCATTTTTATTTCTGCCCCGCCGAGTTATTTTGATTTTGTTTTCCTTGCTGGCGAAAGAGAAAGGACAGAACTCCCACCCGGCAACTCTGGAAGCTCAAACAATATGCCAAAAGAGGAGACATCAAGTACTTAGCTGAGTATTTTTCAAATCCTCCTTGCCAGGTCCTCCTTCAGTCTGGAGTTGAAGTCCTTGCCTCCCTCGTCCCCGCCCCTCTATTCTTGTGCCGGCCACCACTCCGGAAAGGAACTCAATTATCTGTTTTATTGTGGGTGGTAGCCGCCCTCTTAGCGCCCTGCACACACCTCCCCCGTTCATCACAAGTGCATTCAAAATAGCCTTTTCATCGACGGAACTCATTCTTGGCCTGTCAATCTTCCTACATAGGTTTGTTTGTTTGTTTGTAAGCCTGTCTGTACATGTCAAAGATTACCCCGGCCTCTGAATATCTTCACCCTGAGCCTTCTTTTGTACGTTCCTCCCCCTGTATTTCCCGAATCCTTCTTTATTCCAGTTCGTCATTTTTCCCATCCTAGTGTCAACTTATTGTCATCTTCTTTCGCACCTCCCTCTAACGCCCTGTATAGTTTCTCCCCAGTTCTGTTTTATTAAGTATAAAGTCCGAACGTGTCCTCTTTCGCAGCTCTCTTGTCGCGGGAAGGAAAGGTCTTGAGATTCTCTGGCCTGGACTAAGTTGTTGAGAAGTACTCCATGGGATGCTGGGGCTTGCTTGCGGCTGGCCACTCGAGTTGGGCTTGTTCCTATTGAACGTCCGTGTTAGTCCGAGCAGATCCAGATCGTTTGACATCTGTCGCTGGTCGGCAAATACAAGGGCGGCGTTGAGGGTCTTTTTGGAGGAAGGCGGCAGGGGGGTTCCGATCGAAGTATGTGTCTGTGTTTCTCGGAGTTTTCACAAGCTTGTATGTACAGGCGCTGGGAAATTGCAGGCGCTGGGAAATTGCAGGCACTGGGAAACTGGTGTTGCTACATACCCAAGCGTATTTCATGCTTCAAAAAACAAAAACGAAAATCGACGTTTTTATGCTTCTTAATCTTTTTCTGTTTTCTTTTCTTCCTTTGTCATCCTGCTTTTGCCCTAAAGCATGGCAGAGAGGAGTTAAATGTAGTTTGCTGTCTTTTTCTCGTGGGGTAGTTTTTGTTAATGTCATACATTTCTGTAGTGTCTCTTTTACTTCCTATCACCGTCACTTTGTTGAAACCTCGACTAAGACCAAGCAAGACTACGACTTTCTTGGTCGGTCTCTTACCTTGTTGCCTGCTGTTCTCATAAAGTTCGCTCAAGCTGGTGGCTGATTTTGTTTAACTCTGACCAGTGACCAAACCATTTTGATTCTTTGATTTTCCATGAAATAATACACCGGTACTGTACCTACTATTGTTCTTAGTTCTTCATTGGTGACTCTGTTTTTTTTTTTTTTTCGCCGTATTTCTTACACATATAATCCCAACCGTGCAATTCTGCGCCTATGGTTTTTTTTTTTTTCTAAGACTTTCTATGTCTGCCATCAATAGCACAAGATTGGTAACAATAGTGTATTTGTCATCAGCTTTATTTTAATATCTGTCTGTCTTTCCTCGAAGATGTAATGCCGGGATGCCGGGTTCGATCCCAGCTGCAGGCCATGCGCGTTGGTTTCGACAGTGGTATCAAGAAAGCCGACCGGCAGAAAGCAGTGGTAAACTACTGGACGTAAATTAGCCTAGAAAAACCCACACAGGGGCTGTTGTGGTTGGTTCTGCAACGTCCTGTAAAAGGATACGCAACTAACCTAACTTGTGTGTTTCCCAACTAAACTGACGTATTCGAGTAACACGTGCTTCTTGGTAAATCTGAAAATCTAAAAATTCCCCGTCTTGTTATATGTTGACCATCTGTCATGCTTTTTTTTAAATCTATGCACTCCCTGCTTTGTTATAAATCAATGTATTTTATTCCTTTTTTTTATCTATGTATTTCCGGCTTCTTTATAAATTAATGTATTTCCTGTTTTGTTATAAATCGACGTGTTTCCTGTTTTGTTATAAATCGATGTATTTCCTGTTTTGTTATAAATGGATGTATTTCCTGTTTTGTTATAAATCGATGTATTTCCTGTTTTGTTATAAATCGAGTATTTCCTGCTTTGTTATAAATCAATGTATTTCCTGTTTTGTTATAAATCGATGTATTTCCTGTTTTGTTATAAATCGATATATTTCCTGTTTTGTTATAAATCGACGTATTTCCTGCTTTGTTATAAATCGATGTATTTCCTGTTTTGTTATAAATCGATGTATTTTCTGTTTTGTTATAAATCGATGTATTTTCTGTTTTGTTATAAATCGATGTATTTTCTGTTTTGTTATAAATCGATGTATTTTCTGCTTCCTTGTAAATCTAAGTAGCTCCTGCTTATTTATAAATTCTCCTACTCGCCCCCGTTTGAATTAGTCTTTCAATGTACTGATGTACTATTTCTTCTATTGTAGTTCCCATTCGATCTCACTGTAGAAATCAATCGTTAAGGGAGTATTTACACGGTTTTTTTTTTTTGGGGGGGGGGGGGGGGGGGGGGAATCGCACTCCAGTGGTGTTATGTAATAAGTGTCAGCTGCCATTCCAGGAAAGAAGTTATTTTTCTAAGTTTCAGTTGTACACATCTCTTATATTTCTGAAGTTATTATTATTGTCAGTATCATTAAAAATATTACTATTAAACCCCCAGCTGAAAAATGTGTACCCCTCCAATATGGTCCATGTGTCAGCTCTCCTTGTACCCCATAGCATTGAATATATGGGAGTTCAAAGTTCGTGTATGTATGGTAGGCAAGTTGACCGCCCTAGAATTAATTGTATTGGATTGTTAGGTGCGCTAGCAAACACGACAACTGCCCAAGCGTTCGCTTTCATTAACTACTCGCTGAGGTGTGCAGGTCCGTGCAAATAGCAGAAGGGCATAGACCGGCATTCCCTAGAGATAGACAAAGAGAAAAAGACACTGAATGTTTTAGTTGGAAAACTATGGGGGTAGGTAATTGTATCCGGTGTCTTCGTGTGGATGTCGCGCTATCTTGTATGTATGAGGAAGGCTTTGGGGCGATTTCACTGTGAGTTCCACGTTCTAGGCTCTGTGGAATAACTGAGTCTCGCTCATAAACATGGAGACAGTCTAAGTTGCAGTATAGTAGGGGATTAGTTTAGGGGGGAAAAGCGACCATGAAAGGAACTTGCGATACTAGCTTGCAGATACAAAATTCCGGAATATATGGGAACCTACCACAGTGCATATGAGAACTAATTTTTAACCTTTACTAGAAGACTGCGTTGCGATTTATAGGATCTTCTTATCAGAACAGATCAAAATATATTTCATCTTTATCAAAACAAACCATCAAGAGGCAGACAGCGAAAGTGGGAGGATAACATCAAAAGATTGATGAACAGCACTTTAGGAGAACTAGGAAAAAACAGAGTCCGCTGGTTATCCACTGCGCGCACCCTTCATTACGGTGACGGTACATGATTCATCGAGAAATATCACATTGATTGATAAATATCAGATCGCACTGAACTAAATGACTACCGGAAGCACCAACAGCGCCAAACGCATTGTGGGAAATATAATATAGGCATTGTGGGAAACTACAAATACCCACGTGGCAGTCGGATGGCTCTGGCATGCGCAGTCCCACCCTTCCATCCCTCCCCCCTCCTCCCACTCAGCCTCCTCGCTTCCGGTCAACAGCCGTGTCCAAAGCAGCAGCCGGGGTGCTTGTCCACACAAAGCCGGTCTCGTCAAACGTGAGCACTGGTTGGTGTTTGTCTTTCGTGCGAGTGTCTCGAGCAGGCCTGTCTAGAGATAGCGGAAACTGCCAGCAGCACAAACCCGCTGGTGATTTCTCCAGCCGCTCGTTTCCTCTTAGAAGAGTGCCGGGTCATGCTTTTCTTCTTGATCACGTGATAGGATTGCCTGTCACGTGACACTGTTGGCGTCTGCTGGTGTCGTTAGATAAGATGGAGAATCCTTCAAGACACGTCTTCGTCTTCCGCCGCCCTCCCCCCTTTCTTTCCACTATCTTAGCTGCATCTTCTTAATCTTGCTCGGTGATAAAAATTGAATGGAGGAACTGGCCCTAAGTCCTGTGTTCTGCATAAAACACAAAGTGATGACAAATCTCCATTTTAAAAAGTCGCACTTAGACTGTTCCAGAACTGTGTCACCAAGCTTTTATTTGTTAACGCAGAATTACTTTTCTCCACAATCCCTCCACGTGTAGGTTCCAGCGCCCTATTGGTGGGGGTGGAGGGATGGGGGTAAGCCAAAACTGTCTTTCTAACAAACCTGTCGTACAATGTGACTAATAAGGAGCGTATCTTTCCAAGTCGAAGAGTGCATCTGCTTGGGAGGCAGGGAACCAACAGTCTGCACACAAATTAATGAGATCATTAAAACACTTGTGCGCGTTTTCAAGTTCTAGAACAAGACCAAATTATAGAAATGGACAAACATCCCTAATTTTTCGCTGAAGCTTACAGCCGGTGAATGCTCTGGAAAAGAAAAAGAAGCAGAAGAAAAAGAAGACGAAAAAAAAGAAGACGAAGAAGAAGAAGAAGAAGAAGAAGAAGAAGAAGAAGAAGAAGAAGAAGAAGAAAAAGAAGAAGAAGAAGAAGAAGAAGAAGAAGAAGAAGAAGAAGAAGAAGAAGAAGAAAAAGAAGAAGCAGAAGAAAAAGAAGAAGCAGAAGAAGAAGAAGAAGAAGAAGAAGAAGAAGAAGAAGAAGAAGAAGAAGAAGAAGAAGAAGAAGAAGAAAAAAGAAGCATAAGAAGAAGAAGCATAAGAAGAAGAAGAAGAAGAAGAAGAAGAAGAAGAAGAAGAAGAAGAAGAAGAAGAAGAAGAAGAAGAAGAAGAAGAAGAAGAAGAAGAAAAAGAAAGAAAGAGAAAGAAGAAGAATAATTACCTCAACTAAATCTATTTATTAATATCTTTGCTGAACTTCCTTAGTCCTAAATAGTTACTGCTTAAAAGCGTAAAAAAATTTAAATAGTGTTGAAGTAACAACTTCTTGGCCTGAAACAGTTTAAATAAGCAGAAATATTTCTTCTTCATTGTTCTCATGTTCACCGGCTGTAAAATCTGACCGAAAGTTCCGGTTCGTCGTTTACTTCTGGACTTTAATCCTGTTCTAGAATCTGAGATTGCGTGCACATCGTTTGCACAGACCTAACTATGTGTATGCAGGCTGTCGGTTTCTTGCCTCTCAGGCAGATGTCCTCCAACTTCGAACGAAGCCCCACAGTTAGTCGACTCTTACGACATGCTTGTTATGGAGACAGTGGATCTGTTTTTGCTTTCCCCTTAATGAGGCCCTGGAACTCATACGAAGGAGACGTATTTGAATTCATCGACTTTAGCTTCGCCCAGATGAAATCGGCGCATGCCTCAGCACGTGTCCACTCAATACCAGGCGTCACCTTCAGTGATACATTGATGTTGTAACGACAGCGCCTTCAATTCCTGATATCTGAAGATCTCCAAATTACAAACATGACCACGTGAAGACAACTTGGCCTTTCATTAGCAAATGACCCTTGGACTCGCGGGAGTGAGTTTTCGGCGTGAGAAGCGGGCTCAGTCTCAGGCAGAGACTCAATTACTTCACTAGGACAGTGGTAATTTTCGATGGTCAATTAACTGTTTTCGTTTGATGGAGTAGTCGCTGTAGTGTAGTGGTTGGCGTCCGTTCTGGTCAAAATGGTGGTCCGGGGTTCTTTTTCCTATTTCTGCTCATTCTTCTTCTTCTTCTGTCTTCTTGCAGGTAGGATTCGGTAGAGCTGGCGTTAGACACACACCTAATGGGCCCTCACTGTAGCGCTTCCGTGACTGCCTTGTACCTAACGTTATCTATTAGATAGTTTTTTACCGACAAGTTTCTTTCTGTTCTTCTTGTTTACTTTCTTTCTTTCTTTCTTTCTTTCTTTCTTTCTTTCTTTCTTTCTTTCTTTCTTTCTTTCTTTCTTTCTTTCTTTCTTTCTTTCTTTCTTTCTTTCTTTCTTTCTTTCTTTCTTTCTTTCTTTCTTTCTTTCTTTCTTTCTTTCTTTCTTTCTTTCTTTCTTTCTTTCTTTCTTTCTTTCTTTCTTTCTTTCTTTCTTTCTTTCTTTCTTTCTTTCTTTCTTTCTTTCTTTCTTTCTTTCTTTCTTTCTTTCTTTCTTTCTTTCTTTCTTTCTTTCTTGGTCTCTCTTCACCCAGCATTTTCACCATACCCGCCGAAGCAAGTAAGACTAAGACACCCACCAGGCTCTAGCAAACCCATCACATTGACACAATTGAAAATTAGTCGCCGTCGCTCCCTCCTAAGCCACGCACGCCCCCCATACACAGGGCTATTATGACATTTGGCTCCCCAGTTTGTCCCTGATTTCATTACCCCCCTCCCGGGGCGTGCCCCGCGCAGACCTCGAGCACAACGAGTCGGGTTCACTGATTCAACCGCAACCCCGACCACGCAGTCCCTCAGCACCACCGACTAGCTGTATGATTATTCGCCTTCAGGAGGTTTTAGAGAATAGTCCCCCAGTGTCCAAACCTCACTCCCTGAGATGTCCTTTTCACGGCACACCAGGGAAAAGACGGCCAACGGGGACCGGAGAAGAGGGACTGTCGCAACCATCTGTTAGTTTTGTTGGGAGGTTGTCCCTGTCTGACATCCGGTCTGTGGTGATGAGGGGGAGGGAAATGTTGGGGGGAGGGGGGAGCTACATTGTAGCTAGTTTTTAGTGGTAGATGGATCATTTTCAGTTCACATCTTTCGCTAAATCTGTAGGTGCGTTTTTCACAATGACTAATCGATAGACAGACGAACAGACAGATATACAGACAGATTTATAGCCAGATTTATTGACACATAAATATATATATATATATTATATAGATATATATATATATATATATACAAATATATACATATATTATATATATGGTATATAGATATATATATTATATATATATATATATATATATATATATATATATATATAGAGAGAGAGAGAGACATGAATGGAGAGAGAGAAAGAGAGCGCGGGGGGGGGGGGGGGGATTAGTAGTTTTTTTTGTTCTTGATGATAATATCCTAGTAGTGTTGGTGGTGACAGCAGCAGCAGTGGTAGTGGTATTTAGTAGTGGCTGTAGCTAGTGTCAGTAGTAGTTAATGATCATACAGTAGTGGTTGTGGTAGTAGTGGTAGTAGTAATAGTTATAGTAGTAGTGGTTGTTGTTGTGGTGGTGGTGGTGGTAACAGCAGTAAGGGTAGTTGTTTTAGCAGAAAAAAATGGAAGTAAGGAGAATAAAAACAAGAAATAACGAGCAGAAGAGAGAAGAATAAGAATAACACCCGTATGTTACATTAAAAATACATTGTAACAAGACAGCGTCTGTCGCCCAGTTGCTACTGTCCCAGTGTGGCCATAAATGACACTGGGAAACTCATTTGCTGTGCTTCAGTTGTTTCCCTGGCTAAAGTGGGAAGTGACGTAGTGACCACGTGTTGCAACTCCTGGCCATCGGTCGCGGCCTGTCGCCTTTCCCGTTATAATCGCTTGTTTATTGCTGTGACGTCGTAGGCACAAGTGGGACTTCTTTCTGTTGTCCCTGTGGTGTTTCTGTCTCTACTGACAGTGGTGTTTCTCTTGTCCCTGTGGTATTTCTCTTGTCCCTGTTGTGTTCTTTCTGTTTTGCCAGTGGTGTTTTTCTTGTCCCTGTGGTGTTTCTCTTGGTTTTGCCAGTGGTGTTTCTCTTGTCCCTGTGATGTTTCTCTTGGTTCTGCCAGTGGTGTTTCTCTTGTCCCCGTGGTGTTTGTGTCTCTACTACCAGTGGTGTTTCTCTTGTCCCTGTGGTGTTTCTGTCTCTACTACCAGTAGTGTTTTGTCCCTGTTGTGTTTCTCTTGTCCCTGTGGTGTTTCTGTCTCTACTACCAGTAGTGTTTTGTCCCTGTGGTGTTTCTTTCTCTACTGCCAGTGGTGTTTCTCTTGTCCCTGTGGTGTTTCTCATTTGGTGTTGTATCACTTGTCCCTGTGTGTGGTTTTTCTCTGCCAGTGGTGTTGCTCTTGACCCTGTGTTTGTGTCTCTTTCTGTCTCTACTGTCCCTGTAGTGTTTCTGTCTTACTACCAGTGGTTTTTTCGTTTGCATTTCTGCTCATGGCATTTCTCTTGTCCCTGTGGTGTTTCTGTCTCTACTGCCAGTGGTGTTTCTCTTGTCCCTGTGGTGTTTCTCAGGTTCTGCCAGTGGTGTTGCTCTTGACCCTGTGGTGTTTCTGTCTCTACTGCCAGTAGTGTTTCTCTTGTCCCTGTTGTTTCGTTTGCATTTCTGCTCATGGCGTTTCTCTTGTCCCTGTGGTATTTCTTTCTGTTCTGCCATGGCGTTTCTCTTGTCCCTGTGGTGTTTCTTTGTGTTCTGCCAGTGGTGTTTCTCTAGTTTCTATAATCTTGTTTCTCTTTCACTAATGGCTTTTATCTTGTCTCTGTCTCTTCATCTTGTCCCTTGGTGTTTCTTTCTCTAACGCCGGTAGTGTTTCTCTTGCCCCTAAGCTGCCCCACCTCCTTTTGTCTATGTGGGGTTCCTTTCTCCGCTGCCAGCGTTCTTTCTCTTGTCCCTGTCTGTGTCTTTCTCTTGTCCAGGTCTGTGTCTTCCTCTTGTCCCTGTCTGTGTCTTCCTCTTGTCCCTGTCTGTGTCTTCCTCTTGTCCCTGTCTGTGTCTTTCTCGTGTCACTGTCTGTGTCTTTCTCTTGTCCCTGTCTGTGTCTTTCTCTTGTCCCTGTCTGTGTCTTTCTCTTGTCCCTGTCTGTGTCTTCCTCTTGTCCCTGTCTGTGTCTTCCTCTTGTCCCTGTCTGTGTCTTCCTCTTGTCCCTGTCTGTGTCTTACTCTTGTCCCTGTCTGTGTCTTCCTCTTGTCCCTGTCTGTGTTTTCCTCTTGTCCCTGTCTGTGTCTTCCTCTTGTCCCTGTCTGTGTCTTCCTCTTGTCCCTGCGTCTTCCCCTTGTCCCTGTCTGTGTCTTCCTCTTGTCCCTGTCTGTGTCTTCCTCTTGTCCCTGTCTGTGTCTTCCCCTTGTCCCTGTCTGTGTCTTCCTCTTGTCCCTGTCTGTGTCTTCCTCTTGCCCCTGACTGTGTCTTCCCCTTGTTCCTGTGGTGAATTTTGTTTTGTCTTGCTAATAATGATTCTCTTGTCACCGTGGTGTTAATTTTTCTTCCACCAACGCCGTTTTTCTAGTCTCTTTGCGGTCATTTTTTAAAAGTATAATTTATCCGGTCCTTCTTTATTCTTTTGCCTCTATTAAATTTATTTCTTTTGTTGCTATGGTATTTATTTTGTAGGTCCTAATCATATTTCTTTCTTTTTCTCCTCTGTTATTTCTTCCTCTTATTACTGCCATATTTCTTTTTTTTTCTCTCTCCCATTTTCTCTCTCCTATGATATTTCTTTCTCTTTCGCCAATATTATTTATTTCCCCCTTACCAATTTTATTCTATTTCTTGTTTTTTTTTTTTTTTTAATTTTCCTATTTGCTCGTATGTTAATTCTTCACGAACCCATGGATTTTCTCTCGTCTTTTGGATATTTTCCTCTCTTGGTGACAGTATTTCCCCACAAATCTATAAGTGCAGATCAGTACCTCTGAATATAGTGATTCCATTGTTATAAAAACACATCCATTCCACTCAACTCTTCCTGCCTGTATTATCTTTCGCAGCATCCCTCATCTCATCGGCCGCATAGAGTACCCTTGTTGCCAACACAACTGGCTAATCCATTATTCGTTGTTCTCGGGCGCCTAATTCCCTTAGAACATCACCCAAAGGAACAATCATGGCCACCAGGAACAAGTTCCCTTCCAACGTCTGTGCTCCCTAATCGCGTTACCTCCTCGATCTATTTGTCAAATTAGAGACAAATTAGCACACCAACTGCCCGCGGACAATCCTCGAACTCTCAAAATGGCCGAAGATTAAACGTCAGGGCCAGATTTTTCTGAAAGTGTGGACCGGCTGCAATTTATGGCGAGCGTTTGCGTTCGTGAGAAGCGGCTGGACGAGCGGTTAGGAACGCAGGGGTGTCAGTTGGGAGAGACGTTCGAATCCTCGGTTAGTCGATGGATTTGTATCTGTGAGTGGCCATGGTCAAATCTAGTCTACACGGCTGGTAGCGATTGGACCAGCCATGCGGTTGAAGATTTAGTGGCTCAAGACTTCTCTGTCCCATACTGCTCTAGAGAGAAGAATAGACAGACCAGCAGTTCTGTCTGTCTGTCTGTCTGTCTGTCTGTCTGTCTGTCTGTCTGTCTGTCTGTCTGTCTGTCTGTCTGTCTGTCTGTCTGTCTGTCTGTCTGTCTGTCTGTCTGTCTGTCTGTCTGTCTGTCTGTCTGTCTGTCTGTCTGTCTGTCTGTCTGTCTGTCTGTCTGTCTGTCTGTCTGTCTGATACAGAGTCTGTCTGTCTGTCTGTCTGTCTGTGGTGCCTGCCTGCCTGCCTGCCTGCCTGCCTGCCTGCCTGCCTGTCTGTCTGTCTGTCTGTCTGTCTGTCTGTCTGTCTGTCTGTCTGTCTGTCTGTCTGTCTGTCTGTCTGTCTGTCTGTCTGTCTGTCTGTCTGTCTGTCTGTCTGTCTGTCTGTCTGTCTGTCTGTCTGTCTGTCTGTCTTAGCATCTACAACAGCAAAGGCAACAGTACTAGATACAGGAGTAAATCTAGTACATGTAGCGGGAGTAGTAGTAGTAGTAGTAGTAGTAGTAGTAGTAGTAGTAGTAGTAGTAGTAGTAGTAGTAGTAATAGTAGTAGTAGTAGTAGTAG
>CAJHNH020001283.1:182255-189755 GCA_905116865.2 Candidula unifasciata | reverse complement strand
CTATAAAATATAGATCTAGCCCTATATGCCCAAAACACCTGAAGGCGTGGACAATAGTACTTTAGAGATGCAGTCTTGTATAGGATAACGTAACTCATCTTTCATTATTATTAACATTAACTCACGTACAACAGAAGTTTAATAATATAAACTTTCAGTGACGCACAACACACGCTGGATAATAAAATGCTTATCCAGTGGTAAACTCTGGCGGAAAGTTCTGGTTGTTCGTCCGCTTCTTGACTGTAGTCCTGCTCCAGAACTTAAGTGTGGCGTGTGCGTCCGTTTGACAGACCTGACTAATTTGTGTGTAGACTTTGGTACCTTGCCTCTCAGGCAAATCCACTTCGACTTTGAAGGAAGCTCCAAATCACTCGACTCTTATGACATGCATTTGGGTAGGCAGTGGGTCCATTCTTGTGTTCCTTAAAGCAGGACCCCAGAACCCACACGGGCAACTTTGAATAATATAAACTTTAACTCACATACCACAAGCGTATGGTAACCTAAACTTTATCCCAGACGCAACAAGAATGGAACAGTGTAAATTTTGCATCTGAAACATTATACTAAGAAAACATAAACTATATTTCAGAAACAGCAAGTGCCACCCCGCATACCTGAGCCAAAACAGACAATTTCAGTGAAAATAAACAACCGAGAAACGCTCAGAAATAGTTAGAACCATTAGATATGCGGTGACATTTCAAAGTTAACACGCCAGACATTATGTTCCTGCGTCTCTTATTATCCCTACTACAACACTAGCGATCTATACGGACAACACACTGATATACCATTACCCAGCAAATAAGTGGGTTTTTTCCTTGTCAAGACAGAACGGTAGATAAGCCTAGTGACAACGACACCTACATTTCTGCAAGGAAAATAATCATAGACACCGTAATCAAAATTTGGAAGACGCTAATATGAAAAATATGAATATTCATATCGCTAAGTATATTATTCATTATTATGTAAGACGAGACATGTTTATCTGAGAAGACTGCTGGGTTCAGTGACACCTCGCTTTCTCCGCCAGGTCTGCGACAGAAGACACACAAGATATGGGTGGTCTCAGCCCGTATCGACTTTGGAGTTTACCAATGGCGTCATTCTTCTTGGATCAGTTGTTCTCAAAAGAATAGCTGGAGCAAACGCTTGTCTGGTATCAGAAAAGATTGAGTGCTGCCTAAACAATACACTGAACAGAATCCAACAATGCCGCTAAACCCGAAGCCTGCAGTTTCCAATGCTCTAACAAGTGTTAAAATATGCATGTTTGAAACGATGATCTTCTTGACACCTCGTCAATCAATGCAGTGGATGTAATCCGACGCCATGATTTGAAAAGAATATGATTTTTCTTTTTTAAACCAATTTTCAAAGCGTCAAGTGTTTTCTCTATTGCAAGAAAAGCATGAATGGAAAAGCTGGCTGTTCAATAATGCGCCCAATTGAATTGCTTGTTGCGGTGGGGTCTGCGCGCAAGGAAGTATTGAACGGGGAGTTTTGTGGTTCTTCAAACATAGATTTCTTCCCTGGCTCCTGATAGAAGGCAATGGCGCGATTTTCACGTCCTTGTGTTGTTAAGAAGAAAAACATTTGTTTAGAAAGCACCGTTTTGATACAGGGTTTCCCAAAATTGTTTGCTTGTTGCTTACTGGGGGATGGAAGGGATAGTATGTTTCTGTCTGTGATAAGAATGTTCTTCTTATAATAATGATGATTATTGTTAGTTACCTTCTTCTTAGGTCATTCTTCTTCTTTAACTTATTATTAATAATATTATTATTAACTTCTTATGAGAAGAAGGAGAAGAAGAAGAAGAAGAAGAAGAAGAAGAAGAAGAAGAAGAAGAAGAAGAAGAAGAAGAAGAAGAAGAAGAAGAAGAAGAAGAAGAAGAAGAAGAAGAAAAAGAAGAAGAAGAAATCAAGTTTTCCTTCTTCCTCTTAAATTGCACCCCACCACTCGACCCCAAGAATTGAACTTCATTGAAAGATCTCCTTCTTTCACCAGCGGGGCATTGGAGATATGACGCTAGGCACTTTTGTTAAAAATAAACCGACTGGCACTCGTTGGTCAGATAGGTCGAAATCAATGGTCTCTGGGTGGTAGGTCCGGACGTCGGTGTGTATTGTGGCGCACGGAAAAAATCCCTTGTTGTACTGAAATCGAAAAGGGTAGTCTAACGCGCTGCCCATTTATTTTTCTCCCAATATACGGTACTTTAATAGATGTGTTCTAGTCTGGGTCTAACATTAACGACAGGTTATACGTATATTAATATAATACTTTTTCCTTCTCCTTCTTACAGGCTCTGATGTGGAAGACGACGGAGATATGGACTCAGGGATCGACACACAAGGCAACATCTCCGATAAGGACTTTCCTCTTGAAGGCGACAGCAGTCCTCACGATACCAAAGAATCCATTCTGGGTATGGCTCACTCCATCGGATCCAATAACAACAACAACTCCAACTTCCTCAATATAAACAACTCCAACAACGGGAGCACACTGGGCAGCTTAAACCCACTCAGTTTAAGTAACTCGTTAGGACTCAGTATAGGTGGTGCGTTGAACTGTAGCACCATGAACTCTCTCAGTAACCCAAACGGTCTCAGCAATTCATCTAGTACCAACGGTAGTAGCATTAACGGCAATTCGGGCTTGGGGTCTCTATCCAACGGCACTGGAAGCCTCAACTCGCTGCTGTCTCCGCGACTGGGTAGCCCCGCGCCGGTTCAGTCCATCAAGGAAGAGGGAGACTGCCCAAACCTGGACGCCAGTCCGGGCTCTGTGGATTCCAACTGCTCGAACATGGCTAGCGACATTCCACTGGATCGAGGAGGTCCAGATGGGAACAGCAACGACAGTTGCCCCAGCCCAGACAACGGGAACCCCGGATCGGGAGGTAACGGCGGCGGTAGCAACGGCGGGGGGAATTCCAACAATTCCAGCACAGTTGGGGCCAAGAGAAGGGGCCCAAGAACCACCATTAAAGCCAAGCAGCTGGAGACGTTAAAAGCCGCTTTTGCAGCGACGCCAAAGCCTACCAGACATATCAGGGAGCAGCTGGCCCAAGAGACGGGTCTCAACATGCGGGTGATTCAGGTAAGTTGGCGCTTGTTGTTGTCGGATTATCACAATTTGTGGTCTTTTTTCTTTTCTTCTTTTGGTTCGTCCTGAGTGACTTTTAGACCCACTAGGACATCACACAAAGCGATAAACACCCGATGACACAACTGCGCATGTGGATGAGGCACTGTGGAGAGGTAAAGCAAAGACTGCCACATTTGCGGCCTTCTTGAAAAGGACGTAAGGACTTAACAACCAGGGTGGGGCTTTAAAATAAGACGATGCTGCGCTATGCCTGTTTAAAGCAAAGCTGCCACATTTGTGCCTTCTTTCGGGCGATACATCCCACCTCATCGATGAAAATTTTTTGACTGCGTTAGCTTTTGGCTACTTTGCACTGTATTATCTCTCTCTCTCTCTCTCTCTCTCTCTCTCTCTCTCTCTCTCTCTCTCTCTCTCTCTCTCTCTCTCTCTCTCAGCGTGTGTGTCCTTAGTCTCTCTCAGTGTGGGTGCGTGTGTATGATGGTGGGTAGGGACGCCTGTGGAGCTCAAGTCCTATATCTACCTCACACTTAAAAGTTGTGGCCTTGATATTGGACTTTTCCCCTTATAGTGCTTGTGTTTCGAAGTTTATTGGGATTGTCACTAAAGCTGTGGAGTTCGTCCTTTGTGCGATGCTCTAACTTTACTTAGAGAGATTGCGTCATTTGGCACAACATTTTATGTAACAGTCAAATCCTATAGCCTTTTCCGCGAACGACAGGTTTAAAAAATATGGCTGTGAAGGATATGCAACTGATTATATTAAACTGTACTCTACCTTCATCTTTACTTTAAACTCACATGTCTGCTCTGTGAGCGTAAATCAAAACCTAGAGAATCTATTAACTTTTTGTTTCTCACACCGACGCCACCAGCCTCTCCAACAGTTCCCACATGAACTCGCTTTTGAGTTACCCTAGAAAAAAAAAGCTAACAGTATCGAGGCACACTTGTCCACAGTGTCGCAAAGCTCGGTGCGTCAATGAAACCTGCGACAGGAGCCGCTTGTCGAGGGCCCATGCGAATCCGGTCCTTTTTGATGTTTCTGAAAAGATCATGCTTCGGACTCTTTGAAAACGGCCCTGGGTGTTTAGACTGTAAATAATCATTGTAGTCGCCACATATCAAAGGAGTTTGCAACAAAAGTACCCCCGTCGTGCATTTTACAGAAGCTTCATCTGCACACATACTGTTGCTCACGGTCGAGAGATAATGTGAGCATTATATTTGGAGATTTTTTTATATTTGCTCGCGACGGACAAACACGAGCTAGATCTTTCTTTATCCATTTTCTCCCCTATTTAAAGAGTAATTTACCAAGCGCTACCGTGTTCCACCCATCTATTTTAGTTATGTTTTACCAATTTGAATACGGCGGGTTAGTATTTTGTATGCGATATTGTCGACAACACAAGGAATTAATTCAACAAAGAAATCCAAACAGTGACGGAAGCTCACCGTTTTGTATAGAAAACCGACGTAGTTTATGTATCACACACCTGTGATAAGACAACAGTTTATCTATCAGGTAAATCATATAGAAGGTATGTTTTTGCGGTCATATTATATATATGTGGATAATCAAAGAAAATATCATAACAGTTGAACTAACACATGATACCAACGATCACAGATGGGTAAAATAACAATTATTTAATAACAATATTGTCATCACTTTCTTTGTTGGCCAAATTAAACAAACGGAGTCTACGGCAAATAAAAGCGGAGAAAGAAAAATGAATTTCCGAATTTGCTCAGTTTAGTTTTTCACACACACAAAAACTGGCAACTTCCGTTCATTGTAAATCGGTTCTGTGCCGACAACTGTCTCTACATATCTGGACTCATATGTTCTTTCTTTATTGTTTGTTTTATGTCTTTTTCTTTTTTTGCTCTCATTTTTTTTTTCTCTCCCGGTCGGTTTTTTTTTTTTAAGTGAATAAGATGATAAACGACAATAGAGGCATTAGGAAACGAAGTGATTGAAAACAAACACGTTTACATTCTCTTTTTTTTTCAGACACAGACTAGTCTGTACCTTGTTATAAAGAGAGGCTACTGACAGACTTACAAACGCTCCCATCCCGCTTCTTTCTGGAGGAAGAGGAGGGGGGATGGGGACGCACAAATAATACTTTTAAAGGGTGGGTGGGGGGGGGGGGGGTGGGTAGCTAGATCAGACTCTCACCCGCACTCCCACTTTCAAAAAGCATGTCGTACACAAGACGGCTAGTTTTTCCGTCAAAGCCGGGGTGCATCTACCTGAGTGGCCAGGATCCAAAAGTCTGCATTCAAATAAGCTAGATCTGTAAAACGCATCTGCACGTATAATTCCTGTCCTAGAACAGGACTGAAGTCCAGAAGTGGACAAAGAACCAGAGTCTCCCCCCCCCCCCCCCCATCCCCAGATTAAGCCCCTGTAAACACGAAGAAGAAGAAGAAGAAGAAGAAGAAGAAGAAGAAGAAGAAGACGAAGAAGACGAAGACGAAGACGAAGACGAAGAAGAAGAAGAAGAAGAAGAAGAAGAAGAAGAAGAAGAAGAAGAAGAAGAAGAAGAAGAAGACGAAGAAGACGAAAAGAAGAAGAAGAAGAAGAAGAAGACGGGATGGAAAAAGCAGGAGAGGACCCGATGAAGGTGCATCTTTGACACTGGTCACCCTTCCACTCGTGCAGGTTCTCCTGGCTGCGTGTCAAGCATTCTTCAGAAGTGTGCAATTCTTATAGTAGCTGTGCCTCTCCACACGTTGTGGACCTTCGATGAACATTCTTGGGGTTGGAACATCAATAACTGCCCGAGACCTTTTTGTGATAACCCATTTTTACAGACACAGATCAGTGTTCACAATTTTTTTTTTTCTCATTTACTAAAAATCTGCGTGTCTCGACGTCCAATAGGCTTTTCGCTCCGCCATTAGCTTACTATGTATTTTTCAACGATTTAGAGACGTTTTAAGTGACTAGTTGATAGGATGCTCTAGGCTTAACTGATGTTATCAGATTGAATTCAATTTTTCTTTATTTGTGACAGTTGGGAAATTTAAACTGAATTTGTGAAATATTGTGTAAGCGCCTGCTGCAGTTTAACTAATATTCCAAATGGGTAGAGCACAAGCCTCACACATATGTTTCTTCTTCTTCTTCTTCTTCTTCTTCTTTTCTTCTTCTTCTTCTTCTTCTTCTTCTTCTTCTTCTTCTTCTTCTTCTTCTTCTTCTTCTTCTTCTTCTTCTTCTTCTTCTTCTTCTTCTTCTTCTTCTTCTTCTTCTTCTTCTTTCTTCTTCTTCTTTCTTTCTTCTTTCTTTCTTTCTTTCTTTCTTTCTTTCTTCTTCTTCTTCTTCTTCTTCTTCTTTTCTTCTTCTTCTTCTTCTTCTTCTCTTCTTCTTCTTCTTCTTCTTCTTCTCTTCTTCTTCTTCTTCTTCTTCTTCTTCTTCTCTTTCTTCTTCTTCTTCTTCTTCTTCTTCTTCTTCTTTCTTCTCCTTCTTCTTCTCTTCTTCTTCTTCTTCTTCTTCTTCTTCTTCTTCTTCTTCTTCTTCTTCTTCTTCTTCTTCTTCTTCTTCTTCTTCTTCTTCTTCTTCTTCTTCTTCTTCTTCTTCTTCTTCTTCTTCTTCTTCTTCTTCTTCTTCTTCTTCTTCTTCTTCTTCTTCTTCTTCTTCTTCTTCTTCTTCTTCTTCTTCTTCTTCTTCTTCTTCTTTCTTCTTCTTCTTCTTCTTCTTCTTCTTCTTCTTCTTCTTCTTCTTCTTCTTCTTCTTCTTCTTCTTCTTCTTCTTCTTCTTCTTCTTCTTCTTCTTAGTCTTCGTCTTCTCCTTCTACCACCACTACTACTGCTGCTGCTGCTGCTACTTCTTCTTCTTCTTCTTCTTAGTCTTCGTCTTCTCCTTCTACCACCACTACTACTGCTGCTGCTGCTGCTACTTCTTCTTGTCTTTTTCTTCGTTTTCCCCACCTAATCTTTATTTTTCTTTTCCTTCTTCGTGTCCCCATTCTTCTCTTCCTCAGTTAAACCTTTCTAGGTTTTTTGTAAATCTTATCTAATTAATATCTTTGTGCGATTTTGCACACACACACACACACACACACGCGCGCGCAAACACACGCGCGCGCGCACGCACATACACACAAATACACAGTGAGAGAGAGAGAGAGAGAGAGAGAGAGAGAGAGAGAGAGAAGAGAGAGAGTTATTCAAAATGACCACCTCATAATATGAAGAAGACATCTTTCTTGTCCCTTCCCAGACTCCCAGTCACGAGCCCACAGACAAAACTCCCTCAAAACCCAGTCCCTGGACAAATAACACAACTCACGTCTCACACCTCCTTTAGGGGATGTAGACAGAGCCCAAATCATGCTGGCCGGCGCGACTGGACCTCCCTGGCGC
>CAJHNH020001283.1:69561-179561 GCA_905116865.2 Candidula unifasciata | reverse complement strand
TTAAGGTCACCATTTGCTGTCGACCGTCTGATCTGCTCCCTGTTCAGAAAGGAGACAAGATCAGTGTTGCCACTTTTCTTTGAACAAAGAAGACACAAACAATAGACTGCACAATTTATTGCCTGGCATGTTTCGCTGTATCTCGTCAGGTGCAGACTACAGTAACAATTAATTAAAATGAAGCAAACAGCTGAATCCTAGAAACTGAAACACAAATTCGAGTACATTTCAAACTGTTTCACCAAGGTAAACGTAGGGAAACGACCATTTCTTTTTGCCTACATAGATCCGGTTTCAATCTGCCAATCGCGGAAGCCTCCGAGTATCGAAGTAATCTACGAATTGTAAATAAGTCAAAATGCATCATCCCTGTTAATTATGTGCCCGGAATTTAGAATATGGCACGCAATTGCTGATGATGGAATTTTTCGACCTGTCACCTGATTCGTTGTTGTTGAGGTGTTAGTGTTTTGCATTGCTTTTACCAACCATAGTGGAATATGTTCAGCAACCCGTTGCTCCAGTCGTCGATCTGTTCTGCCCACATATGCAGCGTTACAGGTGCATTTAAATTGGTATATACAGTTTTCTTTGACAAAAAAAAAAAAAAAAACTAAATCTGGATGTAAAACATCCAAAGTGACAATACTGGACAAGATCATCCACAATCTGTCAAAATTTCATCTTCACCCTTTCAGCAAACACACTCGTCGCCTTTTTTTCCCGGTGAGATCCCGTATGGGGGAGTCGTCGTGGCGGAGCAGCTAGACGCTTGCCGCGGATCGAAAGATCGTGGGTTTGCTCCCTGGCGGAGCCGGACTTTTTTCAAAAATGACCTTGGCTCCCAGGTCGACCCAGCCTTGAATGGGTACCGGGTTTAGTCTGGGTAAGTAAAGGCGGCTGGTGTGATACTGACCACAACACCCAACTTGTGCCAATTGTTCTGTAAAAATATATGTCTAGCCCTATATGCCCTAGACACCTTAAAGGGGTGGACAATGGTCCTTTACTTTTTACTCACTGAGATCATGAATTCTAACTAGAAACTATAGTACAAAATCTACAAGTTCGACCCAGAAAGATTGATTTATAGTACAATAACTATGAGTTAGTGTCATTAAATATGAGTTCAGGTCACTAAATAAAAGTGATAGTGCACCCCTGCTAGTTGTGGTGCACTAAATGGGAATTACTGTGCATTAACTATGAATAATGTTTGTTATAGATGCAGATTTATTTCTCGAAAGTGTTCCGGAGAACCCTTTTCAATCGCCATTACAAATTATTCATCAATAGCTACAGTCTGCGGGAAATACTAGCTTCTCAAATATCACAGAGCCGACTTGTTTGTTTGTTGTTGATGGATGTTGTACTTAATCCAGGCAACAGATTGTGGACATACATTTGATCTGTCTTCTCGTGCGTTAGTTAACTTGTAATACAAGATGTATTTATGTGTAAAACTTACACACAATGTCCCAGTTTGGGTTCTAGGGCCCTATTTGGGAGAGGAGGGAAAATTGATCCCTTGCCCCTTTTGCAAACATGTCGTAAAGGGCGACTAAGTAAAAGCGTTTCTTTGGAAGGCGGAATGCATCTGCCTTAGAGGCGAGGACCCAGCAGTCTGTATATAAATGGGCCAGATCAGTAACATGGATGTGCACACAGAACTCAAGTTCTGAAACAAGACCCAAGTCCAGGAATGGATACCCAAGCAGAATTTTCCTCAGGAGTTCCAGGCGGTAATAATAGTTTTCCTCTTTTTCTTCTCTGGCTTATTCTGCCTTTCATCGTCAGAGTTTGAAAAGGCATCAGGTGCGAGTTTTGGTATGTGCCACGTAGATGCTGGTTTTGACGACGAAAGTTTTAGACAGGTAGTCATCATCATCACGATGTAACACGGTGTGTCGGTGGATCACCGGTTGCTGTTCACTGACTAATCAGCTTCATCCACGTTCGACGGTCAGATGCACGGACTTCATGGTAGCAAGACTAAGGTCTGTCCGGCCGATCAATTTCGTTATTCGGGTCTTTCTTGATCTGCCTGTTCTCCTCAACTGGACTTTTTAGTATTGTATTTTAGAGTCTATTAGATCTTATTACATATCCGTACCATTGCGTTTTCCACCTTTTCACTCTAGTTAAAAGAGGTTCATAGTTGCCAATTCCATAGATACTGCTGGTGACAAAAATCGTCAACGCAACTTAGCAGATACATAATGATGCTGGCTTTAACGATTTATTGAATACCTCAAGTATCTATATTGAAAGCAAACGGTTTCCACACTCGTCGCTTTGAAGTTATAATATTTATTAAGTAGGTACCATCTCACCACCACCCGTTGAAAACTGATGATGGAATAAAATGTCAGTACGCATGCTCCAGCCCAGACGCTACTTCTCGATGTGGTTCACATCCGGCTAAGTGGTCACGCTTGCCAAAAACCGTGTGGTATACAGAGTACAAGCTGCAAACATCAATTCTCCTGCCTCCTTGCCCTACCAGTGCCAGAGACTTCATTGGCCATTTCATCGCACATGCAGCCACTCTAGCAGCATTCGTTTTATGTTTTCTTGGGAGAAACATTATGTTTCTTGTAGGCTATAAATCATACTCCACTGTTCTGTGGGTTTTATATGTGTGTGTATGTGTATGTGTTCTAACAGTTTCTGCTGTTGGAACAGGAGTAATATTCACAGACTGTCTTCCAGCTTTGAGATGGATGCCAAACTTTTATTATGAGCATGTGTGCGTGTGTGTGTGCGCCTGCGCGTGCGAGTTCTTAGCTGCCGCCAATGCCAGCAGATGCATAAATGGACTTTTGCCCAGCTTTAAAATAGGACATGAACAATTTCAAAGTAGAGGTCAGAAGGAGAGATTGGGAATAATAATGCGAGGAAGGCGGGGAAAAGGGGGAGGGGACACAAAGAAAACACAGGGTGAGAAGGAGGGTGAGACAAAGAAAATAATAAGGCACAAAAGAAGAAAGAGAATGAGAAGAAAGTAGAGACAGAGAAGAAGAAGAAGAAGAAGAAGAAGAAGAAGAAGAAGAAGAAGAAGAAGAAGAAGAAGAAGAAGAAGAAGGAGAAAAAGAAAGAAAAAGAAGAAGAAGAAAAAGAAGAAGAAGAAGAAAAAGAAGAAGAATAAGAAAAAGAAAAAGAAGAAGAAGAAGAAGAAGAAGAAGAAGAAGAAGAAGAAGAAGAAGAAGAAGAAGAAGAAGAAGAAGAAGAAGAAGAAGAAGAAGAAGAAGAAGAAAGAAAGAAAAAGACGAAGAAAAAGACGAAGAAAAAGACGAAGAAGAAGAAGAAGAAGAAGAAGAAGAAGAAGAAGAAGAAGAGAGAAGAAGAAGAAGAAGAAGAAGAAGAAGAAGAAGAAGAAGAAGAAGAAGAAGAAGAAGAAGAAGAAAGAAAAGAAAAAGAAACAGAAACAGAAAAAGAAGAAAAAGAAAGGAAACTATTACAGCACACCATCACCAGATATACCCCCCTGCAACCGCTTCTGAAAACAAAGATCCCCAACAACAAAAACTACATTTATTGGCAATGCAAAGTCTACGTTAACACCGAACAACACAAGGCAGAAAAGAGAGGAAACGAAGAATGATTGTAAGGCCATCTGGCTGTACAGTATAATTCACTCAGCCAGCAGCAGACAATCCATGTAGAAACAAACATAAACACGTGTCCTGACTATGATCCCACCTTGTTCGTCGCCACTGCAAGGGTAATACAATACCCCTAGAAGTAAGTACGAGGAAAGAACAAATAAAACATATACAGACATAAATCCTCAAGGTATCAGCGCGGCTTACGATATGTTGAGGGGGGTAAAAGGACAGTGATTAGTTTGGCGTGTGGTAATGGTGTTTCCAGTAGCTACAGATGAACTGGATTGTTCGAATCACAACCACCCACTGTGAAGAAAGGTTGAATAACCCAGGGAAAGAGCTGTCTTTGTTTGTTCACTAAGTTAATGATTGTGTTGTCTCTATGGGAAATCAAGGCTAAATCATGTCCGGTCAGTCAAGTTCTTCGTCCAATTCTGTCTTGGTCTGCCTCGTCTCCTCTTCGCCTCTACTGAGCGTTGTAGTATTTGTGTGTGTGCGAGAGGCTGTCGGATCTTATTGTGTGTCCATACAAGGCTAGACCTTGACTCCCAGGTCGACCCAACCTTAAGTGGGTACCGGGTGCAGTACCGGGAAGTAAAGCCGGCCGACGTGATGCTGACCACATCACCCATCTTGTTCTGATTGGTCTATACAAACATATGTCTAGTCATATGTGCCCTATACACCTGAAGGGGGGAACAGGGATCTTTACTTGTTTTTAAAACAGGGCTAGACCTATATTTTTTAGAGCAAGCGACTCTCTGTGGGTAATGTGGTCAGCACCGCTCTGGCCGCCTTTACTTCCCATGATTTATTAATTAATATATATATATATATATATATATATATATATATATATATATATATATATATATACTTTACTTTACTTTACTTTCCATGATTATATATATATATATTTATATCGCAATGTACAACACTCCCAGTATAGATTTATTCTCTCTTCCCTGCTCTCAGTTACTTCCAATCTGTCCCTCCAACTCCCCCTCTCGGAGACTTTTTGTTTTAACCAACATTTATCCCCTCAACAGACTGCACGGCTGACGATCATGCATACAGTCATAAAAGTCCATGCATCTGACTGTCAAAGGTGGGGGAGGCTGATCAGACAGAGGAAGCTGATCAGACAGTGGAAGCTGCTCAGACAGTGGAAGCTGATCAGACAGTCAATCAGTCAACAGCAACTGGCCACCCAACGACGCGCAGAGTTACGGGAGCGATGATGATAATGATGAGTCTGATAAATATTCACAGAAACAACACAGACAAACCTAAACCTGTAGTAACATCACATTGAAGTCTGAAACCCAAACCTGTAGTAACATCACATTGAAGTCTGAAACCCAAGCCTGTAGTAACATCACATTGAAGTCTGAAACCTAAACCTGTAGTAACATCACATTGAAGTCTGAAACCTAAACCTGTAGTAACATCACATTGAAGTCTGAAACCTAAACCTGTAGTAACATCACATTGAAGTCTGAAACCTAAACCTGTAGTAACATCACATTGAAGTCTGAAACCCAAGCCTGTAGTAACATCATTGAAATCTGAAACCTAAACCTGTAGTAACATCACATTGAAGTCTGAAACCTAAACCTGTAGTAACATCACATTGAAGTCTGTATGCCGGCCAGAGAAGCGAGGGCATTAGAAGCATAACCATAATTCAAGCAGCTCTAATTGATTGACACGATGAAGGTCTATCGTACAACTGGCAACATTTGGTCGGATCAGGTTACTTCAGCCAGTACGTCAGCCGTGCAGTCTGTTGAGCGTCTAGCTGTTAGTTAAAACAAAGAGATTTGGAGAGAAGGCGTTGGGGTGAAAAGAAATGAAAGTAACAGAAAGCAGAGAAGAAAGGAGAAATGAGTTTTGTGAGAGAAAGCGAGAGAGAGAGAGAGAGAGAGAGAGAGAGAGAGAGAGAGAGAGAGAGAGAGAGAGAGAGAGAGAGAGAGAGAAACAGTCACACAAAGAGTAAGTGACAGAAAGACGAAGATGAAGGGGAGAAACAAGCGTAATTATATAGGATATATCCAGAAAGGCTAAACCAGTTAACTAAAACCTGCAGAAGTAGGATGTGTCGGCCGGAAGGAGCAAATATCTTAGCCATAATGTAAACGAACACAATGCAATTACATCTTCGAATGAACGAAGAAGAAGAATATACATGAGATTAAAAGACACAAAAAGTGCAGACAGACTGTTTGAGGCGAATATGGGGAATTACTATTGTGAACGACAATTTGTTAATCCAAGGCAGTTTTTCTTGCTTAAAGTCTTATCTGGATAAGAGTAGATTCTTATAAGGAGAAGCATTTTTGGGGGTCCCTCTGTGAGTTCTCCTTATCAGAACTGCACTATATATGATATTAATGACGACGGCCCTAAGGACGTCATTATTTACGAATTACGTCATTCTTGTCATGCATCAGTTCACCACTAAGTAGAACCAGCCAATATATCTGCCTCTTCATTCCCCAACACACTGGCGTTCCCTGGGAATATATATAAAGGATGCCAACTTTCCTCGTCCATCTTTAAACATTTAGTCTTGCATGCAACACACTGTTCTGCCTACCGGGAAATGTTGATGAGGTGGAAACTTAGCTCCTTAACAAAGCCAGTGTTAAGGCTCGTCTTCTTGTTTGTTATTCTTTCTTCTCTTTTTTTTTTCTCTCGCTGACACCAGGTTCTAGTCCAGTGAAGTGGCGTTATCGTCTTACTGACACCAGGTTGTAGCCCAGTGTAGTGGTTTTGTCGTCTTACTGATACCAGGTTGTAGCCCAGTGTAGTGGTTTTGTCGTCTTACTGACACCAGGTTGTAGCCCAGTGTAGTGGTTTTGTCGTCTTACTGATACCAGGTTGTAGCCCAGTGTAGTGGTTTTGTCGTCTTACTGATACCAGGTTGTAGCCCAGTGTAGTGGTTTTGTCGTCTTACTGATACCAGGTTGTAGCCCAGTGTAGTGGTTTTGTCGTCTTACTGATACCAGGTTGTAGCCCAGTGTAGAGGTTTTGTCGTCTTACTGATACCAGGTTGTAGCCCAGTGTAGTGGTTTTGTCGTCTTACTGATACCAGGTTGTAGTCCAGTGTAGTGGTTTTGTCGTGTCACTGACACCAGGTTGTAGCCTAGTGTAGTGGTTTTGTCGTGTCACTGACACCAGGTTGTAGCCTAGTGTAGTGGTTTTGTCGTGTCACTGACACCAGGTTGCAGCCCAGTGCAGTGGTTTTGTCGTCTTACTAACACCAGGTTGTAGCCCGGTGTAGTGGTTTTGTCGTGTCACTGACACCAGGTTGTAGCTTAGTGTAGTGGTTTTGTCGTGTCACTGACACCAGGTTGTAGCTTAGTGTAGTGGTTTTCTGCATTTGTCTTGCCCTTATCGGGTGGATTGAGTGATGGGTCAGTGACCCCCTTTAATAGATGCAAACATTACCAATAGTCTCCTCGAGATTATTGAAAACAAAAAGAAGATGATAGACAGCAGCAGCAACAGAACAACTGGGGCAAGATAAAGAACAGCACATATTCCATGTATACCTGACACATTGACTGCATCAATGTTTACGACAGCTAATTGTGGAGGTGCAAACATTTACAGCATACACCCGGATGTCATTATTCTTCTCACACCGGTGGATGTTGACTTGTTATTGCCCGGACACCTAACATCCAGCGCCACGCCAAGAGCCACAGCCGGCACACCACACTTGGCAACAGGCTGCTGCATAACAAGATCACAGAAATCAGCTTTGTTGTACTCACTTTACTCATTCTGTGTTGCGTAGTTGTCCTGATAGGGTCATCAGGGTCTTTTAGTCCAAAAGAAGGTCCCCGGATATAGGTATACTTAAAAATAAAAGGGTTGGGAGGTGTTCTGTGTGTTTCATCCCGCCACTTTCCCTACCCTTCTTCTTCTTCTTCTTCTTCTTCTTCTTCTTCTTCTTCTTCTTCTTCTTCTTCTTCTTCTTCTTCTTCTTCTTCGTCTTCGTCTTCTTCTTCTTCTTCTTCTTCTTCTTCTTCTTCTCCTTCTTCTTCTTCTTCTTCGTCTCCTTCTTCTTCTTCTTCTTCTTCTTCTTCTTCTTCTTCTTCTTCTTCTTCTTCTTCTTCTTCTTCTTCTTCTTCTTCTTCTTCTTCTTCTTCTTCTTCTTCTTCTTCTTCTTCTTCTTCTTCTTCTTCTTCTTCTTCTTCTTCTGCTTCTTTTTCTATTTCTTCTTCTGCCGTTTCGTCCTTCTCATTTTACCTTTTCTCAATAACAAGCAGTTCTTAGGAATCGACAAATTAGAGGTTTTCATCGAATTCGATGTACATCTGCCTAGGAGGCATAAAACCAACACTCTTACAAATAAACCAGATCTTTAAAATATGCAAAACAACTCGGCATGCAAAACCCAAGTTGTGGAACAAGACTAAAGTCCAGAAGTGGACGAACAACCAGAACTTTCCGCGGGAGTATATAGCCGGTAAGTGCCAAAAAGAAGATGCACCATGTCAGTCAACCATCTAACCACACGACCATCATCCTAATCGTGTAACCACCCACAATGAAGCGCTTTATGATATGCGGTGCGCCATGTTGTTTCGCTAGTATTATTTCATGAACGTTTTGTCAGCGATACACTACTGGAAATTAAAACTTGACTTCGAAATCGATACCGTTGTCTTACCGCAGTAGATTTATTTAGCAAGCATCTTGGTATGGCTAGCTTTTTAAAGCGAAATCTCCACGTTTAACCAGTATCCCTAAAGGGGGAGCTTTCGGCTGTAGTTGTGGCTAGGTCATGTACATCTTATAAAATGGCTTTGCATTGCTCGCCACCAAATAGCTCTGAAAACAACTCTTGCAGTGTTGATGCGATCAAAGAGGGTAGACCTCAATACTGTCAATACGAAGTCGTCTACCGGCCAGCTTATAGGCCACCCGCTCGCTGATGACGCATGTCACCATAACCAATGCTGAAATGTATCGGTAGATAACAGACTAATTTGTTTTGCCACTAAGAAGATTGTCAACAGACAGGGCAATACGGGGAACAATGTTGTCCAGATTCAGCGGTACCGGATAAAGACATGGACCACGCAGAAGATGGACCCCCGGAAATATCAGCGACACTGACAAATAAATAGAAAGTGACCAGAAGGGCTTGTCTCGGGGCACAGCCAACACAATGGTCCTATAATAATCTAAAATAGTCCTTCGCAGAACGTCGCTCTCATCACGGTCTGCCTAAAAAGAAAAATCACGTCGCCAGCTCTCCCACCTCGTGTACTTTCATATCCAAGAAGTAAGTTATATCCTGGGCTCATCTTCGTATGGTCGGCCCCTGCCCCTCCTTCCTGGTACCATGCCTTTTACAATTATTATTATTATTTTTTTTTTTGCAGTCAATTATTTCAAATAATAACTGATATTGCAAACAAACACGCCCTTGTGAAAAAAAAAAAAAAAAAAATAATCCTCCAAACCTCGGCGAATTTCTGGTCTTGGCTATATGATATATTGTCTGGGTCGCACCGCTCCGACCTACTACTAAGTGTTGGGAAAAACGTGCACGCGTGACTTGTATTGAATCGACTAACAAATCACCCAGCGAGGAAGGGAGTAGGTCACCCCATCTCACACAGCAGTGATCCAGTATTGGTGAAGTTTCTACTAACGCATCCAACCCCCTCCCCCCCCCCCCCCCCCTCCCACCCCCGCTCCCTCCAACAGAAAAGCCCTGCCAAAGGATTATCTGTGCGGTTTTAAACCCATCTGGGCGCTTGGCAACTACCGCCTCTGCGGAGCTGTGATTCTCCATCTGGTGCTCCAACCGCGTGCTGTTGCCATACCACCTTGGGCGATTCTCCCAGGGAGGAGCGTGACCTGGGTATGTATCCATTCCCGTCAATCGACCAGTCGCTGGACGGTTTCTTTCGCTGTTCACGAGCTTACAAGCAATCACAATAAACAAATTTGCAAGAAGGTACGGACACTCACCCAAAAAAAAGTAAAGAGATCAGAGGGCGCACTGCAGAACAAAACAATCGAAAGATAGTCACCATACTGGGAATTGAACCCGTCACCTTTAAGTGATAAAGGCGGATCGATGCAGAAACAAGTGTGCATGGCCACTCAACATTCATAAACAAAAAAGTGTTGTCAGCTAGGTATGTCATACAGCTTGAATCCACAACTATGGAATACGATCAGAATTTATTTTAAGCGACTGAAATAGCACCATAGGTTACAGAAACCTATATTAACCAAGCAATGGTCGAATATCATAGACAAGCGCAAGACCACGATGTTGTGTATATCATATAACGAACATTTAAAGAAGGAGAGAGGAATCATAATAGTCATCATCATTATCATCATTTTCATTATCTTCATCAACATGTGGAATGATAGTTGTGGTCGTGGTTCGCTGCAGCCCACCATCACCTGGCTCAAGAGAGAAGAAGTGGTGGTGGTGGGGGGTGGTTGGGCGTTAGCGCAGTCGATAGGAGACTTGTTTTCAAATGCAGCTGCGACCCGCTGTAGCCCACGACCGGTGTTCGAAACCGGACGGTTCCCGGGGTTTACCCAACCTTTGCGTGTGTGTGTGTGTGCATATATGTGTGTGTGTTTGCATGTGTGCGTGTGTGTGAATAAAAGACTGAATGAATGCTTGGTTGGCACAGTAGCTAACTCACCAACACAATATCCTGGGATTAACATTCAATGGCTGAGTTCAAACCAGTCATAAGTGTAAACTCCCCTACACCTTTAGATCAGATCACCAGCCGTCTTCACAACCAAAGTCGGGAGGTCTCTAGCACTCTCTCGTCTCCGGGCATGAAGGTGCATCCTAAGGTCAGCTCCTTGAAGACTGCACCGGTAAACTTGATCTCAAAGAGTAAAACAGCCCTCGCCACCTCTCGGAGACTGGCGGCAGTCAAGTGGTCTCAAGTGAGCTCTTCACAGGCTCGTCTGTACACCACACACCATGGCGTGAGTACACACGCGCGCACAAACACTCTCTCTATTTCTCTTGCATTGTCTAACTCTCTCTCTCTCTATCTATCTATCTATCTATCTATCTATCTATCTATCTATCTATCTATCTCTCTCTCTCTTTCACTCTACCTCTCATAAACTCTAAAAAACACACTGGCATCATTGCACACACACAAACACACACACTCTTTATCTCTCTCTTACACACACACTCACACATGCACTTCCTCGATCTCACACACATTATCTTACTATCACGTACTTTCTCATTCTATGATGCACTGTCTCTCTCACATTCTTGCAACCGTTCTCACATACACGTACTCTCAATCACACACACATAAACACACACATGTGCGCACATACACTCTCTCACACACAGACCTCACTTACTCTCTCTCTCTCTCTCTCTCTCTCTCTCTCTCGCTTGTTCACAAAGCACACGAAGCGAATGTCTACAGTCTACTTCACGATGATGATGATGATGATGACGATGATGACTTCCTGTGCGACAAACCCCCAGGCATGCTACCTACATCGCTACTCCGCGACATGATCGCCCGCGCCCTCGAGAATGTTGCTTTTAAACGAGTGATGAATAAACACTCCGAGGAGGTAGCGAGGGCAAGAAAGGAAGTTCCGAGAGTGCCCAGCTTGAAACCACACCAGGTAACAGAATGTGTTACAGAAAGCAGGATCACCAGGTTCCTTACTGAAGGCGTATTGGAACCTGCTGTTAACGATTGGCCTAGTGTTTCTAACACTTGGTTTTCATGCGGGGGGGGGGCGCGGGTTCGATCATCCTTAGGCTTGTCTATTTTTATCGGTCGAGGACACCCCCCCCCCCTCCATCAAATCCTACCCTGCATAGTTCGTGGCAACTGCGCCTTAAATCTTCAGGCTCGTGGCTCAGAGCCTCTGACATCCACCCCCCCCCCCCCCAACCAACCTGTTTTACACTTCAGTAAATGCAGACACTGGAGAGGCTCTCCACATCTTGTGAACTTCACCGGCATGTATCATCACTTCGTACGCTGACACATTTCCATCAAGTAAAGGTCCTTTTGAACGCCTTTGTGCATATAGGGCTGGGCCTTTATTTCTATAGACCAATCATTACAAGGGGGGTGATGTGGTCAGCACCACGCCGGCTGCCTTTACTTCCCTGCGAACCCACGTCTAGCCGCTACGCCAAAACGATTCCCTGACACATTTTCCTGCTATGATAAAACTTTGTGAAGACCTATCTTCACATATCTCTTTCTATAAAACTGTTCAGCGGTTACATGTTCCATTCGTGTGTTTTATACAGTGTGATCAGAAAATGGCGATCGCCTTTCACTTACGTGTACGACAATTGTCTTTGTATTTTAGCATCTTCGAAAACTTTTTAGAATAATCATTTCGGCAGCAATTTAAATATAAAGTCGTGTAGAAGCATAATATGAGGTTTTCAGTTTTCCTTTGGATTGTTTACTAATTATCTATGATTTTCAGTCGTATTTCACAAATGTTATATTGAAATATTTAACAATTTGACTTGGTAGAAGAATATCGATCCGGATACTGAGGTAAGAAATGAATGAATGAAAGGCTAAACGAATGAAAGAATAAACGAATGAATGAAGAAAGGACCGCATCAATGACAGAATGAATGATTTGACGGTCGTGTGTATGCTTGAATAATCAATCTACGAATGAATAAGTGAAAGATGAGGGAATACATATAGGTTTGAACGAATGGATGAAAGAAGAACGCATGAATAAACGAATGGATGAATAAAGGACTGAATGCGTCATTGAATGAATGAACGAATTAATGAATGATGTAAGTACTAACGTACTACTGATGAATTAAAATCAGAACCAATTAGTTGTACTACTACACAGCCTAAAGACAGACATAGACAAAAGTAAATACATCCTCTCCCATGATGCAAAGGAAAGGCCCCAGATGGGGAGAACTAAACATTGTTGAAACCTAAAGGCTAGAAATGTTTAGATTGACGGAGTTGGTCAGGTAAGTGACAACAGGGAATAAACTCCAGAGGAAAAACCCCGGCATTCGGAGTCCTAAACAAAGTCTGCCGGGAAGCAAACAAAGACGCGTGGGTCAAAGAAGGAGAGAGGGAGAGAGAGAGCGAGAGAGAGACAGAGAGGGAGGTGTGTGTTTTGTGGAAGAAATATCTTTCACGAAAAGCAAAACTGAACTTAAGTGAAAAAGAAAAGAAAAAAAAACATAGAAGGGGTTGTGAAGGCAATGGGAGAGGGGGCGGTAGCAACAAAAAGTAAGTAAAGTGCACGGTTAGGATAAAAAAAAAAGTGTAAAGAAACCAAGAAAGGCGGCGATGACGGATATGCGATAACATAGTCATATGGTGTGAGGGCTTCTGTCATCACCTTGTCACGGGCCGCGGAAGAATTTCCCGAGCACCTTTCTGAGGTGGCAGCGCTCGCCAAGATAGGGAGATAATGTGTGGTGTTTTGCGGTTGTGTGTGGTGTTGTGCGGTTGTGTGTGGTGAGGGTTTGTAATGTCTAGAGAAGGGAGCAGGCAAGAACTAGCTCAGAAAAACAGTAACTGTATTACTAGATAACACTGGTTGTAGATTTTAAAACTAAAAAAAAAAAAAAACTATAGTCACAAAAGGCAATCGAGAAGCCATGAAAAGGGCAATCCAGACAGACAAAACGTAAAATTTCGAAAAAAACATCCACATCCAGACCAGGTTTGTCCATATACATGGGTTCCGAGGTCCTCATGTGGGCGGGGGGACCCACTACCCCATAACCAGCATGTTGTAAAAGACGGCTATTCAAGGGGGTTCCTTGAAAGTCCGAGAGTATCTGCCTAAAACCTGGATGATTAGCCATATGGACTGTGCGAAACACTAATTGAGATGAGTTAAGAATTGGCGTCATAGCACTCGGGGCATTTCCATGCATGCTCCATCCTCATCTTCAGCAGAAAGTACAGAGCTCCAATACTGATGGTACCGGTCACAATATGGTTATCTTCTTTTTCTTCGCGTTCACCAGCTGTAAATTCTGGCAGAAGGTTCTGGTTGTTCATCCACTTCTGGACTGCAGTCGTGTTCCAGAACTGAGTGTTGGGTATGCATCTGTTTTACAGATCTGACTCATTTGTAGGCAAACTGCTGGTTCCTGGCCTCTCAGGCAGATGCAATCCGACTTTGAATGAAGCTCCCATTTAGTCGACTCTTACGACAAGCTTTTGGATAGGCAGTGGGTCTATTCTTGTTTCCCCCATAATAGGGCCCCGGAACCCACACGGGAAACAATCTGGTTATATGTCTGTCGTACCTGTCCTCTGAGTTTAGTGAGCCGGCCAGACTCTCTGGTTACACTCAGGTGCCTCATTCTCTCCAGGCTAGCGAAAACACGAACTCTGACCTGATACTGGTGATCGTGTATGCTAGCGAAACATAACAAATTACAATTTGTTTTTGGACACGGCACATGATGATAGGTTAGCGAAGAATCCCTATGTTCTTTTGGTGCTTAGGTGTCTGCCAAGCCCTTACCCCAGAGTCAATAGTACCGTATTCAAAGAGGAAAGCTTTGCAAAAACAACCAAGATAATAACACAGGCAGGTCATAAGCTGTTGGATGAAATCGAAATAGAAACATGAAAGAAAGACCAAAGGATTGGCTGACTACTTTCTGACTTTCTCGACAGACAAGCTAATACTATTTCATCGTCTTTATCTTTTATTAGTCGCGTTTCCTTTTATTTTCTTTCCTCAATCAAAGCCGAGAAAGTGTCAACGGTGGTTCTTTTTTTAAATGTTTTTATTATTTCCCCTCCAAGCACTTCTTTTTTTTTTTTTCTAAGGTTTATTATTATCATTTCTTCTTCATATTTCTAGAGGGTTCTTTCCTCCCCCTCCTCCGGCTTCTCAGGGCCTCCCATCCTCTGTAGGGGGCAATGTTTGCTCAACTCATTCTATTGAATCAGCCTCACTTGGCCGTGAGCAGCGTCAACAATGGCAAGGGCTCAAGCTAGAGGTTGCTGGCAACATTCAGTGTTTGCAGACAGTTGAGGGAAGAAGTGAAGTGGCACGGAGGGGGCCTTGTTTGAGAGAGATGGATGGGAGAAAAGGAAGAAGAGGATGTCGAGGGGGGGGGGGGGGGTTCTGTTTTTCCTTTTTGGTCTGTTTCTTTTTGGGAAGAGATTCTGTTTCCTTGTGAGTGGAGCAATGTCATGTTACGATTGAATAAGTTGTCTTGTTTTGGACTTCTATATGAAACTGTTATCATTTTCTCTTTCTCTCTCTCTCCATCTCTCTCTCTCTCTCTCTCTCTCTCTCTATATATATATATATATATATATATATATATATATATATATATATATATATATATATATATATATATATATATATATATGGACCACTGAATGAATTAACAACAGTCACATTTATACAGGAAACAAAATTGCTGATATAGACAACTTATTTCAGGCGAACGAAAAAAAAAGAAGAACTCACCGACTGAGTCACTCACCCACTCACTCACCTACTGAGTCACTCACCTACTCACTCACTCACCTACTCACTCACTCACCTACAGAGTCACTCACCTACTCACTAACACACTCACTCACTCACTTTCACTCACTGACTCACTCACCTACTGAGTCACTCACTTACTCACTGACTCACTCACTCAATGCCCATTTAGAGATTCTCTATTCTTGTGTATCCAATATACCGCCATCCTTTCTGTCTTATAACTGTTGATACTAATGGCTGACCAGTTATATATATCTTCTTCTTTTTGACCTTATATATAAATATTATCTTTTTGATTGATTTCCTTATTGGCTGCCTCTGGTTTGGTTAGTTGTGCTTCACTGAATGCATTGTAAATTTATTGGTTGACCGATTGGTAGCCTAGCCACTCTGTTCCTTCCTTCATCCTTCCGTTTGCCTATCTGCCCATCCAATGGATTGTTTCTCGGTCAGCTCTCTCACTCTCCCCTCTACAGACTTTCGCCTTTCCTTCCTATGCCATCCTTTGTTTTATACAGCATTAAACATCAGTCTGCGGAGGCTGGTTGTGTCATATTCTTCAAAAATTAAGTCCTCCAAATCGTCAGCTCCCTAACAACGAGCATAAAATCCTGACCCAGTTATCGATAATTGCTCCACACACAACACTGGAGAATCCATTTATTTTGCCAATTTGTCAAACACTGAAGACGTTTATTGTGGGCGGAGGCATCTTAGTTTGGGTTCCAAGTTTTTATTTGCCTGCCCAACATGCCAGAATATTGTTTAAATGCTCCACTGCCTGATTTTTTAGCCGACTACAGCCATAATGCAATAGTGTAACTTTGCGGTTTGGATCATAATTTTTTTTTTTTCATGTACGTTAATACTATTACAGCATTGTGCTTCAGAGATGTTATCTTGAAAAAAGAATTTTACCACATCCAAAAAACAGCTGTGTTACATCTGGAAGGAAAGAACTATTTTGTTATATTTGATGGAGAGATTTTCTTGAAACCGAAAGAACAATGTGTTGTCTGTCCCTCCGCATGTCCCTATGTGTGTCCCCCTGTCTACATGTCCCCCTGTCTGTCTTTTCTTCTCTTTGCTTGTCACTCTGTTTTTCTGTCTGTATGTTCGCCCGTCTGCCTACTTTTCCCTCTATTTTTCTGTCGGTCCCCCTGTCTGTCAGTTCCTCTGTCTAACTGTTCTTTTGTATTTCTGGTTTTAACTATATCTGTTTATATATCTGACTGCTAGTCGCGCGTGTGCCTGTTTGTCTTTTTTACTATGTTTACTTGTCGTTATTTATCGTTTGCAGTTGTTCTTTTATTGTCCTCCTCCCACACCCCCTCCCCTTTGCTTCCCGATCAAAACCCCACCCCCTCCCCCACCCCCAACACCCTTAGCTTGTATCTCTTAACTATTCCGGCTCCTGCGTTTTACAAAAAGGCACACTTCGACTACCCTCCCGACCGGAAGCCCACTTTGAGGTCAGTCATGCCACGTGGGGAGACACAGATTTCTGACCCCTTCCTTCAGATTACACCCTTATGCATATTTCATGACCTTGTCTCGACCTCTTCAGATCCGTTAACGACCAGCACGCGCTGGTGCTAGCCAATCATATACAAATCATAGTGGCAACTGCATGGTCCGAGCGAACGTCGAGAGAAAGAAAGCGAGGAGTGTAGAAAGTGGGCATCTCGTAGAACTCAGTGACACCGATCGTGTTAGCGTTAAATAATATGCTGTGGCTACATCTGCTTTGTATTAGGAAACCATTATCGACCGGTTTGTCATTAAAGTATTGTACTGGGAGGGGTTAATAATTCATGTATTTGTTAGTTATTTGTCATCTCGACAGAGCACTTAAGGTTTATAACCATGTGAGATGACGCTAGTTCACATCTCCCGACTTTACCTTAAATATAAGAAAATACATAGAACTATAACAGGATATACCAAACTGTTAGTAGCCGAAGTATAAGTGGCAGAAGATAAAATTTTATTATTGTTTAACCCATTATCTTTCTTTGTGCGTTCCAGAGCCCTATTTTAGGGAGGGGGGGGGGGGGGACCCACTGCCCCACCACCGCACGCCAAACAAGCATGTCGTATAAGAGACTAATAATTACGGGAGTTTCCTTCGAAGTCGAAGTTGAAATACTTGAGTGGCGAGGAACCAATATCCTACACGTAAATTAGCCGAATTAGTAACACTTATATGTTCCTTGTCCAGAAATAACGAACAACCAGAACTGTCTTCTGGGTTTTTACAGCTGGTGAACGCTAAGAAGAAGAGGAGGCAGAAGAAGAAGATGAAGAAGAAGAAGAAGAAGAAGAAGAAGAAGAAGAAGAAGAAGAAGAAGAAGAAGAAGAAGAAGAAGAAGAAGAGGAGGAGGAGGAAGAAGAAGAAGAAGAAAAAGAACACAAAAGAACGTGAAACCAATGCTAAAAACAGATAAAGAACATAAATGGGAGAGGAACGGGAACAGCCCACAAAACGGAGATGTTTCCCTTGTCGTAAATTATTCCTCCTAGTGATGTTTCTCAGCTTTGTTTTCCCAATTCATTATGCAACCCCAGGCTCGGAAAACATCGGGGGCGTCTGCCAGATCGCGCCAAGTCATCGCACCCAGAATCCAAGATGGCGTTCGCCAAACCGGAAATCGACATTCAGGACGCCTATCTTTGATCGGATTGGTGAAATTATTCTGTTCTTCTTTTCGCTCCGTCACTCCCTTCTTTGTTTTAGCGTTATTGCTGGAAAAGGCTAACTTGTATTGTCTACAATAAAGAAATACAGGGTTACTTGTTATTCTTTTGCAAATAAATTAAATGACCTTTTTACCTCGTAGTAAAGTACCTTTAGGAAGTTACTAAAGCGTAGTGCCTAAACGTTCGCCTAACAGCCTAAAGGTCTAAAGGACCAATCTTATTTGACACTGACTTTTACGATTTACAACAAAACTAGCACAGATTCCGGGTCGACGAACCTAAAATTGACCCTAAAATTCATTTCATGTAAAGTAAATGCTCTTTACCTAAAAGTGCCGATAGGTTAGTTGCGTATCCTTTACAGGACGTTGCAGAGCCATCCCCAGCAGCCCCTGGCTATTGTGTGGTTTCTCTAGGCAAATTTAGGAACATTAGTTTGCCATTGCTTCTGGACGGTCGGCCCCCCGATACCACTGTCGAAACCAACGCAAGGCGCATGGCCCGCAGCTCAAATCGAACCCGGCAACCCGGCATTACGAATCTGGTGCATCGACTTAGCCACAGAGCAAAAGTACCGATAGATCTGGAAAAAATAAGCTTTGTAGTATACGCGTGATGCGCCAAATGTAGTAAGTGTTATTCTTACTTCACCCTTTTCTAAGCTTTTATTATACTCACTTTTGTTAGTTTGTCTGGTACAATTTTTGTGTACGATTTTTTTTAAACATACTACTAATGCTGCCAAGATACAAATGTGTGTAGATTAAACATTCACGAGTGCATCATAGCTACAACAGCAATAACATATATGTTGCTGCTGGCACTGCTGCTGCTAATACAACTACTAGCAAAAACTATTGCTGTAACTGCTGGTTGCGCTATGAATACTCTTGCTATTACTGCTACCACGACTACTACTGCTTCTACCACCACTACTGCTACAACCAACACCATCATCACTGTGATTACTACTTCTCTGACACCACCATCACTAATACTTTGTCTACTCCTACTGCTGCTACTACTATAACCGCCATTACTACTAATTTGACTACTTCTACTGCCACTACTTCTATTACTACCACAACTACTACAATTTCTACATCTATATCGTACAATATGACTAATAAGGAATTTTTCCTCCGAAGTCAAAGTGCATCTTCCTGAAAGGCGAGAAACAAACAGTCTGCATACAAACAGGCAGATCTATACAACGAATGTGCACATAAATGTCAAACCCTGGATCATGACCAATGTCCAGAAGTGGACGTTCAACCAAAACTTTTCGCCGCAGTTTACAGTCGGTGAACACTAACAGGAGGAGGAGGAGGAAGAAGAAGAAAGAGGAGGAGGAGAAGAAGAAGAAACAGGAGGAGGAGGAAAAGAAGAAGAAACAGGAGGAGGAGGAGAAGAAGAAGAAACAGGAGGAGGAGGAGAAGAAGAAGAAACAGGAGGAGGAGGAGAAGAAGAAGAAGAAGAAGAAGAAGAAGAAGAAGAAGAAGAAGAAGAAGAAGAAGAAAAAGAAGAAGAAGAAGAAGAAAGAGGAGAAGAAGAAGAAGAAGAAGAAGAAGAAGAAGAAGAAGAAGAAGAAGAAGAAGAAGAAGAAGAAGAAGAAGAAGAAGAAGAAGAAAGAGGAGGAGAAGAAGAAGAAGAAGAAGAAGAAGAAGAAGAAGAAGAAGAAGAAGAAGAAGAAGAAGAAGAAGAAGAAGAAGAAGAAGAAAGAGGAGGAGGAGGAGAAGAAGAAGAAAAGAAGAAGAAGAAGAAGAAGAAGAAGAAGAAGAAGAAGAAGAAGAAGAAGAAGAAGAAGAAGAAGAAGAAGAAGAAGAAGAAGAAGAAAGAGGAGGAGGAGGAGGAGGAGGAGACGAAGAAGAAGAAGAAGAAGAAGAAGAAGAAGAAGAAGAAGAAGAAGAAGAAGAAGAAGAAGAAGAAGAAGAAGAAATACTAGCTAGGACTTAACACAGCAAACCAAGTGTGACATGACAGGCACGGAAACACCCCGAGTCTACACAGGCAACGCTTAGCAACTAGTACTTATCACAACCTTGTTCGCGCCGACCACCGCTTCAAACCAAGTACCCAACCATGTCTGATAAGCAGATATCATATCTAGACATATCTAACAATAAGCCTAGTCGGGAAAGTCTGAGATTTCGTCACAGTCGTAAACTGAGGAGGTTGTTATCGGGACTTCGGAGTCGACTGCGTTCCAGAACCTTCCGACCTGGCGTTAAATGAACTGCAATACACGACTGCCTTGCCGATGCACCGCGATCGCTGTTGTTCTCGTTTTGCGCTCAGATGCGACTAGCACTCTCATATTTCTCTGGTATCTGTTTATAATTTCCAGTGAAACGACAACCGCAGTTCGTATTGCAAGATTGTTCTATTTGAATGATGTAAAGGAGAAGAATGAGGGTTGGTTTTAAGGAATACACAGGGGAATGACGAGCTAAGAGGGTAGTCCAAGGATATCCAAGTAATAGGATTAATCAATCCATAAGCATTCCTTAGGGCATGTTGTGTTGGTTGTTTGCGAATCTTTTAGAAGACTGATTTTTAAACGCTTAAAGATCGATATTTTAATGGACAGGTTGTCAAAACTTTCCAAAGAGCTATATGGGTCAGAGGATGTCTGTTATTTTTTTTTCTACTTCTTCTGGTTGCAGCTTTTTTAAAAGATATTTTTAATGCGCTACTGCAGTAGATACTTTGTGGTAGATACTCCTTCCGCTGTTCTAGCTCCCAGTGAAGCATTGGCCCTCAACCAACTCACGCCAAGTCGTTCTATCCTTCGCTATTGCATGCAGCTCTTACCATGTCCTCCCCATCTTTTTTAACTTCGCTCTCTAGCTCCTATCTCCGTATGTGTGTGTGTGTGTTTTTGGCTCTTTCTTTATTTCTATTCCCCAGTGGGTTCCAATGCAAAGATATTCTAGGTGTATTGTTCACAGGTTTTCTCAACGTGTATCCTATCCAATGCCAGCGTCTTTTTTTTTTCTTTTTCTGGTAATTACAAGCTCCGTTTAAAGATATTTTGTGACTATTGCTGCCGCCTTTTCTCTGGGAAAAACCAAAGCCGTGTAGATTAAGTAAATTTTTCATTTAGTTATGTACAAGTACATGTATATGTCTTCAAAGTTCTTTACATCAGTATAGTTACTCTATTTTGTGTGTCTACGAAGTCCTACATGACAACAAAGTGATGTATGACAGTACATGTAAGTATCACTTATATGTACACGGAGTACTGTATAGGACAGCAAATGTAAAAGTAATTTATTGTCGACAAAGTACTACATGACAGCAATAATTATAGTTCGATCCTCACAAAGTACTATACGACAGCAAATATAACTATATTTTGTCTGCTTACAAAGTACTCCATGACAGTACATCCAATTTTATTATGTCCGTCAACAAAGTACTAAATGACAACACATCAAATTATTTGTTAGGCTGTATAATATTCAGTGACCGCAAATCTAACTGCATTTTGTCTATAAACAAAGTACTCAATGACAACAAGTGTAACTATGCGTTATATGACCCTATAACACCCAGTCTATTCCCGTCATTAATAGTCCATTGAAACCCTAAACCACACTCAACTTTACCAGCTTCGGACAAAACTCATTATACAACAACGCGTTTTACGAAAAGCTCTTGCGACACGCTTAAAGTGACCATTCATCGTACTCACACCAAAATAGGTCTCATAACAGAAGAAACATGACCTCTATCGTGTCCATCAATTTGTCCCTTTTCCCTCACCGGACAAGCCTTGTAGTAACTAATTTCCCGCAAATGTCCCTCACAATCCGCCGTGTTTGGACGTCAATGTCGTTAATTTCCTCGGTTATTGGTCATCCCGGACTTTTACAGCAGCCGAGGATTGACCAACGAGGTAATGAGTTTAGGAAGGGGATCTGTTGCTGAAGGCAACGGAGAGAAGCCATTTGTGGCTATCTTTAGCCAGAATGCAAGGTGGGTCTTTGCTAACTAGGGTGTTCAGAAGTCTATGTAAGAAATCAACTACATATTGAAGTTCTTTTTCTGTGTTTGTTTGTATGTACCTCTCTTTATATATATATATATATATATATATATATATATATATATATATATATATATATATATGTGTGTGTGTGTGTGTGTGTGTGTGTGTGTGTGTGTGTGTGTGTGTGTGTGTGTTTGTGAAGGACTTCAAATGAAAAACTTAAAAGTGTGATCAAATTTATAATATCAATGGCATTGTCTTGTAACCTCTCAGTAGTGTTATTAAGGATGTTAAGAGTGTTAAGCAGGTTATATCGCAGTGTAGACGATTTGTAAGTAAAGGAGTAAAACCTATAGATATTCGTTTCCAAACGGGTCACTACTCCGTGAGTCAGACGTGGTCGTGAACAGTCTGTCACAAAAGTCACAACGTTTTGCAAATTTACAGGAGGAAGAAGAGGAAGAGGAGGAACAAAAGCGAGGAGGAAAGAATGAAAGCAAGAGTAAAAGAAGGAACTAAAGAAAGAAAGAAAAGAGTGAAAGAAAAAAAAAAGAATGAATGAAAAGAGTGAAAGAAAGAAATAACGAAAAAGTGAAAGACATACAGAAAGAAACAAAGAAAGAAAACAAATAAGTATGGAAGAAATCTGAAAGTCCTAGTGGGAAAAAACAAGTAAGTCAGGGAGTGAACTAGTAACCAGGACTTCCCCAACTTACAAAGATTACAGCCGGAGCACGCAAAGAAGATAGAGACGAAGTTCTCGAAGGATAGGCTGGAATCAAAGACGATAACCATGTATCAGAAATACATTGTAACACCTGTAACCGGAAACTACACGTGGCAAGGGAACTGGCAAAGCATGAACTATCAAATTTTTCCACCCTGACCAGCTCAGATGTGAGGCCATACAGCTCAAACGGGAATTCCCGTTTTTTTTTAGGCTGGTGTGGTCGGTCGGTGGTAACAATTGTTATCAAAGCATGTGTAATTGAATGAATTATTATTTTGAACATGAATATTTTTAAATAACCCATTTATTTATTTTCAAAATAATAATTTATTGTAAAACACATGTTGCAAAATATTTACACTGTTGTTCAATTTGTGTATAAATCTACTCGATAACAATTGTTAACACCGACCGGCCACACCAGCCTCACAAAAACGGGAATTCCCTTTTCAGCTGTACCGCCTTATATCTCAATCTGGTCGTGCTTTCCACCAGGTTACAGCCGATTAATACGACGAAGCAGCAGATGGCAAGCGACCCAAAGGCATTTTCATTCGTCTCGTAATCGTCTTCTCCTTCTTCTTCCTCGCGTTCATCAGCTGTAAACTCTGGTGCATATTTCTGGTTTTTCGTCCACTTCTTGAGTTTTAAGTTTATCCAGTACCCATCTAAGTACTAATAAAGTGCGACGTTGCTTGACTTCAGCAATCATTGCATTTCCAAAGAGTCGTGATGACAACATTTTCCGTATTCTCAAAATCACCAGTTACAAGATGATGATGCTGTTATGATGATGACGGTGATGATGATGATGATGAAGATGGCAGAAAGAAGCAGTCGAGACTGTATCCAAGTTTTTGATTTCATGACAAATATGACTGGCGTCGTTGAAAAAGCCGGCTTGTCTTTGATTAGCCAGCAGTTTGAGGTATCGCTGGTTTCCCCCGTGTCCGAGGCAGTCGACCGCGAACTTGGCGTCATAACATGGTGCAGGTAGACTTGTGAGGAGTCGAGTCGTTAAACCAACTAGGCGCCAGTGCCAACATAACATCCGTGGAGCTTGAAGAGTGAGGGGGATGGATAAGGAGAGAGAGAAAGAGAGAAAGAGAGAGAGAGAGAAAGATCATCATCATCATCATGTGCCCTGCCAACTGGCGTAGGCGCTCATGCGTCTCCACAGATCACGATCCCTTGTTGACTGGAACAGCTCTCTTGATGATATCCCTCCATGCCATCGTTCTAGCCCATCCAGCATCATCTCTTTTGGTCTCCTCTACCCCTTTTTCCGCTGATCTTTCCAGTTGTCACCATGTTCTCCAGTGTCTCTCTTCTCATTATGTGGCCAAGGAACAGGGTTTGTCTCTTTCTTATTGTTCAAACAGAGATCTACTTTCATTAGCCTCTTTCAAGCAATCGTTGTTAGTAACTCTGGCTGTCCAAGGTATTCGTAACATTTGTCTCAGAAACCACATCTCTGTTGCTTCCAAATTCTTCTTAATTTGTTCAGTGACATTCCACGATTCGCTGCCAAACAGCAGAACAGGTTCTATGTAATATTTTAGCACCCTCTTTAGAGAGAGAGAGAGAGAGATATAGAGGTTACATTTAAATTGTTCACGAACGCTTCAAATTTGATGACCGTTATTACCTCTCAAATTTAAGCAGTGTTGGTGAGAGAGAGAGAGAGAGAGAGAGAGAGAGAGAGAGAGAGAGAGAGAGAGAGAGAAGAGGTGAGGAAGAATTATATTACTTTGCAGGAATGGTTCTCTTCTGTATTAAACAATAAGAATTACTTTGGAGACAACTTTAGAGAGGGGAGAGGAATGAGAAAGAAAGAGAGAGAGAGAGAGAGAGAGAGAGAGAGAGAGAGAGAGAGAGAGAGAGAGAGAGAGAGAGAGAAAGAGAGATAAACAGTCCAAGAATCAGACACAAAGAAAGCCAGACATTTGAAGAATGGTTACCACGCGCTTAAGTGGCGAATATACTCAAGATATAACACTATATTTTGAATATAATTATGGTAATTTCTTTTTTTTTTTTTTCTTCAATTGGCATAATTTCAGTATTGTAATACTTATGATCATGTATAAAGGGTGAGGACGAGGAAGAAGAAGAAGAAGAAGAAGAAGAAGAAGAAGAAGAAGAAGAAGAAGAAGAAGAAGAAGAAGAAGAAGAAGAAGAAGAAGAAGAAAAAAAAAAAAAGAAGAAGAAGAAGAAAAAACCAGGGAAGCATCGGCATACAATGAAGAGAAGAAGAAGGAGAAGACAGAGAGAGAGAGAGAGAGAGAGAGAGAGAGAGAGAGAGACTGCGTGCGAGAGAGAGAGAGAGAGATAGAGAGAGGAAAGAAGGAAGAAGCATTATTTTAATGCCAGCCCGGCTGCGGGATTTTCTCGACGACCACCAAAGTTCCATCATGCCGTAACGGATGTTAATGACAATTTTAGCATGGGCAGATTCAGAATCCCTCATTCTCTCGTTTCATCGCGCCCTGAAGAAGGCAGCAATCCCTTGGGGGCACCCGGAGACTCATTTGTGTGTCCAGCCATGCGTCTTGTCTTTTAATTCCGGGTTTTGGCGCGTGTACGAAGCCACAAATGCCCTGAATTCGATCGCTGGTCGCTGATTCGCTCACCCTCTATCTAAATGCTAAACTGGATGCAAGGGCGCTGTCGGTGCAGAAATGTTGTAAATGCTGGGTTGCAATTCAAAACAAATAACGAGCGTTGTGTTTCATTGAAGAAAGTGTTGTTTGACAACATTGCTCTTGCAGAAATCGTGTATTTGATGTCTATATGACATGTGTCATTGTCATTTAATGACACTGACATTGTAGCATGAACCGAGCAAGGAATTATTTTTTTTTTGGGGGGGGGGGGGGGGGAGGGAGGTCTGTAGATTTAATCTTTTGAGACGATCTCTGTTATAAACATAAAAAAGGCATTCACTGAGGTGATTTGTGTTTCAAACGCATTCTGTTTCTTTGTAAACCAATAAGAACTTATTTCTCTGTTTTTTATGGAACGCAAAACCAGCTCCTCCACCCCCCCCCCCCCCGTGTGGGTTCCGGGGTCCCATTATAGGGAAAGAAAATAGACTCACCGTCTCCCCCAACAGGCATGTCGTAAGAGTCGATTAATTAGGTGTTTCATTCGAAGTCGGAGTGCATCTGCCTGAGAGGCAAGGAACCAACAGTTCGCATACAAATAAGTAGGATTTGTAAAACGGAAGTGCACACAACACTCAGGTTCTGGAACAAGTCTAAAGTCCAGGGTAGAGGAACAACCAAAACTTTCCACCGGAGTTTACAGCCGGTAAACGCGAAGAAGAAGAAGAAGAAGAAGAAGAAGAAGAAGAAGAAGAAGAAGAAGAAGAAGAAGAAGAAGAAGAAGAAGAAGAAGAAGAAGAAGAAGAAGAAGAAGAAGAAGAAGAAGCACTTTAAAAAAAAAGCGCTACTGTAATAAACACCGTGGGGTCAGTACTGGCACCTTTGTTAGACACTGTTTTTTTTTTTTTTTTAGCACTGAGCAAAATAAAAGTTTGTTTTAATCTAGATTAATGTGTGTAGTCACATGTCCTAGAAATATCAGGAAAAGATATAAAACCGAACGAAAAGTATATTAGCAGGCTTCACAATATAACAAATACAAACAACACGTGAATGTTGCGGCTATTGAGCCTTCATCAGCACATACAAATTAAACAATACTACATAAATACACAAAATCACGTAGCTGGTATCTCGATGCAGCCGGGTCCATGTCCTAGAAAGTACTACAGAAGAAAAGCAGTGTAGTGTATTGTTACAGGTTGACATTTTGAGACTACGCCTGTTAAACATTTTATCAATACTGTTTGGTTTCTATTTTTGTCAACAGTCGTCATTAGTTTCTTACTTGATAAAATATTTTATTTTTTAGTTTATGAATACGCACAATACAGAGAAAGAGAATAATAATAACAATACAGAGAAGAGAAATTGATTCATTCCACTAAGAAGACATTGAACGGGCGCAGAAGGGGATCTAGCTTTCTGGAACGTTTAGATCAGTGGTTCTCAACCTTTTTAATACTGCGACCCTTTAATATCCTTCCCTCGTGTTGTGGCGACCCTTTAATACCCTTCCCTCGTGTTGTGGCGACCCTTTAATACCCCTCCCTCATGTTGTGGCGACCCTTTAATACCCTTCCCTCGTGTTGTGGCGACCCTTTAATACCCTTCCCTCGTGTTGTGGCGACCCTTTAATACACTTCCCTCGTGTTGTGGCGACCCTTTAATACACTTCCCTCGTGTTGTGGCGACCCTTTAATACACTTACCTCGTGTTGTGGCGACCCTTTAATACACTTACTTCGTGTTGTGGCGACCTTTTAATACACTTCCCTCGTGTTGTGGCGACCTTTTAATACACTTACTTCGTGTTGTGGCGACCCTTTAATACACTTACCTCGTGTTGTGGCGACCCTTTAATACCCTTCCCTCGTGTTGTGGCGACCCCCAAACATTTTTTTGCTTTCATAAATTCAACGAATATGTTTTTTTCCGATGGTCTAATGCGACACCTGTGAAAAGTCGTTCCACCCAAACAGGGTCACGACTGGCAGGTTGAGAATCGCTGCATTTGATGTTTAGGCTTATGAGACAATCCCTGTTATAAATAAAAGCAATGGTTGTGGAGATAAGTTTTGAGCCGTCTTTACTTTCTTAGCAGATTTTATCTGCTCTAATTGATGAATACTCCAATTGATAAATACTCTTTAACTGATGTATGATCTAAATGATGAATGGTAAATACTCTAGTACTAGTTGTTGAATACAGCGCGACACGCGTTTTTAGTTACACTACTTAAAAAATACTGACATAATAGCAGTAGCCAAGCTTTAATTGTTGCATGATCTGAAGGCAATGAGCTAACATTATGGCGTGGGACCGTTCGTGTTGGCAAATCTGACAACTGCCGTGTGCATTTTTAATTTGCTGTCGTAACAGGCGAATTTTGATCTCTTTGTTTGTTGAGCCGGAAAATGCTAATATCGCAGCCCAGCTGTAAACCTCCCACCAGGTACCAACCGCACTTTCAAGAACGAACGAAAAAATAAATGTATTCGGTACTACTTAACATTGCAGGTGCCGTTGCCAGAGAAAATAACAAAACTTCCAGCCATGGATCAGATAGAATACTTTAGCTCGGACGCCTACCCAGTTTATCGAGGCACACATACTGGAGGGAAAAACTGCGCGCCGAATACAAATGGCTACTTTTACCTGACCCTCGCTCCTGCTCTATAAAAAGACCTTCAGAATTACGTGCATTAAAAAGTCATCTTTGCTTTTCAACCCACGTGAGGGGTTTAAAAAAAAAAAGAAAACGACAGTGATGTTGTATAAACAACGTATGTTTAATCTTTAAGACTAGTGGCAGTTTGTTTTGTTATATTTGTAATTTCACCGAAGATAAATGTGATTCCATATACAACGATACGCTGGTAAACGTCCGCTTCGGTATACGTTCAACTTGGTATGCGTCCTGTTTTGACGTCAAAACTTGTGCCTGGAGTGCTATCTTTGTTTGGAACTTGTTTGTGTCGCAATAAGTGACAACACCGCGGTCTATCTTTGTTTGGAACTTGTATGTGTCGCAATAAGTGACAACACCGCGGTCTATCTTTTTTTGGAACTTGTATGTGTCGCAATAAGTCACAACACCGCGGTCTATCTTTGTTTGGAACTTGTATGTGTCGCAATAAGTCACAACACCGCGGTCTATCTTTGTTTGGAACTTGTATGTGTCGCAATAAGTGACAACACCGCGGTCTATCTTTGTTTGGAACTTGTTTGTGTCGCAATAAGTCACAACACCGCGGTCTATCTTTGTTCTCCACTGTGGAGACAAAGACGCGGATAAACTGCACTGAATTTGCAGAAAAGCATCACCCAAACAAAGCCCAAACATGTCGCATTGTCTGGAACGCCTAGGCAATGTCAGAAATCCGAAACATCTCGAGGAAAACGCAGAAATAAAGTTCTTTGATACATTTTTAGTAAGAGTCAAATATTACGAGTCTCATCCAGGTCTAAACTAGGAAAGGAAAGATAGAGAGGGGAGAGAGAGAGAGAGAGAGAGAGAGAGAGAGAGAGAGAGAGAGAGAGAGAGAGAGAGAGAGAGAGAGAGGGAGGGAGAGAGAGAGAATACACCATAATTTTAGACTGCTGAAGTTTTACTGTCCAGACATCTCCTGCCAAGCAACATCTTCATCTTCTCCTCCTCCCTTGTTAGTACCACCTTTGCAGGCACTGGACGCTTCTCGTGAAGGCAAAAGAAGGTTAAATCTTCATTTATTTTAAATTTTTTTTTTAATTTTATTTTAAAAGTTGGGTAGTAAGTAAAATGAAAAAGACCCTTTTTCACGCCACGAGGCGTATAGGGTTTATAGGGCTAGACCTATATTTCAAAAGAACAATTGGCACAAGATGGGTAAAATGATCAGGATCAACCCGGCCGTCTTCACTTCCTGGAAGTCAAGGTCATTTTTGAAAAAAGTCCGGCTCCGCCAGGGAGCGAACCGACGACTTTCCGATCCGCCAGCGGCGTCTAGCCGCTACGCTGGGGCGACTTCCTAGTATTGTGGAGTATATATATTATTTTATACAGTCTCATCAGAGTTTATATAACATGCCAAGAACAATAGGATTTTTTTCCCCCGTACATCTGAGATGAAAGCATCTTGTGTCGGGTGTGACGTATTCGCTGTCACTATGGCGGAACACTGTGTTGGTATTGAGCGGACAAGTAACAGCCGCAGAGGTACAGGTAGCCAAAGAAGAATAGTAAGCCATAATTGTAGGTGGCCGCGTTAGCGCAGTCGATTGGAGGCTAGCTTTCAAATCCAGCTGCGACTCGCTGCAGCCCAGGGCCGGTGTTCGAAACCGGGCGGTTCCCCGTAGTTCATCCAGGCTCTAGGTAATAGGTACCAGAGTTAACACTCTAGGGTAAATGGATGATGGCTGTAATCGGTGGATTTGATTTTCACTGTCCGTACTGGTAGAGCTAAGAACCGTGTGCAATGAGGTTATTCATTTATTTATGGAAAGCGTTCACGATTGTGCAATGAGGATAATCGGTCGATTTATTCACTAACTAACTAAAATGATCATTTATTTATGGAAACCGATTGCTCATTTTCCCTCTATTTCTAATGCAAAAATGTGTTTGATGTACGTACTGCCTGGTAAACGTTCTAGGATCTGGAACGGATTAAGTACGTATACCAAGGTACCACTGAATTTACAGTAATGGTTCAGATTTATCATGATGTCGGTTCTGATTTCAGGGTTGTGTTTATTGGCACTGCAGGAACGCGCTTCCTGGCGCGCGCGCACACACACAAAATATACACTGTACAGATTAAACTATTTTTCCTACTCTTCATCTTCTTCTTCTTCTTCTTCTTCTTCTTCTTCTTCTTCTTCTTCTTCTTCTTCTTCTTCTTCTTCTTCTTCTTCTTCTTCTTCTTCTTCTTCTTCTTCTTCTTCTTCTTCTTCTTTTTCTTCTTTTTCTTCTTCCGGCAGCCTTCGTTAAAAAAAAAAAAGTCTTTCCTTGAGAACCGGTGTTGCCATCACACGTTTTTCGTGCTGTTTTTAAACGCTCCGATCTCATTCTTTTTCTTATCATTTTTTCCCTCCTTCATTCTCATTCCCTTCTTGAAATGCCTTCTTCATACAACGCAGTCCATGGAATTTAAGAAGCGGGCGGAGCTAATCAGTGACCCTCGAAAATGTCTTCCACCTTCAGAGGCAACCCGTGGCGCCCTAGCCTACGACAACTGATAAGGACTTATAACCTGTAATTGCTGCCTCTCGATATTGTTGCCTGGATCCATTAAAGGCACAGATGAGGTTCCCCCTCTGCATGAAATATATAAACAAATACTTAACGGAGAACTTATATACAGAGCTGGGGTTGAAGTGTTAACCTCTTCGAGCACCCCCACACTCAGGCTGGTGGAGGAGGGGTGCCGTATACCCCCATTTTCCAGCGCCCCTGATTAGCAGCCGTGTCATTAGATCACCAGTGTGTTTTATGTTTGTGTATGCCTGCGTGAGGTTTCCCTTTGTAATGAAAATTCCCTTGTGATACCTGTTTTAATTTACCTTCAGTTGTTCATTCACCACTGTGCCGATCTTCTATATCCCAATGAAAGGCCACAACTTAGACGATCAGTTAGGGCACCTTAACAGGGATTTCATTTCTTTTGTGCATAGAACAACAGCTGGATGAAAGAGATATATTTTTTGAAGCTCACATAATAACTATACAATGATTTCTTTTTTTATTTCATTTTATATACATATGCGAGTTAAAGCTGCGAAAAGCGTTGACACGTTGACATTAAAGTCTTGCATTTCTTTTCTTCCCTAGATTATCTTGAAATTGTTTCCTTCCGTTTTAACGCAGAATAGAGATACAGGCATACGTGCAAACTATGTTTCACACAAGTTATGACACACAGGTACACATTCACCTGTATAGCTCCCCGTAAGCTGTATGTCTTTGGGATGAAAGACTGAATTCGCCTCTCTCTCTCTGTGTACACAGACAGGGGTCTATAGGAACCTGCTTATTTTTTTATTTAAAAAAAAGGCTGGGGGGGGGGGAGCGTATCTTTCAACATTGGAGACTAATCCTTCTGCAATCCGGCCTGAAGAGTCTTACAGCACACTCCAGCATGATCTTGTCACAAAGAGGCGGTGTTTTGGGGTATTCAGGGAGCAAGGCTTCTCTCTGCCTGCTGGGAAATGGTGTCCACCCACTAGGGACCACCATGAAAGTATACAGTCGAAAGCGTCGACTTCATCTTGCCGGGTTTTATTCTATAATCAAATGGCCTAGCCTCTCTTCCCAGTGCGGCTAGCACAAAACTAAAACTCCTAGCTCAAGCGATGTTCCATAGCTAAATGAGATGGGAAACAAATAGAGTGAGGAGAAGAGGAGTCTAAAAGAGCCTTGAGACGTTCTTGACTAGAGATGTTGAAAGATGCTTGAATGTGTTGTATGCACTAAGTGAAAGACATTGTACAGGATACCAGATTGAACTCAGAAGAACTGACACTGTTGCACTCGGGATATGTCCACACGGGCCCCGTCTCCTTCCTGACTAGCAAACAAAGAGTAGACATGCTAATAGTAACTGATTAAAAGTCAGCATGTGATTCCCGTTCAGCGTTGAATGATTTCAAAATCCTCTACCTACCGCCCCTTGTATTGTCCTTCCGTGTAAGGATTCTCTGTGATCACAGCAAGTCTTCACTAGGAACCCTTTACTGTAAAGTAGCTCACCGCCCAGAAGGGCGGCAGCAGCCAATCTATCAGCCGGCTCTTAGGCACAGGATGTAACAGGGAATAGACTTCCAAGCCCGTGTGACTTATAATTTCCATAACAAGATTGTGCATATGGTAATGATGATGATAATGATGATGTCGATGAAGATAACAATAATAATCATAATGTGAACTTTAGGACCACCACCCAGCAACACGAATTAACAAAACGATATCTAACCGACACCCCAAGATCACAGCAGTCAAGATTTCATCCCCCAACAATAGACTACACCTGTGCGTCGTGCCATCTGTGCAAGCCAGTTGCAGCAAGCTAGAATAATAGATCTCCTTACAAAGACGACACCACAGCATTCTCTTTCACTCGTAGTTCACAAAAAGAAATGGCTGCATGGAAGATCTTAAGTGTCAGGGACACCCAGAAGACAAGCCATAAATAAAAGGACAAACAAGCCTGAGGGATCCGAGTCATGAAACCAGAATTTGTTGCTACAGGAAGTGTCTTGGTTAGGGCTTACATTGGTGTCCTTTTGGCACCATTCTCTGACGATTGTGTTACCATTGACTTATGTGAAGGGCGTATCATCATTACTGACAACTTGTCTTTATTCTCCCTCTGGTTGTTTTACGTTTCTTGATATTCCTTTTTCTTGTTTGTCCTAGTTATTTTTGTGTGTGTTATTTTTCTTGTTCTTAGTCTTGTTCGCGTGATTGAGTTATCAGTAAATTATATATAGATCATATCGTAAATACTTCATCAGACCGTTCACTGGCTCTAAACTCCACTAGAACGTTTTGGTTGTTCGTCCACATCTAGACTTTAACTGTATTTCAGAAATTGAGTTTTCCATGCGTATCCGTTTAACAGATATATCTTTTTATGTGCAAACTTTTTAGGTACATGAACTTAGACGTCAAAGGAAACTCCTCAAATTTACGAAATGCTTATTAGGGGTGGGGGGGGGGGGGGGGGGGGGGGGTGGGGGGGTGGGATTTAAGCCACTGTACCGGAACCCACACGGAGATTTTTATTACTCGTACATTGTTCTTTAGTCCTCATTTTCTACTTGTGGTTTCACATCGTATTGTTATTGACTATTCTTATTGTTGTTTTTTTCTTCTTTTTTTTCTTTTTTCCTCTTCTTCTTTTTCTTCTTCTTCTTCTTCTTCTTCTTCTTCTTCTTCTTCTTCTTCTTCTTCTTCTTCTTCTTCTTCTTCTTCTTCTTCTTCTTCTTCTTCTTCTTCTTCTTCTTCTTCTTCTTCTTCTTCTTCTTCTTCTTCTTCTTCTTCTTCTTCTTCTTCTTCTTCTTCTTCTTCTTCTTCTTCTTCTTCTTCTTCTTCTTCTTCTTCTTCTTCTTCTTCTTCTTCTTCTTCTTCTTCTTCTTCTTCTTCTTCTTCTTCTTCTTCTTCTTCTTTGTTTCTTTCTTCTTCTTCTTCTTCTTCTTCTTCTTCTTCTTCTTCTTCTTCTTCTTCTTCTTCTTCTTCTTCTTCTTCTTCTTCTTCTTCTTCTTCTTCTTCTTCTTCTTCTTCTTCTTCTTCTTCTTCTTCTTCTTCTTCTCCTCCCCCTCCCCTACTCACCGCTTCTGCACGCCATTTTTTTTACTAGTAAACCATGTTTACACTATATCTCTATCGCTGATATTTGTTTCTTTGAATTTACATTCGCTCCTTATACCCATGTCCATGTGCTCTTTATTGTTCCTCTTTTCTTCCTCTTTTACTACTTACACAACCACAGCGGCTGCGGCTGCTACTATGACCACTACTACGTAATCGAGGTATGTTTTTATTACCGAGAACTTGTTTTTTTTTTATTCTGCATTTTCTTGTCATTGTTTTACGTCTTCTTATTCTTTCTTATTGTTCTTCTTCTTCTCCTAATGATTTTTATTTTTTTTCAAGTGTCCCATTTTTGTTATTTATTTATTTTGTTGCGTTAGTCATGCTACCTGGTACGGCTAACAAATAAATACAATACAGTGCTTAACATTAAATCCCCTTGTAAAAAACACCCATTGAAATCCGGAGACAGATCTTTCCAATCGTAAATTTTCCTGAAATTCGAAATCCATACATCCAAACAGGGACGTTAACTCGGAATAAAAACATTAGGCTGTCACAGTGATCCGCCCCTGTTGCGCTTTGTTTTACTGTTCAAATTTGTTTTTACATGTAATTTAAGCAGCGTTTATTTTGTTTTCTTTTTACTGTATGTTGCTGGTTTAATTTTTTTTTAACTTGGTCTATTGTTCTTACTTCGAATGTAAATCAATCACTTACATACACACATAGAACAATTCTCTCTCTCTCTCTCTCTCTCTCTCTCTCTCTCTCTCTCTCTCTCTCTCTCTCTCTCTCTCTCTCTCTCTCTCTCTCTCTCTCACATTCTTTTTCTGTCTGCCTCTTGATCTTTCATTTCCTTCTCTCTCTCACTCGGTCTATCAATCCCCTCTCCTCTCTCGCTCCTCAAGTCCTCTCTTTCTCGATTATTTATCTTTTATCCCTCCTCTCTCGATCTTAAATACCGTCTCTTTCGATCTCTCATTTATACTCTCTCTCTCTCTCTCTCTCTCTCTCTCTCTCTCTCTCTCTCTCTCTCTCTCTCTCACTCTCATTCTCTATCTCTCTCTCTCTGTCACTCGATCTTTCATTCGCTATCCCTCACTCTCACTCGATCTCTCATTTCGTATCACTCCCTCTCTCACTCGATCTCTCATTCCCTATCACTCTCTCACTCGATCTCCCATTTATCATCTCTCTCCCTCACTCGATCTCTCATTCATTCTCTCTCTTGGTCTCACATTCCCCCTCTTTCATTGTGTCTCTCCCTACTTGCCCTCTTTAGCAGTACTTGCCCTACATTTCTGGTATTATTACGCTTGCACCCACCCTTTTGTATTTTGTCTTTTATAGGTACTCTCTCATTCCTCTCTCCCTTCTGCATTTATATCTCTGTCCGTCCGTGCGTACGCCTCTTTTACTTGCCTCTTCATTGCCACTCCTTCTCTCACTTCTTCATTACTCTTCCCTCTTTTCTACTCTTGCCCGTTAATATACTCACAACACCTTTGGTTCACACACCCTGTCCTAAGAAATAAGCCGCCGTGATGTAGCGGCAAGACTTTGCCCTACCTAAAAAGACCCCTCACCATGCCTATGTGAAGTATTGAGTGTATTGTAAGGTAGGTAAAGTAGTAACCTTATTCACGCCTTCAATCACATTGGACACATAGGGGTAGACCCATATATTATACCAATATGCACTTGGTGATGATGTGGTCAACATCACACTGGCCGCCTTCACTTCCCATGACTTTCCTTGGTACTCATTTAGAGCTGAGTGTGCCTGAGAGGCAAGGTAATTTTTTAAGGGGGAAGAAACAGTTCGGCTCCGTTAGGACTTGAACCCAGGACTTTCTGATTCGCAGACAAGCATCTAGCCACTACACCACATCGGCTCTCGGATATATGGTACTAGACATATATTTTTATAGTTACCCATTTAAAACTAGGCGTACCAGGAAGCCAATTAATTTTGACTCAAAAAATATTAGGATTTGAACCCACGACCTTCTGGCCCACAGCCGAGCGTCTAGTCGTTACACCACAAGGGCTAGCATTCACCCCCATCACAACCAAACATAAACGCCCCTGAAATCGTTCACCCTTCCCACTTTTCCTATTGCGTCTCTGCTCTCATAGCACCATTGTTCTGTCCCTGACAGTAACGCTGATAGATACTATTCGCCTTATTCAGGCGCTCCTCCTACCTTTGTTAGAACCGCTTGGCACGTTTTAGCGCCATCTTACGAGAAGTAGGCGGGGGAAAAGATTTAGTTTTTTTTGTATCCTGTAAACGTTTATATAAGAAAATAAACATAAAATAACACACTGTATGCAGAGCAAACCCACTGGTACATTCTTCGCACAATTCTTGGGTTATTCTTTTTCTACCCATTCACGGGCTGTGACCTCTAGGATACCGTCATTAACATAACGCGGGAATTTCCCCCTCCTAACTGTCACACCCACGGTCAGCTCCAGCAGTAGGGTCGAACAGGTCTACGGAAATTCCCGCTTTTTTAGGCAGGTCCACAACCGGTTTGTGCTCACCATTGTTATCGAGTAAATTTATACATAAATTACATTTTAATTAACTTGCAGCATATTTAATTATATTAATTATAATTTTAAAGATAATTAAGTGAGCCATTAGAAAAAATAACAATAATAATATTAATAATTATAATGAAAAAAAAATTTCAAAAAATATGTTGCAAACTGTAGTTTAATTTATGTATAAATTTACTCAATAAAAATGGTGAGCACAGACAGGCCGCGGACTTGCCTAACAAAACGGTTTTGGATGTATGTGTGTGGAGACAATAAGAAACACAGTAATACTCTAATAACACTTAATCTAAATACTTGCAACCTGACTTTATTCCACAGGTTTGGTTTCAAAATCGAAGATCCAAAGAACGACGAATGAAACAGTTGAGCGCACTAGGCGCCAGGCGCCACTTCTTCCGCAACCCACGGCGCATGCGCGCACTTCGGCCAGGGGAGGATATGGGAGACAGCCCTGATATGATGGGTCCAGGGTTTGGATATTTAGGTAAGTACATTAAAAAAAAAGTTCATTTATATATATATTTATATCGGGTCTAGTCTTCAGATATTTAGATAAATGCAACAGCACACTCGTTCTGTCTAGCGTAATTATTTATGTGCGTATGTTTGTTTGTAAAACGTTACAACAACAAAAAAAAAAAAAACCGCGCGAGATGTGAACCGGCGTCATTGCACACGGTTTTAAACCATAAGTGCTCTGTCACCAATACGGGCAGCTGATAATAAACTGTCTGCCTGTGTCGCCGGAAACTCCGTAGGTACAGAGACGTTTCTCCGTTTAACACATGAATTAATCAAGTAACAGAAAGTATTGTGAACGGCACTCATAGAAAGAAGTAGAAAGATAGAAGAACACACCAGACAACATAAAAATCGAAAGTTATAGTTATCGTGCCGGGAATTGAACCTGTCACCTCCAGACGGCGTCTGCGCCTCGCCATGGTACCCATTACCTAGAGGCTGGGTGAACCCCGGGAACCGCCTATTTTCGAACACCGCCTGTGAGTTGCAGCCAGTCGCAGCTGCGATAACGCGGCCCCTAGTGTGTGTGTGTGAGTGTGTACACACATACAAACACATATATATATACATAAATATATATATATATATATATATATATATATATATATATATATATATATATATATATATATATATATATATATATATATATATATATATATATATGTAGACACACACACGCATATATATATATATATATATATATATATATATATATATATATATATATATATATGCTACAATCGCACATCCATTATTTCAGAACACGAATTAATAGACAAGAATAATTGGGAAACAAAATCATGCAGGCTCATTGTAAACTTAATTTAGTAATGTAAAGGTCCCTTTTCCATTCCTTTAAGCGTATTGGGAATATAGGGCTAGAACTATCTTTGTATCGGCACTTGGTGGGTGATGTGGTCAGCATCACGCCGGCCGCCTTGATTTGAAGGAAACCTTGAAGGAAAATCATTAAACTGGTTACATTTAGAAGTAGACAGCCACTGACAGAAGACACAATAGATCAGGACCATTAGAAAACAGAAAAGCAGAGTTTCTGTGTTACATTTATTTTGGCCATAATCACACAAGTGCCTATCAGGGTTTATGAACGACACTTAAAACAAGAAATAGATTGAGACCATCAGAAACCATAATTCCACATGTCTCATTGTCGATGTTGTACATGAGCACAGCCCGGACCACATGAGGTCAGCCTTGGATTAAGTCATGCGTGACCAGTCGATAAAACAATGCTACAGCTGCGATGTATCTCCAACACCTGCTGCAAGGCACACACTAACACGCACATACACACATATGCACGACATCACGCACATATACACACATACACGCACACACAGGATGCCCTCACCATATAGAGTAACACAGATTTCCACGGTCACACACGGGCTCATTTACTGTCACCGCTGTGCGTCAGTTAGTCGAAGCGTTGTTGTTGGTGTTGTTCCTTACTTAAGGTACTGTATAACCTCTCTAATCTTTACATATTCAGACGTAGCTGTACAGTGGACAAACTTAAAATTTGCACACACAACCTACATAGACACAGTGGTGAACTACTTAGATCAAACCTGTGCATATGGTGTTAAGTTTGCTAAGCACTGTCTTGAGGCGAAAAATAATGGCCTGTCCATGCCGGTCAAGTAGTCTCCTCGGTGTCCAGATTCTGTTTACTTCTTATAGAACGTGATGAAAATGGCGACCGATGTCTTCTCAACATTTGCGTGACCACGTTTTGTTGTTTACACATATCCCCACCAACGATTACCGATTTTGATCCCATCATGAGAAATGCGAATTTATAGCTTTTCGGTAACAACTGGCCTGAAATTACAAATATTGTTTGCTTTCCAACACCGGGGCATCAACTTTTTAATGTCGTCTTTGTCTCCTATATAAATCCAACAGATTGGGTTGTCAGGTTTCTGTTGAGGTTGCAACCAAAACTTATCGCTTTGTTTCCTATCTGATCTGAGTACAATGGGAGATAGAATTTTATTTCAGTAGTTGGTCGATTGGTTTTCGCCGGGATGGGTTTTAGTGGCAATCATGCGGTTGGCAGACGATACTGAGCAACCTGGAGTTAAATGGGTGTCCTGATCGCCGTGACATATGGTAATGATCTATTGTTGGCGATCACGTTTACTTTCGTTGGCTTTGTTGCGCTGCCCGTTGTGATTGGACACGTTTTTGATTTTATATTCGTGGCCTAGTTATTGAAGCAGAAGTATTGCAGCGTTAAGCTACTAGTTTGTGATGTGGAGGTTAATGTTTTGTGGTTTTATTTGGGAGTTCGTGTTTCAAAGCCAATGTTAATTTTTAGTTTTTTTTTTTTAAATAACGAATTACCGCTTTTGTTTGTTTGTTTTAGTATCCAGAAGCCATGAGTTGTTAACCCTTAGGCTCGGTATTATGGATATCGCAACCTTTCGGCCTTGATTCCACTGTAAATACCGTAAATCTGGGAGAAATGTGGCTTTTCTGCCTATCCCGGGAGCGAACCCGGACCACAAGGAGTTCGTCACCCGGTCACCGCGCAATCCGGTTTAGCCAACTACGCTAGAGAGCCGGGCAATTACCGCCTTTAAGTTTGCATGTAGAAACTTTTGTCAAACTGTCTACATCTGTTTTCTTGATCTCCCTCTGCCTCTACTTTTCTCCAACTTTTCTACTGTCACGATGTACTCCAGTTTTCTCCTTCTCGTCACGTGACCAAGGAATGTAGATTGTCTCTTTCTGATGTGGGCAGTTAGTTCTCTTCATGGGTCAGTTTTCCTCAAAACGTCTTCATTACTCTTTTTTTTTTTTTTTTTTATCTGAGTATTTTCATCATTAGTCTATAAAAATAACACCTACACAGCTTCCAAATAAGTTTCCACTAATTTACCAACTGTCCATGATTCACTTCCGTATATCAAGATATGATTTATATAGCTTTCAAGAATTCTCTTTCTCGTCTTAATTGACAAAGAAAGATTGCATTAATATTCTTCATTTTGTGAAATGCTGCTTTTGTCTGAGCTATTCGACGTTTAACTTCTTTAAATATATCTTCCATCTAAAGTTATCAAGTCTTGTTTTTTTTAATATCCAGAAACCATGCGTTGTTAATCCATTGACTCGGGTGCCTTTTGGAGGGTCAGTTTTCTTTGTAATAACCATTACTTTAGTCTTTCTGCTGTTCGAATGAAAACCCTAATTTCACTTTCCATTATAATTATATCCATCATTTCTTGCAGTTGTGTTTTATTTTATGCGATTACAACCACATCGTAAGCGTTTCACAGGATGTTCACAATATGCTCATGTGTGGGCTTTTTTAAACAAAAAATTAACGTTTTAGAAATGTTTGTTGTGAGGAACTGTTTCTGGTTCTGAGCTGTGTCACGACTCAGGAAACTACCCGGGAAGACTAAGCCGTTGAATAAATGCTCGATGAAGTCGTATACTTCGGTCGAAGGGCGCAAATATCGCAACAATGCTGTAAACAGACACAATGGAATTGCGCCACTCGGACGGAAGATGAAGAAGAAGGAACAGTTCACAAAAATATACAGCAACCGAGAGAGAAATAGTGGGAGTGAGAGAGAAAGAGAGAGAGTGAGAGAGAGAGTGAGAGAGAGAGTGAGAGAGAGAGTGAGTGAGAGAGAAAGAGAGTAAGAGAGAGAGAGTGAGAGAGTGAGAGTGAGAGAGAAATAGAGTGAGAGAGAGAGAGAGAGAGAGAGAGAGAGAAGAGTATTGGAAATCAGTGGTGACCATCCTTGAAAGTGGAGACGACATCTCAATGACTGAGGAAGAACCGAACTGTCCAGTACGTCTCCTGATCTCAACGTCTTTCTGTCCCCTCTAACGCTCACCAGTCAATACCTAAAAAAAAAAACGGTTTTAAAGCTGCATGCCATTTCAAAGGCCTGCCAGATTCCACAACAATGATCAGCCTTTTGTGTGGTGCGTGTTGCGTGTAACGTTAAACATCGCGTGAAAGGCAACTATTTCGCTTACGACGAAATGAGACCAAATCACCGAAATTTGGCACCGGAATCGCCAATCAGCACAGTCGTAAATCACCGTGGTTTGCTTCCGTCAATACCCGTAACTCGGCGCCCCGCATGACGGATATGTGTTTAACTGCTCCAACCCCTGCCATTTACAAAGTTCCAACAACACACGAACCTGGTCTATACCAGCCGCCCTGGCGCGCCCCTACGGGTGGCGCTTGCAAGAAGGACGGAGTGACAATTGAGTTGACCCATGTGAACTTTTTTTGTGGGATATTGTGAATATTAATGTATGCATGAAGTGGATGTCTGCCTTAAAACTCTGACATAGTTTGTGAAATTGTACTCATTAAACTGCCATTGAATACTTCTACATTTAAAATTGTAAATTCTATACTTTTTTCTTGAAAGACAATTCGTGGAAATTGTGTGTGTTCTTTTTCTGTCGCACGTTGGGATATTTTTTTTCCTACTTCACTGTTTGCGTTTTCATCTTTCACTCCTACCCTTTTACTCTTTTTCCTTTTCTTTCTCTGTGGTGACTTATTCTTTCCACTGGACATTTTTATGATTTTTTTTTTTTTGTCCAATGTTGTTACTTTATTCTTTCTGTTGTATATTATGCAAGTTACGTAATTTTTCTTCCACAGTTTAACTATTTTCCCGAATGCACATTCTATCAGTCTATTAGTCTGTGCTACATAGTTCTATGTAGTTCCTTAATATTTGTGTTGTTTTATTCTGTTAGTTCTATAATATATATTCTGCAGTTCACATATTCTTCCCACTGCACATTATATCCGTTTGCTAGTCTGTTCTATGTAGTTCCTTATATTTTTTTCTGTTGTAGATTATCTTAGTTCTATAAGCTATCTTCAGTTCACCAGTTCTCCCCATTGCACATTATATCCGTTTGCTAGTCTGTTCTATGTAGTTCCTTATATTTTTTTCTGTTGTATATTGTCTTAGTTCTATAAGCTATCTTCAGTTCACCAGTTCTCCCCATTGCACATTATATCCGTTTGCTAGTCTGTTCTATGTAGTTCCTTATATTTTTTTCTGTTGTATATTGTCTTAGTTCTATAAGCTATCTTCAGTTCACCAGTTCTCCCCATTGCACATTATATCCGTTTGCTAGTCTGTTCTATGTAGTTCCTTATATTTTTTCTGTTGTAAATTGTCTTAGTTCTATAAGCTATCTTCAGTTCACCAGTTCTTCCCATTGCACATTCTATCCGTTTATTAGTCTGTGCTTTGTAGTTTTCATATTCCTCCAAGCTTCCTCTCATGATCCCCTTATGTCTGCCCTTGGGCGTTAATGTACCCTAAGGTGCATCGTTGGTCCAGCTGGCAAACACCACTTAAGCAGCATCGTTGGTCCAGCTGGCAAACACCACTTAAGCAGCATCGTTGGTCCAGCTGGCAAACACCACTTAAGCATACACACCTGCATTTTGTATCATCTCCATGGTGTAAATACCTCAGAGATTAAACGATCTCCATCGCGTTCTCATAGAAAGGCCACTACGGAAAGAGTAATGTTAAAACTCTGCTTGCAGAACAGGATAGAAACCTGCGGATGATCAACACAGTAGCGCATAGAAGCGTATATAAAACATAAACAAAAACATATACATACATACAAAACATAAGCAACGGGTATTTGGATTATATTTTAATCATGCTGAACTGGCATGACAAACTGGCAACTCCCCATAGAAAGCAGCAGAGCTTTTATATCCAGGAAAGCTGTTCAACTTCCAGCCAAACGAACAAGAGATTCTTTTGTAGCCGAACCATTGACGCGTTGCTGGCAAAGGCAGCCAGGACCCGGAGATGCCTCTCCTGCTGGTTTTCTTTCATCAGTTTCGCACCTCACTTGTGACAATCCCGAAAGAGTCTTTTGTTGAGGAGTGCCGAGCTTATTAACAGAGGTGCTACTCAAGCAGCTGATCCTACGCTGCAGCTGAGAAATACACGGTTCTTCTGTAGCTGTCTTCCATTTCAATGGTCAAGTTCGCAGACGGGTTCCTTTAGGACAAAATCAAATGGTCAAATTTTTTTTTTAAGCTTTGAGATCTAAAATAAACGACAGAATCCTGGTAAAAAAGATTGGACCTACTGCGCAACCCCCCCCCCCCCCCCCCCCCCCCTCCCACATGAAGGTCTGATGGTCTAGTGTTTAAATTCTCACCGAGGCTGATTTTTTTTTTTTAACACTGACCAATTTCCAAAGAGAGCATTGACAGTGACATACCCTCTATAACAGTGGTTCTGAAGGCCCATTAAACAAACCCGTGGGTCAGTCACAGTTACGATGGTTTGGACATGTATGCAGAATGGGGAAGAACTGGACACCATGGGAGGCTAAGAGCAAAGGAACCAGACTACCAGGGCAACCAAGGGTCCGCTGGGAAGACAACATCCGACAGTCCCTAACTGACAGAGGATTGGAATGGAACAAAGCCAGAAAGAAAACTGCTGATAAAAAAAGTCTGGCTATCTCTCTGGCAAACCTCTACACCACAAGCAGAAGATTAGGGACTAAGTAAGTAAGTAAGTAAGTAAGTAAGGCCAATCAACAGCTAATCAAACTAAAACAAAAATAAGTTGTGTAGAGGTTAGACACTTTTATGTATGTGGCGAGAGCATTGTTTATGATGGACGAAATGCTGCAGTAACGTCCTTGCTTTTCACACGTTTGGATTTTATAACTGTTTTATGGGATTTAACGTGAATTTCTACCGACCCTTGCGTGATAAGGCAGAGATTTTTGCCGGTCCGTCTGGACTTTTCCACGGCCCACCAATGGTCTGCGTGCCCATTGGTTGAAGAACAATGCACTGCAACATGCATCATTTGGGGAGGGCACATACATTTAAAACACACATACACACGAGAGAGAGAGAGAGAGAGAGAGAGAGAGAGAGAGAGAGAGAGAGAGAGAGAGAGAGAGAGAGAGAGAGATGCAGTAAAAGAAGCCATAACCAATACCAATGGAGTTACTGATCAGAACTTACGCACTAGAATCGGAAACCGCTTTATTGACAATTTTGATGCACTTAAAATTTTCGCAAAATCGAAAATTCGAAAGAATTAATATAAATTGGAATAGTAATTTTCTATGAAATTGCCTGATTTCGTGTAGTCGATGGGTTAAAAACACCACATGATTTCCCGAAAGCAAATATCACTTGGGGAAAATTGTCCCGGAGTGCTTGAGTCCCGCGCTTGTTGACAATATCTGACAAGATGAGTAGCTCTTGGCGATCATCATTTCGAGCGCATCAACTTCCATGTGGCAACTTGACATACTGGTACAGAGTTTGTCACCTTCCATGAATGGGAATCTGCTCATGCGTTCATCTACCTTTCACGATTGCCATGTTTCGGATAAAAGCTTGAAATCTTTTAACCAACGATTATGCTCTTGGAGAAAAATGCTGAAAGCAAAAGCCTCCTAGGTGTCTTCTTTGGGACTATCACTTTTGGCGTTCGTAGGTGGTTTTTGAACCCGACAAGGCCGCACCTGTGTTTCTGACAACTTTTCCTGTAGGTTTCAATGGGCAGACTATGAAAAAACACTGAAGATGACTGCTATGCTTTGAATGGAGTAGCCTCTTAAAGTTGTCGAAAAAGGCCTTCTCGATTCCTTTTGTCCTTCGCCGAAGCACGACTGTCATGGCGTCACTAGATTGCTTCCTTTTGTAGGTCTTACGGGATGGCTTACTGTGTTAACTACGTCATGATTTCTTGTGTGGTTGATTTGTTGGCGCGGATAATGATTGCTTTACAGTCTTGGCTAGGTTGCGTGTTGGTAACAAAATATATGCGGTCATTTTCAATATATATATATATATATACATGCAGGTATATATGTCTGAATGTAAGCCGTGTTGTGGACAAAGTATGCATGAAATTAACGAAGACCTCGCTCCAGCAGAGATCATAAGAACAAGGGTGCTGAATCCACGAAACATGGAGCCCAAGTGAAACACGGCAGTGATAGAGAAGAATGAGAAGAGGATCACAGTGATAGAGAAGAATGAGAAGAGGATCACAGTGATAGAGAAGAATGAGAAGAGGATCACAGTGATAGAGAAGAATGAGAAGAGGATCACAGTGATAGAGAAGAATGAGAAGAGGATCACAGTGATAGAGAAGAATGAAAGAGGTGATCCACAGTGATAGAGTAAGAATGAGAAGAGGATCACAGTGATAGAGAGAATGAGGATCCCAGTGATAGAGAAGAATGAGAAGAGGATCACAGTGGGATAGAGAAGAAATGAGAAGAGGATCACAGTGATAGAGTAGAATGAGAAGAGGATCACAGTGATAGAGAAGAATGAGAAGAGGATCCCAGTGATAGAGAAGAATGAGAAGAGGATCACAGTGATAGAGAAGAATGAGAAGAGGATCCCAGTGATAGAGAAGAATGAGAAGAGGATCACAGTGATAGAGAAGAATGAGAAGAGGATCACTGTGCCCTGTAGGTTAATGTCAACAGTGTGGAGGGTTGAATAAGCAACAGAAGAGGGAAGAAAGGGGAATAAGCGCCATAACACCAGGGCGGCTAAAGTTGGTACAAATGTGGTACTGTTTGGTTCTTGATGTGCATTTGAAGCTGTGGGAAACCATGAAGGACCTGCAGCTGACATGTTAGTTCATAGAGACAGCCCACCGGATGGTCTAGCCTGCGCACACGAAACCAATCGCTAAAAATAAAAAGAAGAAGAATAGGAAGCAAAAGAAGAAGAAGTAAAGATGCTCTTAAAATTAAAAACGTGGTACCTTTTGATGTATTTTGGTACCTGTCTTAGTACAATTCACAAATTTCGATAGCCCTGGTGAACAAAACCTCAAGTGTTTGCACCTGTGCATGATAAAAGGTGTCATCGAGACGATACGGAGAGCGATCTAAACAGACAGACGCCTCCGTGTGGACGAAGCCATGGGATGAATAAGGCATAGTGGGAACTCATTCTCCCGAGGAGCCCGTATATGCACATACTTCAGCGTTTCTTCTGTCGACAGCGTATACACACATACTTCAGTGCTTCTTGTGCCGTTGACAAATCCTCGTGACAAGGTCCCTAACCGATCTTTGCACAATGGCGGCGGATGACAGAGAGGGTTGAGTCAACATTGAGGAGGGTGGGAAAAAAGAGGTGGTGGGGTGATGCAACAGATTGTCTGTCTGTCTATATGTATATCTGACTTGTTGCCTTTAGATCTATCTATCTATCTATCTATCTATCTATCTATCTATCTATCTATCTATCTATCTATCTATCTATCTATCTATCTATCTATCTATCTATCTATCTATCTATCTATCTATCTATCTATCTATCTATCTATCTATCTATCTATCTATCTATCTCTATCTATCTATCTATCTATCTATCTATCTATCTATCTATCTATCTATCTATATATCTATCTATCTATCTATCTATCTATCTATCTATCTATCTATCTATCTATCTATCTATCTATCTATCTATCTCTCTCTCTCTCTCTCTCTCTCTCTCTCTCTCTCTCTCTCTCTCTCTCTCTCTCTCTCTCTCTCTCTCTCTCTCTCTGTCTGTCTGTCTGTCTGTCTGTCTGTCTGTCTGTCTGTCTGTCTGTCTGTCTGTCTGTCTGTCTGTCTGTCTGTCTGTCTGTCTGTCTGTCTGTCTGTCTGTCTGTCTGTCTGTCTGTCTGTCTGTCTGTCTGTCTGTCTGTCTGTCTGTCTGTCTGTCTGTCTGTCTGTCTGTCTGTCTGTCTGTCTGTCTGTCTGTCTGTCTGTCTGTCTAGCTGTCTGTCTAGCTGTCTGTCTGTCTGTCTGTCTGTCTGTCTGTCTGTCTAGCTGTCTGTCTGTCTGTCTGTCTAGCTGTCTGTCTGTCTGTCTAGCTGTCTGTCTGTCTGTCTAGCTGTCTGTCTAGCTGTCTAGCTGTCTAGATGTCTAGCTGTCTAGCTGTCTAGATGTCTAGCTGTCTAGATGTCTAGCTGTTTGTCTAGCTGTCTGTCTGTCTGTCTGTCTGTCTGTCTGTCTGTCTGTCTGTCTGTCTGTCTGTCTGTCTGTCTGTCTGTCTGTCTGTCTGTCTGTCTGTCTGTCTGTCTGTCTGTCTGTCTGTCTGTCTGTCTGTCTGTCTGTCTGTCTGTCTGTCCTGTCTGTCTGTCCTGTCCGTCGGTCCGTCCTTCCGTCCGTCCGTCTCCAAATAAGATTCACATGTCATGCCACTCATTGAGCAATAAAAAACAAAATGCAAGCGCAGTGTGTAACTGCAACAAGAGTACATGTGACCATATGTCCAAGCCAGTATCCGGTGTGTAACTACAACAAGAGTACATGTGACCATATGTCCAAGCCAGTATCAGTTGTGTAACTACAACAAGAGTACATGTGACCATATGTCCAAGCCAGTATCAGGTGTGTAACTACAACAAGAGTACATGTGACCATATGTCCAAGCCAGTATCCGGTGTGTAACTACAACAAGAGTACATGTGACCATATGTCCAAGCCAGTCTCAGGTGTGTAACTACAACAAGAGTACATGTGACCATATGTCCAAGCCAGTATCAGGTGTGTAACTACAACAAGAGTACATGTGACCATATGTCCAAGCCAGTATCAGGTGTGTAACTACAACAAGAGTACATGTGACCATATGTCCAAGCCAGTATCAGGTGTGTAACTACAACAAGAGTACATGTGACCATATGTCCAAGCCAGTATCAGGTGTGTAACTACAACAAGAGTACATGTGACCATATGTCCAAGCCAGTCTCAGGTGTGTAACTACAACAAGAGTACATGTGACCATATGTCCAAGCCAGTATCAGGTGTGTAACTACAACAAGAGTACATGTGACCATATGTCCAAGCCAGTATCAAGTGTGTAACTGCAACAAGAGTACATGTGACCATATGTCCAAGCCAGTATCCGGTGTGTAACTGCAACAAGAGTACATGTGACCATATGTCCAAGCCAGTATCCGGTGTGTAACTACAACAAGAGTACATGTGACCATATGTCCAAGCCAGTATCCAGTGTGTAACTGCAACAAGAGTACATGTGACCATATGTCCAAGCCAGTATCCGGTGTGTAACTGCAACAAGAGTACATGTGACCATATGTCCAAGCCAGTATCCGGTGTGTAACTACAACAAGAGTACATGTGACCATATGTCCAAGCCAGTATCCGGTGTGTAACTGCAACAAGAGTACATGTGACCATATGTGTCCGGTGTGTAACTACAACAAGAGTACATGTGACCATATGTCCAAGCCAGTCTCAGGTGTGTAACTACAACAAGAGTACACGTGACCATATGTCCAAGCCAGTATCCGGTGTGTAACTACAACAAGAGTACATGTGACCATATGTCCAAGCCAGTATCCGGTGTGTAACTGCAACAAGAGTACATGTGACCATATGTCCAAGCCAGTATCCGGTACGTAACTGCAACAAGAGTACATGTGACCATATGTCCAAGCCAGTATCCGGTGTGTAACTACAACAAGAGTACATGTGACCATATGTCCAAGCCAGTATCAGGTGTGTAACTACAACAAGAGTACATGTGACCATATGTCCAAGCCAGTATCCGGTGTGTAACTGCAACAAGAGTACATGTGACCATATGTCCAAGCCAGTATCAGGTGTGTAACTGCAACAAGAGTACATGTGACCATATGTCCAAGCCAGTATCCGGTGTGTAACTACAACAAGAGTACATGTGACCATATGTCCAAGCCAGTATCAGTTGTGTAACTACAACAAGAGTACATGTGACCATATGTCCAAGCCAGTATCAGGTGTGTAACTACAACAAGAGTACATGTGACCATATGTCCAAGCCAGTATCCGGTGTGTAACTGCAACAAGAGTACATGTGACCATATGTCCAAGCCAGTATCCGGTGTGTAACTGCAACAAGAGTACATGTGACCATATGTCCAAGCCAGTATCCGGTGTGTAACTACAACAAGAGTACATGTGACCATATGTCCAAGCCAGTATCAGGTGTGTAACTGCAACAAGAGTACATGTGACCATATGTCCAAGCCAGTATCCGGTGTGTAACTACAACAAGAGTACATGTGACCATATGTCCAAGCCAGTATCAGGTGGAAGTTGACACAAGCTGTCATTTCACTTGCCCAGTGGAATCTCTGACTATCCATGTGGGAATCGACACCCCAGTGTACTGGCCATATCTAAAGATGCTTCGACTTCAATAGCAGTCAGAGTGCCTTAATATTCGTGCGCTTATTGTGTGTTTGGACGCGGGACGAGAATTACACCGGAGAAGATTTTGTGGATCTCACCACATAATATTCCCAAAGACAGCATTTGGGTGCTTTGTAGTTAACCTGAATTGCGGAGACGGCACACAATTTAAATTTAAAAGCGATTCAGACGTTTGGCACTAGATCTTAGTTAGAATTTACTACTCAGTCGTGTATTTTGAGGGCAACAAGACGTGCCGCATTTACTTCCATTGACATTTCCCGGAGTTACTTTAGGCCTGACCGCACTATGAGCCAATGTGTAACATGATAATCCTTCCTCTGTCGAGGTTTGATCCCAAGAGAGGTTTCTGGAAGGATGTTTAAATTTGCCACCTGACAGAAAGTTACTGGCACGACAAACAGCCGTTGACCGAACAAGTGGTGTGACAACCTACCCCATCTGGTCACTGTGTCCACTAGATCCCTTACACCCAAAGGTCCTGTCACTTCCTGGGCATTAGCCGGCCTCCCCAAAGAAACTGTGTCGTAAAGTAAAACATTATCTGGGGCTGCCAAAGAAAACTCCCAACAGATCACGCCGCGAACCAGGCCATTAACAAGAAATTCAACCGCTGTGTCGGACTACGACATATGTCCAAACCGTCCAAACCAACACGAGGTGCAAGGTAATAAAAGTCACCCTTTTACTTGGCAAGGGGATTCGGGTCTCTATCGCGCCATATTTGTATAGAGAAAGAATAGGAAACAATCTGGCAAACTGCTGAGAATATCATAAACAAGTTTCTGACAACATCATTCGGGGCGTTTGGACAAAAAGAACAGTCATTAAAAACATCGTTCCTTTGCTGGTACACCGGTCGGGATGAATAGAAGGAACGACGGCTTCAAATTGTCACTTTGTGTTGGGGGCAGAAAACCCCGGAGAAAGTGTTCGTAGATTATGGACTACAGTAGTAGCTGGGTCCCCTTATGGTGACTATCCTGTTTAAGGAGGATGTCAGCAGTACAGAAGGACTTTGTCCCTGGGAGTACTCGGTAGAGGCCTATTCAATGAGCATGTCAATGGGATAACAGCTTTCAGGGAGGTGTTGTGGAGGGGAACTGTATTATTTGACGGGGCTGCAAATTGGATATCAGACTGTAGTGTCCAGGCTGACACAAGCTGCCAATAACTTAGGGCTCTACCTTTGTTGTGGATGCTGGAGGTGTTAATGAAAAAGGACACCGGAGGCTGTGAGGTCCCCGCTTCGTCTCTGTGCCGTCGGACAATTCAAAGTCGATTATTGACAGTCCAAAGTGGCAATTCAGGCTTCAGAGGTAGGGTGTTGGTTAGTACCCTTGTCATTGGGCTTGGTTAAACCATTTCGGGAAAAAAAAAAATAGAAAATGGTGTTCTACGTGTAGAGTGACTTTCATAGCTTCATCAGAATTAGATTAGAAGCATATCACGGATATTATGTCCATAATATTCGGGTGTCGGCTCTGTGGCTAAGTCGATGCGAACGCTTCGCTTCGTAATGCCGGGATGCCAGGTTCGATCCCAGCTGCGGGCAATGCGCCTTGCGTTGGTTTCGACAGTGGTATCAAGAAAGCCAACCGTCCAGGAAGCATAGGCAAACTACTGGATGTAAATTGCCTAGAGAAACCACACAACAGCCAGAGGCTGTTAGGGTTGGTTCTGCAACGTCCTGTAAAGGATACGCAACTAACTTAAAAACTTAAATATTCGGGTATAAGCAAGCTCGTTTTATAACTACTTGTTTGGTTCGCAAGTGTAGTTTTTCCGGAGGTGGATCGTCGCCGGAGTTATGGTGTTTATTATGCTTTGTGCGACGCTCTCAACAGGCGGCTAACCTGTCTGCCGAGAGAGACCTAGCCCTGTGGAATAAAACAGGGTGCGTTAAAGCTGACCCTTTAATTTTAACTGGAAAGTTAAGGAGCGGACAGGGCAGTGACCGCATCACGCATTTAATTGCGGCGGTGTGAGTGCAGTGGCTAGCATGCTTATCAGCCGGCTTAGCAGTCCTATGTTCAAATCCGTATCAAGCGGATTAATACAATCAAATGGGATCCACCAGCTCGCCTAAAATAAGTACCAGGAAATGTCACTGGAGGTAGAGGATCCTCTTCCCCGCCTTCGGGCATATTAAATGTGTGTGTCTGTGTGTGTGTGTGTGTGTGTGTGTGTGTATGTGTGTGTCTATAGCAGAGGACCTTTTCCCATGCCTTTAGGTATATTGGGCATATAGGGCTAGACCTATATTTTATAGACCACTTGGTGGGTGATGTGGTCAACATCACGCCCGCCGCCTTTACTTCTAAGGACTTTACCTGGTACAAATTTAGGGCTGTGTTGACCAAGGAGTCAAGGTCATTTTATTTTTTAATCCGGCTTCGTTTGGGTTTGAACCCACGACTTTCATTCCTTGGCGAACGTTCTACTCACTACAACACGATGACTGTTTACTTCGGAATAAGACATTTGGAGGAGGGTGGGGGAATGGGGACTACCATGGTATCTCATACGGAACATGGTTTATACACTGGCCTTCCAACAAGCATAGCCAGACATGCAGACAGTCCAAATGAATACCCTCTTTTGTACTATCGCGGTACTGACTCTATCGATACATTTAATCCACCGTGTAGCCATCCTTTCATTCATCCGACCTTTCACCCACTACCAGGGTCTATAGCTTCAGTGCGTTCCCTGAAGACAAACTGCTACAAAGCCGAGGCCTACCCTAGAAGTTCTTATTGACTTTAGCGGGTCTGTTTGCTGGTCAGCTCAACATTCTCCAGCCTGACAATAAGGGATCATTCTCAAACAGGCGGGCGTGGGTGTCCCAGATGGCGGGAGGAAAGGGGAAAATGGGATCTAGTGGTTTGGGGTACCAAGTCCTTATGCACCTGGTGGAGAGTAGGGACTGTGGTTGAGGTGTTTTTGCTTAACAGTAAGAAGCAAGTTAGGCTCCACCATTGTCAGTATTGTCATTATTAAAATCATCATAGTCAATATAATTGTCATCATTAACATAATCATCGTTGTCTTCCTAATCATTATCATCATCATTAACATCATCATCAGCATCATCTCATTATCATCATCAACATAGTCGTCGTTGCGTAATATCTTATGAAGATGGCATTGACGCTTTATGATGTAAGCTGAATATTCCAGATTATTTGCAGCTGTTGTAACTGACCTATCAGTTATCCAACCAGGCATCTGAACAACCCTCCAACCTTCCGAAAAAAATACTCAGTTAACCGTCCAACCAAAGTATTATGCATTTAACCACACAACCAGCTATTCAACTATCTATCTAATCACCCAGCCAACCATTTAACCATTTATCCAGCCATTCACTCACCCACCCAGACAACCATTTAACCATCTATTTAGCCACTCATTCAACCACCCAGCCAACCACCCAAGAAACCATCCAACGAACCAACCATCTATCAGTCCAACAACCCAACCAGTCATCTATTTATCCAATCAGAAATCTAACCAACCTTTCAGTCACGCAACTTACAAACCTACACTACAATCTTTCCCCCTCAACTCCAACATTTTCCACTTCTGACCGTTTTACTTCATCACCCAACTGGAATGTTCTTCAGAACATTTTTATATTTACTTGAACTATTTAGCCCTGCCAACGCACCAGACCAACAGTGGGCCATTCCTTCGGACCAACAATGGACCAGATCTAGCAGTTGACCGCCATCGAGACCTGGTCATACAGGAGATTAGAATTCCATGAAGGACTATAGTTACAATTTTGCCATTGCTGTAGCCCAACGGCCTATTTGGATAGAGACTGTTAAATAAACACTAGGCCGTGAACAAGAAAAGACCAATGAGTTTCGTGGCAAGCACCTGGGTGCCTTAAAGGAAATAGATGTACCCTAAGGGTGGCTGTCCTGGAGGTGACGGGGCATCAATGTAATATCGTTCACATGTCATGGCTTGAGAGTTAGTTGCATACCTGAACATCTTCTTCTTCTTCATCGTGTCGACCAGCTGTAGACTCCAGAAGAAAGTTCTGCTTATCCGTCCACTTCTGGACATTAGTATTTTCCTAGAACCTGAGTGTTGCGTGTGCATCCATTTTACAGATATCACTCATTTGCATGCAGCCTGTTGGTTCCTTGCCTTTCAGGCAGGTGCACTCCGACTTCGAAGGAAGCTCCCTAGTAGTTAACAACATGCTTTTGGGAGGGCAGTGGGTCTAATCTTGTTTTCTTTACGTCAGGGCCCCGGACCCCCCCCCCCCCCCCCCTTTTTTATCCCCAAGCGAAACCTTAACAAAAAATCCATACCAGCCACGGCATTTATTTATATCGTTTGTTACATTATTTTATGAAATCATAACTGAGGTTATGTTCTCACAATCATAGTCTTCCATTTCGCAGAACACAGAATATACCCCTCCCTCCACAGGAAGCATGTCGTAGAAGACGACTAGTTAGGGATGTTTCCTTTAAAGTCAAAGTACATCTGCCTTAGAAGCAAGAAACCAACAGTCTGCGTACAAATATTCGAGATCTGTAAAGCGGATCAGAACGCAAAAAAGTCGTGTCTTCTGTCAGCGTTTGTCCAGTGTGAGTGTTCCTGTAGCTATTGCTTGTGTAGCACAAAATGCCACTCTTTCATTCCCTCACACTCCTGTGTATCCCGGACAATACCCCCAGGCGAGTCCCTATGATGCTGACGTTATGAGGCTTGGTATCCATTTGTGCCACATTTGACCACTTTGAACCTCACTAATTTACTATCAGTGTACACTGTGAATTAGATGTTAGTGAACTCGTTTGACACAGTTCATCACCCCCGATTACTGGGATTCAGTTTTCGAGGCAGAATATGTTTAAAAAAAATCTTTCTCGTGGAAAATACTGGGACATCACTATGCCATATGCCCAAAGGGCAGCCATAGGGGTATCCTCTAGCCAACCTTAATTGCGGAGACAACACTGGTATTTGTATGCTAGCACAAGCACCACTTTTATTCCATGCGGATGTACTAGTGTCAACCCCACGACCCAACCCTGGTTACGTCATGTAGGCTAACCCCTCCCTCCCTCTTTAAACACTGAGTGTACACTGTTGCATCTGATGGCGGCTACATAACCAGGTATACCGACCTAGATTTCGCTTTTCGTCCGCGCGCTGGCGATATATAGGTTGGTACATGTCCCGTTGACCCTCTTGAACGTAGTCTTGAACACAGATAAGTATCATTTATTTTGTACATTAGAGTCCTATGTAGTCACCTCATAGTTAGTGCATATTTGTGTATGTGTACTGTGTTGTTCTTTGTGTGCTGATGAAGGCTAATCGCCGAACGTCCTTTGTTGGTTTATTGTAATCGATTTTGTAAGTTGACATAAACTAATTGTTCTTTCTTACCCCCTTTTCTCTTTACTATAATTTCCTACCCAAAAAACATACACAAACAACAAAATTCTGCCCAAACATCTCCACCAGTAGTTTCATCACGTGTTTCTCCAACCCCCCAGCTCTGTCCCTCGATATCCTTGAACATCAGCACCGTGCGTGTGGGTGCCTGACTCTTGCATCTCTGCATCTCTGGGTGCCTGGATAGTTTCCTTCCATTCCTGTCGTCAGGCAGCGCCCAGGAAGATTCTCACGTCCGATTAGATTTAGCGATATCTTCTCCCCGTTAAACCGAAATTATGTAAATGATCCTCTATGTCATGGCGCTTGAATGAAAACGAGGCCGCTCGACGCCAACTGTACTCCTCGCGTGTTGTCAGTTTTGACCGCCATTGTTGCCGATGAATTTTGTATTTCATATTTGCTGTATTCTTTTTATTGTATTTTTTTTTCCCAACTGCCATGAATTTTCGGCATCTTTATAAATGCAAAGCAAAATCCGGATTGAGTTTTGTGAAGACTCGTCCCCCATTGAGAGCTGATTTATTTATGAAGATATGAGCATACACTAGATGCACATAGGGTTTAGGTTTAGACGACAAATCAATACCATGACACAAGGGTAGTAACCCATAAGTGCTCCGTTCTACTTCTGACTCAAGCCTGAGTCCGAAGAATCTCAGCGCAGTGCACGAACTCCGTAGCACCGGCGAGGATGCTAAAATACGTTGGGTAAACTTTTAACTCTTTTTTTCGAATTCCAAGTGCCAAGTGATTCTTTTACGTGCGAACAGGGGTCCGGTTACTACACAGAGACTAGGGGAAATTACTAAAAGTCACCGCTTTTGCAGCCTAGCTGTATACCACATATCCGAGCGAAAGGCACAGATATCGCAGCCTAGCTGTAAACCACAACACAACGTGCCAACCGCCCTTCAAGGGGCTAAAAAATTTATCACCGGCGGGGAATGGTTCACCGGTCTTCCCCGTGACAGGCGGGATACTTATAACTATACTACCGACAACTCGAAAGTTTGGTTCAAAGGAAATAATACAATAACGCGAAGCATAGTTCCTACTGTTCCTATTCTATATGTATAACTATATGACCTCATAAGGCTCTACATGGGTACATTGGGTTTTTTTAAATTGTGAATAATTTGGAACCGGTATTCGGAAAAGTTCCAACCTTCATTGTAGACAAGGGATGCGATAATTTTTTTTTAAGTTGCAAACTGTGAACGTTGAAGAAAGCAGAAAGGAAGAAAGGAAAAAAAAAGAAAGAAAGACTGAAAGAAAGAAAAACAAAAACACGGTGGAAAACGCAATGCCAAGTGGAAAAAAAAAGTGGGGGGGGGGGGGGGGGGGTTGCAAACCCACAGGAGGTACCACACCCCCCCCCCCCCCCCAACACATGAAAGGGAGTCGAGCAGGTTGGACAACTCCAACAAGAGACCCCAGTACGTGACAGCCAGCCCCGACACTCGAGATGGCTTCACAAGCCAGGTCCCACAGAGACCTGACTGATAAAGTTACACTATAGCGACCCTACAACATGTTCTAGTTTCCATGGAACACCACAGGGAACACTGGGTGAAAAAATGTATCAGCGATATCTGAAATCAAAGTTGAATCCTTTTTTTTTTTTTGTGAACTTTGTTCCGATAGTTTCATTACGTGACTTGAACGGCACGAATCTGTAAGGTATAGTAAATATTTTTGTTTTAAAAAAAAATGGCTGTAGTCCGAAAAAAAAGGGGAGCCTTGTGGTTCAAAATGTTCCCATGTGGATTTAGGGGCTTTATTTAGGGGAAGTAGAATAGACCCCGTCGGCTCTGTGGCTAAGTCGGTGCGAACGCCTCGTAATGCCGGGATGCCGGGTTCGATCCCAGCTGCGGGCCATGCGCCTTGCGTTGGTTTTGACAGTGGTATCAGGGGGTAGACCATCCAGAAAGCAATGGCAAACTACTGGACGTAAATTTGCCTTGAAAAACCACCCAACAGCCAGGGGCAAAAATCCAGACAATCCTCCTCACCCGTTCCTCCGCAGCGAGGCATGCCATTCTGCACGAAGCATGCCTGTCCTGATCTTCCTCCGCATGCGGTTTGAACAACGGATCAACATCATAGCACACGGGTAGTTACTCATAATTTCTCCGTTCCTCTTCTAATTCAAGTCTGAGTCCAAAGAAGCTTAGCACAGTGCACAAGCTCTATAGCACCGGCGAGGATCCTGAAATACTTTGGGTAGATTTTCAACTGCAAATTTTTGCACTGGCGGCACTGTTAGGCTAACTTTTTGATTTCCAACTGCCAAGGGATTTTTACGTGTGCAACAATACACACGGGCGCCCGATCTCACTACACAGAAACCAGGGGAAATCACTAGAAGTACAAGTCCACATTAAAAAATCCCAGCCCTTACGGGGGATTGAACCTGGAACCTCTAGCACTCGAGTCAGGACACCGTGTCTCGAGACACCCAGCCCTCTGGTTCATACCTCAAGGTACATAATTCGTGTATGAATATTTTCCGGAAGAAGATGAATAAATGAAAGATTTTTGCATTAAAAAAAAAATTTCATTGAAAATTGTACCTAGTGCAGTTTTTAAGGCAAAAAATAATTTAAGACCACATCTGAATTTCTGTAAAAAAAAAGTATTAAAACAATTCACATCGATGAAGTCAAACCCAAAACACTTGGGTCGGCTCTCCTGCGTTTAGTGTCTACACCACCTCGGCTAGCAAGAACTTATTCCTTTCCTATGCAATAAACACCTTCAGTGATGAACTTTGCCTGCTTTCTATTGTGCTTACTTTTGGGAACACTGCCTTTTCATTCGACAGGAACACAAGATAAAACAAGTCAGCGGGCGGCTCTAAGCTTTAGGACAAACTACAAAAGAAATATAAAATAGAACCCTCCCCAAACACATTCCGTCAACTCAAAGTTGATGACAGCGAAAAGGAGAATGGTTTCTGGAAGATGCGACATTTTTCATATGTAGATTGGTTTCTGGGAGATGTGACATTTTTCATATGTAGATACCTAAGAACAGAAGGAGAATAGAAGGAGACTCAAAGACCGGGTGGGGAAGAGTGTCACCGGAGGCCAGGTCGCCTGCAGCGTAGAAGATTAGCATGTCAAAGGGAGGCTCCATGGAGCGCGGGAGTCGTTGCGATGTTGAGAAACTTGATTTCTTACCTTTCACCGGAAACAGAGATAACAGTGCGCATTGTTCGTTATTTTATATGCGTGTGTACGTGTGTGTGTGTGTGTGTGTGTTTGGCAGCTAAATGCTTATGCAAACCTACCTGATTCGTTGGACATTTGATATTAGCGTGAAAATCATCATAGATAAGCAATATTAATACAAAATAAGCAATATACCAAAGATAAATAAACATGATCAAAATTTGACGTGCTCCTTCGTTTCTATCACCAGAAGTTGGCGCATTGTCTGTCACTTTTGTGTAACACAGTGATTTGCAAACTGTGCGCCGCGGCACCCCGGTGGCCGCCACCTCAATCAAGACATGAATAGTTATACTTTACTTAGGCTAGGGCGCAGTGGAAAAAATTTTAATTGACAAAAGGTGCCGCGACCAAGAACAGTTTGGGAAACACTGGTGTAATATATGGGTCGTTTTTTGTGTCATCAGTATGTGACATTTGGGTCGTTATTTCTGTCATCAGTGTGTAACATATAGGTCGTTATTTGTGTCATCAATATGTGACATTTGGGTCGTTATTTCAGTCATCAGTGTGTAACATATGGGTCGTTATTTGTGTCATCAATATGTGACATTTGGGTCGTTATTTCTGTCATCAGTGTGTAATATATGGGTCGTTATTTCTGTCATCAATGTGTAATATATGGGTTGTTATTTCTGTCATCAGTGTGTAACATATGGGTCGTTATTTGTGTCATCAGTATGTGACATTTGGGTCGTTATTTCTATCATCGGTGTGTAATAAATGGGTCGTTATTTCTATCATCGGTGTGTAATAAATGGGTCGTTATTTCTATCATCGGTGTGTAATATATGGGTCGGTATTTCTGTCATCGGTGTGTAAAAAAAAATCATCCTTATGTATCACGGTCGTTATTTCTCTCATCTGTTTGTAACAGATACTCCGTTACGTCTTTTATCACTATGTGACGTACGGGTCGTTATTTCTTAGTCAATATTTGACAAATGATACGTTATTTATGTTACCACTATACAATGATGAGCCGGTATTTCTAACAAAGTATTTAACGAATTATACGTTATTTCTGTCAGCAGTATTCAACAAATGATAATTTTTGTTTCTTTCACCAGTATAAGAAAAAGGATACAACGCATGACACCTCATTTCCATCACCAGTATTTAACAAATGAAACCTCATATCTCTTATCGGTATTTAACAAAGGACCCCTCATTTCCATCGTCAGAAATTCTACAAATGACACCTCATTTCCGTCATCAGTTAATTTAACTAATGAAATCGTATTTCCATCATCAGTATGCAACAAATGACACCTCATTTTCATCATCAGAAATTCTACAAATGACACCTCATTTTCATCATCAGAAATTCAACAAATGACACCTCATTTCCATCATCAGTATTTAACAAAGGACCCCTCATTTTCATCATCAGAAATTCTACAAATGACACCTCATTTCCATGGTCAGAAATTCTACAAATGACACCTCAGTATACTATAATTCTACAAATGACCCCTCATTTCCATCACTAGTATTTTATAAATGGACCCCTCATTTCCATCACTAGTATACTATAGATGACACCTTATGTTTCCCATTATCATTTTTTGACATAAGTTCGGTTATTTCTGTCTCCCTAGACAACGGTGCCGACTTCTACCCCAGTTACCAAGGCTACGGTGAATTCTTCATGGGCCAGCCCCAGGACGGGCCCCCACCAGGCCTGACGTTCCTGCCGCCATCACAGGGTACCCCGCCACTCAACATGGACGGGTCGATGCACCCGGCAGGTATGTAGCAAAGTTGTCACCGTCTGTGTGTCACTGTTCTTTCTTCTCACAGCTTCTGCCGAGTGGCAAGGACGCCGGAACCTGCAGGCTTGGGTGCCGGAACTTGAAAAAAAAAAGGGGGGGGGGGGGGTTACGTGCTGACTTGGATGAAGAAATCCGAGGGCTTGGGTGTCGGAACCTTGGACCCCCCCCCCCCCCCCTTTTCCCAACTTTTCCTCAACTTGCATTCTTCTTCCTCTTACCACCACTCACTAACATAAATGTTTGGCTGTTCGCCCATTTCTCAACTTTCGTCTTGTTTCAGATCGTGGGTTTTGCAGTTCACGCCTGCTTTAAAAACAGAAATAGGTTATCTGTATACATTTACTGGTTCCTGGTATGGCAGCAGATGCATTCTGACTTCAAAGGAAACGACCCTAGTTAGTCGCCTTGTATGATATCCTTGTGTGGGGTGGGGTTTTGGAGAGGGGTGGGGGGGGAGCGTAAAGTCGGTCTAGACTCCCCCCCCCCCCCCTGACATTAGGCCCCTCTCCCCCCCCCCCCCCCGAAACCCACAGAAAAAACTCCAGTATGTAAAGAGAGAAAGACTAAACTGCCTTTCCCCACATCTCTTTGCATTAATATACTGTAACATTTCTGGTTTCCCTGTGTATGTGTTAGGGCCGCATTAGGAAAGTGAAGTGGGGGGGGGGGGGGGGGGGGGGAGAGGTGATCTGCTGCTCCCAAACAAGTAGTTCTTGAAAGCGTCTACTAATTAGGAATGTTTACTTCAAAGTCGGGGTGCAAGGCAAGAAACTTAACAGTCTGCAGCATTATCTGTAAAACTGACGTGCACGCAAAACTCAAATTCTTTAACAGGACTAAAGTCCAGAAAATGACGAACATCTGAAACTTTGAAAGAAGAAGAAGAAGAAAAAGAAGAAGAGGAAGAAGAAAAAGAGTAGGAAGAAGAAGAAGAAGAAGAAGAAGAAGAAAAAGAGTAGGAAGAAGAAGAAGAAGAAGAAGAAGAAGAAGAAGAAGAAGAAGAAGAAGAAGAAGAAGAAGAAGAATAAGAAGAAGAGGAAGAAGAAGAGGAAGAAGAAGAAAAGAAGAAAAAGAAGAAGAGCAACAATAAAACAACAAGAAAAAGTAAACCACTATTAAGTCAGTACGTAAATATTGACCTTTCCAATATGGGATCAGCACCATATATCTAACAGATTTCATAGCGTGTTAATTTATCCTGTGCATAATTTCTGTTAATTTTCAGGGATAGTTTTTGTTAGGATAATTTCTTTTAACATGTATGTTCTGATCTTGAAATGGCTGCTTGTAAGTAAATTAAATACACTAAAAACATTTTTGTTTACTTTCATTTGATAACATTTCAAACTAGGATAAATTGCAAGACAAGCTAAATGAGTTTCTACATCAGAATCTTATAAAAGACACTATACGATGCACTAAGGATGTGAGACAAAACATGTTATAAGAGCGAGAGACAAAAAATGTTTGCAATGAATGACAAAGACAATAAAGAATGCAACAGAAATAACGGTCAGACCGTAACGAGGGCGCTTGGAGGGGCTCAGAATTCTGAAAGAGGAGGGAAAAGGGGGGGGGGACTATCAGAGATAACATACTGTCATTTCTGGGCTCTGAGCCAGTAGGGACCCCCATATCGGTTTTCGAAGACATCGTCAATCCAGGGACGTCTGATTCTTCCGGAGTAATGTCCCCCTCTAGGGTCGGCTCACACGCATTCTGGGGGTTACAGGAGGCTGAGGGATTTCACCTCGCCGCTCGTGCACTGAGTTAGCCTGTCATATCTTTGCCCAGAAAATGGCCAGCGGACCGCTCTCACATCTCCGGGTTTGAGCAGTGCGCGATTTATCTCTCTTCAGGGATAATCGCCTGGGATGCGCATTCTAAGGGAAGCAACTTCCGTAATTTTCCTCAGCGTTAATCAGAAATCGTCAGATGCGCAGATTTCGGCTGCTGATACCCACGGAGGAGACAGCCTTACCGTGCTTGCATGCGTCCTGTTTCTTGGAATTTAGTGTTTTCTGGGCTCTTGTAACGACATTATGAAGAGGCAGACGGTAGAACTTCAACGCAGTAGACGCGTCAATAAAAAAAATACGTTTGCATATAAATCTCATTCCTTATAGCAGTTTGCTCACATATTTTATCTTAGTTTTCTTCTCATTTTTGTTTCACCCAATCTAGGGAGTTTCGAGATTTCGTAGGGAATTTCTGGAAAATTCCAATTTTATAGGGGAGTTAGAATTGGTGTAAATAGGGTGCTAAAATGGTACATAAAACCTGTTCTGCTGTACGGCAGCGAATCTTGGAATGTCAGTGAACATATTAGGAAGAATTTTGAAGCAACAGAGATGTGGTTTCTGAGACGAATGTTACGAATACCTTGGACGGTCAAAGTAACTAACAACGATTGCTTGAAAGAAGCTAATGAAAGTAGATCACTATGTACAAGAATAAGAAAAAGACAACACTATTCTTTGGAAACGTAATGAGAAGAGATACATTAGAGAACATCGTGACAACTGGAAAGAATCAGTGGAAAAAGGGGCGTAGAGGCAGACCAAAAGAGCTGATACTGGATGAGCTGAATCGTTGGCATTGAGGGATATCATCAAGAGAGCTATTTCAGAAAACCAGGGATCGTGATTTGTGGAGACGCATGAGCGCCTACGCCAGTTAGCATGGCACATGATGATGAGGGTTAGTGTTAGTTAACGTCCATTTCGCACAGTAAAACGCCTAAACTATCGGACTTTTGCGGTAATTCCTACACGAAATCTCGCAGTCCTAAAGGGTGAAATAAAATTCAAGAACCGTTCTCTTTGCCTGTGTGGCTGAAAGATTGGGAATGTTGTCTCACAATTTCGACATAACGGGGTTCGAAATCTCCTTCTTCTCCTTTGCGTTACCGGCTGTAAACTCTGGCAAAAGGGTTATGGTTGTTCACCCCCCTCTGGAATTTGGACTTGTTCCAGAATCTAGTTCTACAAATCTGACTTATGTGTATGCAAACTGTTGGTTCCTTGCCTCTCAGGCAGATGCACCTTGCCTTTGAAGGAAGCCTCCAATAATTCGACTCTTACGACATGCTTGGTGAGGGAGGCAATGGGTCTATTCTTGCTTTTGCCTAACCATGGGACTCCGAAACCACATAGGGAGGGATTTAAAGTAAGCTGCAGGCAATCAGGTAGCAAGTGCATGGTGTTTTCTATCATTCCTCAGGTTTTCTTTATCCTCGGCATTCGACCTTAAAAGGGCGGTTAACGATGTGTTGTGGTTTCCGTGACGAGCCATGCATGTCATAACTGCAATCAGTGCTCACACTTTCTACTTGCTAAAGAAAGATACATTATCATACTATTTATTATTACTGATTACTATTTATTACAAATACGCCCCTCGACTTACGTCTCGAAAAGAGCGAAAAGAACGCTCGCTGTATGCTTATACCACCCACGCAGAGACTAAGTTGTGAATTCTACTGGTTACTAAAACTATGAGGCCAGCTGTGCACATATACTCTCAACTTTGAAGCGATGAGGATAAAAATGTCACGTAATACCCTTTCCGTATATATATATATATATATATATATATATATATATATATATATATATATATATTATATATATATATATATATATATATATATAGACACTAACTTCGCCTAGAAAAGATTCCTTCTAATCATCTGTCAGCCTGTCGGAAAACATGTTCATCCCCGTAGCGGTAAACTTCAGTGACTTCAGTCTCATACCAGAACTACAATTTTCCACGCAGACCTGTTTTACATATCTGGCTTATCTTGTATGCAGACTGTTTGATCCACCCCGCTACGGTAGATGCGGTTCTACTTTAGATAAACAATCACTAATTAGACACCATTTACAACATGCTTGTTAGGAAGGCAGTGGGTCCCCACCCCGCCCGCCCCCCCCCCCCCCGCTCCCACTCCCCACTCTCCCGCCGCCTCCGTCGTCGCAAATAGGGTCACGGAGTTCACACGGGAGGTAGCCAGTCACACCACATCTCTCCATATTTTCCTTTCCCTCCCTTCCTCTTTCTATCTCATTTTCTTTGTCTACCTTTCTCTCTCTCTCTCTCTCTCTCTCTCTCTCTCTCTCTCTCTCTCTCTCTCTCTCTCTCTCTCTCTCTCTCTTTCTTTCTCTCTCTCTCTCAACATAGCATGCTTTATTGTTAAAATACAACTGCCGTGTGAAAGATTAGTGCTTGGAAGGGTCAATTGTAAGATGGGCTGCGTGCCCAATACGCGCTTTGAAAATAAAGTTGGTTCGTTTCTTTTTCGTTCGATCGCTGTCTTATTTATATATATATATATATATATATATATATATATATATATATATATATATATATATATATATATATATATATATATACATAAATGACAATCTGGTAAGCGAAATTGAGGAACAGAAGGACATAGAAAGACAGGAGATTGCCTGTATTTTCAGGGATGAAACTTGTCTGGACTGTTCATCTCCTGGAGTGATTTTCTTCAGTTCTTCAGGACTCGCCCTGGGAACTCGCGCCCCGATCATCTATCAACGAGGCTGAGGGGCCAGGGAAGTTATTTCAACTAGTGCCAGGCAACTCGAATCCTTGGCCCCAGGGACGCGAGCCACATCGATTTTCTCCCTGCTTGCCATCTGGAAGGGGCTCACAAGTCGTGCGAGGCTTTCTTTGACAGGGCAAGTTTTATAATCATCTGTCGATTACGAATCTTTTAAATCGGTTTGTAGTGGACTGTGTCTTCCATGGAAGAATATCTCTTCGTGGGTTCAGAGGATTGTGGACGCGACTAGAAGTCAATGACATGATAGACGTAGCCAAATAATAGTGAATTTATAAATATTGGCTAGCTTATTAGTACTTTTGCTTAGTGTTGTTGGTGTTGTTGTTTTCTTCTTCTTCTTCTTCTTCTTCTTCTTCTTCTTCTTCTTCTTCTTCTTCTTCTTCTTCTTCTTCTTCTTTTTTTTCTTCTTCTTCTTTTTCTCTTCTTCTTCTTCTCTTCTTCTTCTTCTTCTTTCTTCTTCTTCTTCTTCTTCTTCTTCTTCTTTCTTCTCTTCTTCTCTTCTTCTTCTTCTTCTTTTTCTTCTTCTTCTTCTTCTTCTCTTCTTCTTCTTCTTCTTCTTCTTTCTTCTTCTTCTTCTTCTTCTTCTTCTTCTTCTTCTTCTTCTTCTTCTTCTTCTTCTTCTTTCTTCTTCTTCTTCTTCTTCTTTCTTCTTTTCTTTCTTCTTCTTCTTCTTCTTCTTCTTCTTCTTCTTCTTCTTCTTCTTCTTTTTCTTCTCTTCTTTTCTTCTTCTTTTTCTTCTTTTCTTTTTCTTCTTCTTCTTCTTTTCTTCTTCTTTTCTTCTTCTTCTTCTTCTTCTTCTTCTTCTTCTTCTTCTTCTTCTTCTTCTTTTCTTCTTCTTCTTCTTCTTCTTCTTCTTCTTCTTCTTCTTCTTCTTCTTCTTCTTCTTCTTCTTCTTCTTCTTCCTCTTCTTCTTCTTGTTCTTCTTCTTCTTCCTCCTCCTCCTCCTCTGCCGCTGCCTCCTCCTCCTCTCTCATTATTGTCTTCTGTTGCTGCTTCATATTCTGTTTTGAAAGTTAAATAGTTTATATTCAGGATATAATCGGTGCCCTTAACAAGCATGCCATAACAGGCAACTAAAAAGAACTTGCCAAATCACATGTGTTGGGCTAAGAGGCCTAAATATTGCAGCAATGATAAAAATCACACTAACTAGCAACCGCCATTTTAAGCTCAAACACAGAAAATAAAGAAAGAATGATGGAAAGATAGAAAAAGCAGGAAGAATAAGAACAAGAAGACCGAGGTAACAAGCAAGAGAGCATACAATTGTCTAGTAAAACCATAAACAGAACACACATGCTGTGGTTTGGTTTTGCGATATCCTGTAAAGAATATGCAACGAACATTAATGTTACCCTTTCGTTCTGCAAAACTATATGCATTCTCACATATTTCTTAGACGCTAGCTTAAAAGAAGGAAAGGAAAAAAGTCGTTATCAACTTTGCCTCCCTGCTCAAGCACAAATGATGAGAAGAAAATCCTGAGGAAAGACGGGAATGACTACCGGAAGATGTGAAGATATTTGCGAATCATATCTCCCTTCCCCGAGCCTTAAACCGGCTAAGTCCCGGCATTGGACCTCCCTGTTGTCTTTTCCTTCCCACTGAATTAGAAAATGATCGATCCGCACGCTGGCCCAAAGCCCCGTTAATCGAAAAGAGTTAAAATAGCGTCTGTCGACATCGTCTTTTTTCTGAAAGTTGTGACAGGGAAGAAGAGAACGGACCGAGGAGTCACGACTTGATCTTACAGGGGGATGTTTTCCCTTGAATGCTGTCCATGTTACTCTCTCGTTTACACTGAAGGATTAAACCGCCGTTATAAATGCTGCAGATGGTGGACTGCATGGCTGTGAGTTGTGTACTAGTGTCTGCAATAGAGCGAGGTTTGTCATATAAAAAGATCTTGTCCCAGGCGTATTGGGTACATAGTGCTAAACTTGTATTTTATAAACCAACCGGCACTTGGTGGCTGATGTTCTTAACATCACGCCGGCCGCCTTTACCTGGAGACTATTTTAAGCTGGGTCGACCTTGGAGCCAAGTTTATTTTTGAAGATCAAAGCCGATTTGAACCTCACGGCCTTTGGACACAAATACAATCGCCACCCGCACAGTTCATGGCGGCGGTACTAGCCAAGAGACTCTACACCTGCAGGCTCCCTGTACAGCACCCCAGATATATATACATATACAAATGTATGTATATATATGGTAAATACAAACAGTAAAGGCAGTTATGTTATTGGTAACTTTGTTAAATAGACTTTACTAATGATAACAGATGACCTCGGCTTCCAGGTACACCCAACCTTCACTAGATACCAGGTAAAGTCATGGAAAGTAAAGGCAGTCGGTGAGATGTTGCCCAATACGGCTGAAGGCGTAGAAAAAAGCTATTCACTTTACTTTACTTTTTCATAACATCCCTGATTCAGATTTCTCAGATCTACTTTTATGTTGAAAATGTTAATTAAACAGCTCACTAAACCACGAGAGAAGAACTAAACAATAGGAGAAGAATTGAACAATGAGAGAAGAATGAAACAATTGGAGAAGAATTAAACCATGAGAGAAGAATTAAACCATGAGAGAAGAATAAAACAATGAGAGAAGGATGAAATAATGAGAGAAGAGTTAAACAATAATTGAAGAATTAAACAATAAGAGAATAATGACACAATGAGAGAAGAATGAAACTGAGAGAAGAATTAAACAATGAGAAAAGAATTAAACAATGAGAGAAGAATGAAACAATGAGAGAAGAATGAAATAATAAGAGAAGAATTAAACAATGAGAGAAGAATGAAACAATGAGAGAGCCATTAAACCATGAGAGAAGAATTAAACGATGAGAGAAGAATTAAACAATGAGAGAAGAATTAAACAATGAGAGAAGAATTAATCCATGAACACTCTATGCTTCGACTAACCGCCTACCTAGAGCTTTAAACAAAGCACGAACTCGGTAGCTCCAGTAACGATCCCTAGGGAATCTCTGTTAAAAAAAAAACTGCACTCTTGAACCCAATAAGGAAGCTGCGACACGAACTCACTACCCACAGTGAGCGAGGCAAACGGATGGACCACTTCGCCACCGAGGACGCCTATTGTCAGGACTATAACTTAGGCAACAATGTAAACCATTGTATATCAAAAGAAGACAGGAAAACCTGCTACGTGCCAAGGTCCATAACGATCTCTTGAGTAACTGTGAAAATGTATGTGATGATGTAACAGATTGTCGATTCTAGCCTGACGTCTTAGAATATATTTTGAGGGGAAAAAAGGGGGGGGGGTGGGGGCTGTTGAGATAAATCCCATGGCTTGTGGTATGAACAAAGTAGATAACAAACAGATGTAGCCGTAAATGTCATTGGGATAACTCCGGGATTCAATTTATGAGTCATCGAATGGGCAGTAGGATTTTGATGGTGCTTTTTTTATGCTTTTATAGTTTGCTTTTGTTTGTTTGATAGATTGTGTTGCTTGTCAATATTTGCATTATTTTTGGTTTAAAGAGACTGTGTCAGTAGTATTCCCACAGACAGCAGTGAGTGTAAATCCCAGTGGGTTCCAGTGTCCCATCCTTGAGGAGGGGGGGGGGGAGGGAATGGGGTGGGAATAGACCGTTGCCTCTAGCAAGCATCTCGTAAAAAGTGACTAATTAGGGATACATTGAAATCGGATGTTTTGGGCACAGCATCATATTGCAGCACATCAGTAAACCACAAATACAGTGTCAAGCCGCCTGTTTAAAAGCGTACACAAAAGAAGAAGAAGGAAAAGAAGAAGTGACAAGGAAGAAGAAGAAAAAGTGATAAAAAAAGAAGAAGTGACAAGGAAGAAGAAGACGAAGTGACAAGGAAGAAGAAGAAGAAGTGATTAAAAAAAAAGAAGAAGAAGCGACAAGGAAGAAGAAGACGAAGTAAGAAGGAAGAAGAAGTGACAAGGAAGAAAAAGAATTAATAAGGAAGAAGAAGAAGTGACAAGGAAGAAAAAGGAAAAAGTGACAGCACACATCCACTGTAGCCAATATCCACTGTTAAAACTCGTTGTACGTTTGTTTATTTAGTACGTAGATGACAGTAGTTGTTGCTCCCTCAAGTTCGCTACACATCTTGTTCTCTTCAAGCATTTTGATAATTTTGTAAAATGTAGTTAAGAAATATAAATGTCTTTTAAAAAGTACTGGCTTATTGCACTAAATAGACTTCTTCTTCTTCTTCTTTCCACCTTGTACTTCATCGAAATGTTGGGGGGATATGTAATGTACGTTGATGAGCTGTGTAAGAAAAACTATTAAGACTGATGTTCATTTATGTAAGGCTGTTCTTAATGCGATCACTCCATATTTTCCGAGGTCTTCCACTCGCTCTATACCCGTTGTAACGTTTTAGTGTGGCTCGCTGTGGCAGATAGTACCAGGGCATTCTTGTTAGGTGTCCAAACCACTTTATTTGTTGTTCATTAATGACCTGTAAGACTGGCTTTATTCCTAGCATTCGTCTGATTTCATGATTTCGTATTCTGTCTTTCCTTGAAACTCCTGCAGCTCTTCTAAGGCATTCATCTCTGTTGTCACAATTTTACGTTCATTGGATGATGCAAGTGTCCACGTTTGGCATTAATAGCATAACTAAATACACAAAGGGGGGGAAAAAAAACCCACATGCGTCGGCGTCTGTGATATTGGCTTTGCGAACACGCTTTGCAATACCGGGGTGCCGGGTTCAATCCCAGTTGAGGACGATTTGTCTTGTGTTGGTTTTCACAGTGGCACGAAGAACTTACCGTTTCGTCAGCAAGGGCCACTGCTGAACGTAGCATTTGCCTATGAAAAGCACAACAGCCAAAAATGCTTTGGTTGGTTCGGCAACGTCATGTAAAGGATACGTAACTAACTTTAACTAACAACATTTTGAATGATCTAGCGCATTCTGTCCAGTTTACTGGTACCTGAAGCACATTTAATGGTCTATGTGGCTGTAACTCTTTCTTTACCAGACTGTTATAAACTTTTAACACATTCTAATTCAGAGTGTATGTACTTTAGAGTTTAGAGCGACAGTATTTGAGTTTTAGTAATAAAACAGGATGAACGTCAGTTAGTTAGTTGGGATATGATTATTACACTCCAGACATGTCCATAAGTGCTCATATCCTTCCCTCAATATGAACCCCAGTGTCCTGTGACTAATAGTGTCCGTTTTTTGTTGACTGATAAGTCTTTTTGTATGCCCCATGTGCCTCTCGCTTTTGGCTATGTCGATCTTAACTCACGAGTCTTTCATTCTGGTGAGCGATATGGGATGTTGTCTGGGAAGTCCTCCACCCCTTCCCACTTCTCTGAGGGCATTCATATTATGAGCATGATCCATGAGTTGACCTTCAGCAGTGACAGCGGATCCAGCCAACTTATCAGCCCTTTTCCTTTCCATCGATGCCCGCGTGCCCCGGAACGAAGATGAAGACGACGTTACGCAACAGTAGACATCTGTAATGACTCAATCCACTGCCAGGATATATCCGCTGTTGTATGATCAGGACTCTTTTGAAACGAAACAAAAAATATTGTAGTATCGCCACACATAGGCGTAGGTAAGTGAAGTAAAAAGTAAACGATTCCTTGTCACACCTTTAGGCGCATAGGGCATATGGGAAGAACACCCATATTTTTACTGACCAATCGTCACTATGTGGTTAAGGTGGTCAGCATCACGCCTGCCATCTTTACTTCCCCATGACATACATCCTGGTACCCATTTTAGGCAGGGTCGACCTGCGACGCCACATACCATGATACAAATCCACGCAGCCGTCAGTGGGTTTCGAAAGCGGTACGTTGGAATCAGACTCGCAACGCCTAAGCCACGGACCATAGGCGTAGGTATTTACCATAAATTGTTTTACAGTAACACCCAAAAAATAACACCTAAAACGTTGCGGCCAGGATTACTACCATAACTCGTGGGCACCATAACTTGTATAAATTTGCAGTCTGAAGCCAGTTGCCATTTCGTGACGTGGCTCTTCGTATTCAGTGTCAGAGCTCGGTCTTTTGCTCATTTACATGTGACGAGGGGTCGTTCGTGCCAACACTTCCATTAGCTCCCCCTGTGTGGTGTGATGATCACGACCACGCACTAGGGATAGTTTTCGTGTCTCTGGACTCATTCCCTTTCTCACGTGTCTTCCAGCTTGTTTGCTTTATTTTCTTGTTCTTTCTTTCTTTCTTTCTTTCTTTCTTTCTTTCTTTCTTTCTTTCTTTCTTTCTTTCTTTCTTTCTTTCTTTCTTTCTTTCTTTCTTTCTTTCTTTCTTTCTTTCTTTCTTTCTTTCTTTCTTTCTCTTTTTCTTTCTTTCTTTCTTTCTTTCTTTCTTTCTTTCTTTCTTTCTTTCTTTCTTTCTTTCTTTCTTTCTTTCTTTCTTTCTTTCTTTCTTTCTTTCTTTCTTTCTTTCTTTCTTTCTTTCTTTCTTTCTTCCTCTTTCTGTCTGTCTTTGTTTGTTTGTTTGTTTCTGTCTTTCTTTCTTACTTCTTCTTCTTCTTCTTCTTCTTCTTTTCTTCTTCTTCTTTCTTTTCTTCTTTCTTCTTCTTCTTCTTCTTCTTCTTCTTCTTTCTTCTTCTTCTTCTTCTTCTTCTTCTTCCTCCTCTTTTGCTCCTCCTCCTCTTCGTTCTTCTTCTTCTTCTTATTCTTCTCTTCCTCCTCCTTCGTTTGCTCCTCCTCCTGCTCCTCGTTCTTCTTTTTCTTCTTCTTCTTCTTCTTCTTCTTCTTCTTCTTCTTCTTCTTCTTCTTCTTCTTCTTCTTCTTCTTCTTCTTCTTCTTCTTCATAATCTCCTCCTTTTCTTCCTTCTCCTCCCTTTCTTCTTCTTCTTCTTCTTCTTCTTCTTCTTCTTCTTCTTCTTCTTCTTCTTCTTCTTCTTCTTCTTCTTCTTCTTCTTCTTCTTCTTCTTCTTCTTCTTCATAATCTCCTCCTTTTCTTCCTTCTCCTCTCTTTCTTCTTCATCTTCTTCTTCTTTTCTTCTTCCTCCTCCTCTTCTTCTTCTCTTCTATTTCTGATCACTTAATTTTTCTGAGTTGGCTGGAAAGATCAGATATCGCAGCCTGACTGTAAACCACAACACAACGTGGCTTAATTTAATACCATTTAATGTTGATCGCAAAAGAAAAAGAGGGCTAATACCGAAATAAAATTAAAAAATCCTAGGATGCCAAGAAGGCTGTTTCCCCACTCAATTCCTTCTAGAATGCCAACGTTACATAATCAGTAGGTATAAATCAGAGACCACAGAAATGCTATACGTCTGTGTTATGTGGGTACTAACTTTGTAAGCCCGGGCCAGCTAGTGCAATGATCCGTCAAGGAGTTTGTTATTAGTACCGTCCACAATGTTACCTCTTTGTTGCAGCGGAGTTTAGCACGTCGTCTGGTTCTATAGAATTCTTGTTTTTTGCCTTCATTGATAAAGATATGATAAACACAGACAGACAGCCTTGTAGAAAGACACATGGAATGCCAGTTATTCTGTATGTCATCTTTTTCATTCATAGTATATTTTCCATCGCAAATCTTCGCAACTTATGTTGTAAGCCTGTTGCTTCGTTATTTGAAGGCCATGAGTTGATCTCACAGATTACATTGTTCTGTCCACAGGTATATTCACTGAGATTTCTAGGGATCATCCCATGGAGCTACATATTTAGTGCTTTGTGCAGTACCAAAAAAAATGTGGCCCAATAAAGTCAATTCTTTAGATTTTATACTTTGATTATCTTAGTCGTTAAGCATATTTCTGTTTCTTCTACCTCTGTTCCTGATGAAAGCTGTGGTTGTTCATAAACTTTGGACTTTAAATATTGGTTCAGAATTTGAGATTTGCGTACACATCCGTTTTACAGATCTGTTATGTGTGTATTCAGACTGCTGGTTCCTCACCTCTCAAGCAGAGGCACTCCGACTGCCAAGGAAACACCCATAATTAGTCGGCTTTCACGACATGCTTGATAGGGAAGGGGTAGATTAGACCTTAGGCGGTAGGTCCAATCTACGCCTCCCCATGGGGCGGTGGAACCCCACTCTGGGACCTAGTGCTATCAAAGCGCCTTTTCGTCTTTTGTATTCTTGTTTTTATATTTCAATATGTTCCCCCCTTGCACGTGGAGGGGGACCAAAAAAAAACACACACACACACACGCCACAGATGACTCGTGGACTCGATAAGTAGCGAGCAAACATGCTTATGCAAATGTATCGAGGGCTCTCTTGTTGCAGCGGGTAGAGATAGTTGAAGCCATATTTGTATATGGCCTTGCACACTTGTCATATAAAGTAAGCGGGGTGTGAGATAGGACTCCGTTACATACATGCACGCATGGGCGCGAACACACACACGCGCGCGTGCGCATACACACACAAACTATTACATCTCATAGCTGATCTTCATCATCATCATTATCAACACAGGCCCCGCTGAATGGCGTAGGCGTTGATGCAATTCCCTGGAGCTGGTTTCCCTATCGTCTGGATCAGGCCCACCGATGATATTCCTCCGTGCCACCATCGCATCCCATCATCATTGTCATCTCTCTCTCTCTCTCTCTCTCTCTCTCTCTCTCTCTCCTCCCTCTCTCTCTCTCTCTCTCTCTCTCTCTCTCTGCCTGCCCCTTTTCTACAGTTGATCATCCCAGTTGACATAACATCATCCTTTAAAGCCTGACCCTTTCATCTTATGATCAAAGAACAGTACTTGTCCTTATAGCTGTAGATATAGATCAGATTCCCTTTGCTTCTGTCAGCTATCCTCGTAAGATACTCTGGAAGTCCAAGAGGTTCTCAATATTCGTCCAAGAAACCACATCTCTTTCGCCTCCAAGTTAAGGTTCCAATTTGTGCGTTTACATTCGGGTCCTAATGGAGCCGGACCCCCCCCCCCCCCACCCACCTTTTTCTCAAAAATGACCTTGGCTCCTAGGTCGACATAGCCTTAAAACGATACCAGGTACAGTCCCGGGAAGTGTCTTCGGCGTGATGTTGACAATATCATCCATCTAGTGCCAACTGGTCTATCAAAATATAGGTCTAGCCCTGTGTGCCTAATACGTCTGAAGGTGTGAAAATGTGTCCTTCACTTTACTAACAGCCCGGTAGAATAGATACACTGACAGTTTTAATTATAAGAAGCTGAGGCGGACTATTTGATATTCATTTTATATATATATATATATATATATATATATATATATATATATATATATATATATATATATATATATATATATTAGTTGGGGATTCAAGCTGTACGATAAACAGTGCTAATGAAGACAACGTTTTTATAGGGTTGCAAAGTTAGTCGTGCCATGCCTCATAGTAAACGTGTAATTTGGAGGTGAGAGATTCCACTCACAGCATTGTAACTATAGTTGTATTTTTTATTGTCTTGTGTGTCCTTCTAACTTTCGTGTCCTTCCTGTGGGCCTTGATCAATATAAATCCGTTTGTTTTATATATATATATATATATAGGTTAGTTGCGTATCCTTTACATAACGTTACAGAACCAACCCCAGCATTTTGTGGTTGTTGTGGTTTTTATAGGCAAATTTAACGTTCAGTAGTTTGCCATTTCTCTCTGTACTGTCAGCTCTCGGTACCACTGTCGAAGCAAATGCAAGACAAACCGTCCTTAGCTGGGATCGAACCCTGCATTACGAAGCACATATATATATATTTAATGTAATGTTTTTAAAGCCCAAAGGGTTCCCCATATGTTTATGTCTATCAGAAAACAAAACCAACCATCTCTAAAACGCCAAGAGCGGCCACAGACTCCAACAGGGCCCTGAATCGATACACGCACTCCTGCCAGATCCGGCCTCACAGTCCTCACGCTGGTAGTCACATCGGTGCCAACCTCCTTCTGGTCTGACTGTCCCCCGCCTTGGCAGCTGTCAAACTCATTTTCTGAGCCGGTCAACCGGATCGAGCACGGCGCAGATAGAAACGAAACGCGATATCCCGAAACGAAGTAAACCAAACCGCAGTCGAGATTCCCCAGCCTCTGATGTCTCGGAGATTCCCTGGCTCTGTAATTCCCGGAGCGAAAATTCGATCGTCGCCTCATCAGATTTAGTCTGCTGTTTATTTGTCTTTTGTTTCTTCAGTCTCTATCCGGCTCTGTCCTTGTCAAAATTATTTGTCTGTAGATGATGGTTCTATATTATTTTTTTCTGGGTGTTGTTCTTTTGTCTGCCTGGACGTGTGCGATTTCAGATTATGACTGTATTTGTCGCCAAAATACTCAGTATATCTGCATCAGTGAGCAGAAGGGACTTTGAAAGCTGAATGATAATAATAAGAAGGTGAAGAAAAAGAAGGGGAGGAGGAAGAAGAGGAAGCCGAAGAAGAAGAAGAAGAAGAAGAAGAAGAAGAAGAAGAAGAAGAAGAAGAAGAAGAAGAAGAAGAAGAAGAAGAAGAAGAAGAACAAGAACAAGAAGTAGAAGAAGAAGAAGAAGAAGAAGAAGAAGAAGAAGAAGAAGAAGAAGAAGAAGAAGAAGAGGACAAAGAAGAGGACAAAGAAGAAGAAAGAAGAAGAAGAAGAAGAAGAAGAAGAAGAAGAAGAAGAAGAAGAATTATAAAGTGGATACAATATATATTGAATAAACTATCGGAAACGCTCTGTTAAAGAAGTCGTCTATGGGTCTGTGACGAAAGGCTTGTCGTTTGTCTCCTTTTCTAAATTTAACAGGTTCCGTTTTGGACTCCGTCATTGAACTTACGTGTTTCTGAAGAGGAGGGTCGTCGCTAGAGCTAAGAAGTTTCGTGCTCTGTTTTACAAACTGCCTGAACCACTGCAAAGAGAGACCGAGCTATGAAGGATAAAACTTTATGTAACGAAGTCGATTAAAAAACGCTTTAGTAATTCAGTAGACAGAGAAGGACTGTGGGGATGGGGTAGTTTTCAGTAGTGTGTAAGCGACAAAAAAAAAAAAGGAGCTGACAGACAGACAGACAAACAGACAGACAAACAGACTGACAGACAGACATATGGATAAATTAATACATGAAAGATACATCAATAGACATAACTTTTATTTCGAAAGTGTTTCAAATTTGTCACGTAGGCCCATCTTACATTCGACCCTTTCAAGCATTCCTCTTTCATTTAAGCAGTTTTAAATCTTCAGACATAAAATTTCATAGTATGAATGTAAAGTGAAAATACAAATGCATGGATAGCAAATGCAGAAAGATAAACAGACAGACACCCCCCCCCCCCACACACACACACACACATACATATATATATATATATATATATATATATATATATATATATATATATATATATATATATATATATATATATATATATATAGATGAGAGAGAGAGAGAGAGCGACAGAGGGATGGAATGGTCACGTTTTTTTAAAGCAGTATCTTTGGGACTCATAACTTCTTCTAACACACATCCAAAATTTCTTATAACTGAAAAGCTTTGCTGTTGAAGTCTCGTTAACCTCTTCTTTACGGCTACTGACATTCCCCGGGGGTATTTATTCTACTGTCCCAAGTGTCTCGTTAGTCTACTGACAAGACATCGCCCTGGCTACTTTGAAATACTGAACCAAGTGATTGTGTGCATTTGCGTTGTGTTGTTTTATTTATGTCTATGCTGATGATGGCTCCCTAGACGCAAAGTTCACGTTTTGTTTATGTTCATTATATTGTGAAAGCTTTCTGATATTTTTTTGTTCCACTGTATATCTTTTCTTAACTTCTTCCTTTTACATCAGTCCCTCTTTATTTTTTATGTTACTTTTTCCCCACACAACAGCAGTGCTTTTTTTCCCGCCCACCCTCTTTCCCTTTCGCCTCTTGCCATGAGCGACCTCCACGAGTTCCCAGATATTGAATAAATGCCTTCTATGGGAAGCAAATGTCTTCGGTTCTGTCCAAACCAATTTTTCTCCAAGAGTTACAAACGACCTGGCTTGTCAGTGCCTGGCGTGTGGGAGGCACGGCAACGAGGAAATCAAACAGCATGGTTGCTAACAAAGAGCGGTAGATTTTGACAAATCGAGTCGTTTGAAATTATTTCATGGTTAGTCTGGCATTTAGGAGAGGCCGCCATGTAGGTAACATGGTGGCTGGTGTTGTTATTTTGTTGGACTTTGCATTCGGGGTGGGCTGTGAACTGTTCAGAAGAGTTTGAATTTCTGCAGTTTCTTTAATGTAATATGTGATTTCTAATGCTGAGCTTTGGGAGAGAACTAAACAAGTTCCAGTTAACCAAGAGGTGAAGAAAAGATGCTAGGGTTGGATAGTACACACGTTGAGAAAATATGAATACAATATAACTAGAATGTCTTTGTACTGGAACCCACTAGAGCATAGAAATAAAGGCAGTTCCCCCTCCCCCCTTGCAAACAAAAATACACGGAGAAGGGAACTAGAGAATGAAGTCAAAAAATGGGAAATACTTGGGGGAGATCTGCATGCAATAGCAAAGGATAGAACGAGTTGGTGTGAGTTGGCTGAGGGCCTATGCTGAGGGATAGAAAGCAAAAGAAGAAAGAAGAATGTGTGATTTACTCATTTGGGTAGTTTGTCTGTCCTCTTTTTTTCTAACCCCTACCTCTTGCCCTCCCCCATAACTATTTTTCAAAGAAGAAGCTTCTTATTCTACTGCCTTTCTAACCCCACTTGAGCATAGGCTCTCAACCTAAGTTGTTCTATCCTTGGCTATCGCATGCAGTTCTCATGTCTTCCCCTGCTTTTTAACTTCACTCTCTAGCTTCCTTCTCCCTGTTTTTTTTTTTTCTTTATTTCTATGCCGCCGTGGGTTCCAGTGCAAATACATTCTAGTTAAATTGTTGTCATGTTTTCACACCATGTGTCTTATCCAATGCCAGCGTATTTTCTTCACCTCTTGGTCCACTGGAACTTGTTTAGTTATTTCCCAAAGCTCTACATTAGTGATTCTATCAGTCCCTCTTAAATGTGTTAGAGGCTGGAGTTATCTTTTCAGTCCCTCTTAAATGTGTTAGAGGCTGGAGGTATCTTTCCTCCTCACTAAACCCTATATTAAAGCTCCCCCCCCCCCACCCTTTAACTCTCGCGTTCACAGGCTGTAAAACCCGGCGGTAAGTTCTGGTTGTTCGTCCACTTCTGGACCTTAGTCTTGCTCCAGTACATGAGTGTTGCGTGCACAACCGTTTTCCAGACCTGATTTATTTGTATGCATTGAGTCTGTTCTTGTTCTTGAGTCTTGGGGGTCCAGAAACTCGTGCGGGGAGCTCCTGTTTATTTATACGTATACAATTATTGCAATGATATTATTATATTGTTTTGTCATTCAGCACTTTGATGTTCATTTTATTATTTGTCGTTTGCTTAAACAACGCTTTCCTTTGCTGCCCCCACCCCACCCCTCCAATGATGTTCTTTGTTTCGGCGCCAGCATACCACACACTCACTCACGCGCACACACCGAAAACAACAAAACCAGAAAACGTATCAAAAGGCAAAAACATGCAAACAGAGACATACCTGCCGCTAACATAGGAGCTGCAAATTCTCTGTGTGTTTTATGTACAACCAGCGGTAAGACAAAGAGCTACAAACCGTGGGTAATAAACATAACACCAGAGATTCATGATCGCTTCAGGTTCGACATCAAAAGCTTGTCTTTTTCATAGCAACCATTCCGGCAAGGAGTTTCCATTCCAGCAACAGGGTGGATTTGATTGTGAAATAATAGCGGGGATTTAGTTCGTCATTAAAAAGGTCTTCAGTCTTACTAACTGTCAAAGAAGTATGGCTACACGTGTGTGAACTATGGCGCTAGAATGCGACTGCACTAAGGTTCTTCTTGCAAGTGAGTGGCAACAGCACGTGGGAAATGTAGGAGCGTTGTGGCGCGGTTCCACTGGTGGATTTCTGGGGGATTTCAGGCCGCTGGTGCATCTGCGGCACATTATGTGTTTCAGTGTCTTCGGCGATTTATGTTTTGTGCTTAGTTTGGGTGTATGTGTGTTAAACTATGTGTGTGTTGCGAATGTGTGTGTTTTGGTGCGGTGGGTGGGGGGGGGGCGGCTGGGTGGGGTGGGTCTGGACGAGAGATTTTGTTTGTATTCGATTGACACATATATGGTTGAAATCGCAATAGTTTTATTTTCTCCTCGTCTTTTACCTTCTTCATATTCCCCCTTCCCATTATCCAGTTGCTCCTCCTCCTCCTTTATCTTCTTTCTGCTGCTGCGAGTGCTTCTAACCCTGTTCTCAGCTTTAAATTTGTATTTCCCATCAGATTTAATGTTGAAATATTTATTGCACAACTAACCCAAATCTCAAGCCACTTAGTGCCCAAGCCGGTCAATAGTAAATTATGGGGAGGAAAGCCTGAAGGGGCTACAGCCATGTTTAATTGCAAATTCATCATCATCATTATCTGCTTAATGGCGAACAAAGAAATAATATGTTTATAAAAAAGTTAGCTGCTTGTCCGTTACAGGACATAGCAGAACAAACCCTAGCCGTTTTTTTTTTTTTGGTTGCTATGGATTTTCTAGTTAAATTTACGTCTAGTAGTTTGCCATTGCTTTGCAGTCGGCTTCTCGATACCACTGTCTAAATCAGCGCAAGGCCTGCAGCTGGGATTGAACCCGGCACCCCGGCATTACGAAGCGCGTTCGCAACGTCTAAGCCACAGATACCTAATGTATCTATAAATATAAATGTTTAAAAAAAAAAAAGAGAACGTCCGGGTGGTAAGGGGTGGTAAGGGGGTGTGGTAGCCTCACTACAACATTTAGGGTTGCGAATATGGGGGCCTGATGTGCCCTAGCCTATTCTGTCTCGAGACATTAGGATCACAATTCATAAAACACACGATGAGACCAATCGTCTCCGATGGCTACGAAACATGTAGTATTACAACCAAACCGTTCCGAACAACTTGACCAAGCAGCTGGTCCAAGGCGCTGTCTAAATGAAGGATCCACCGTTTAAGGTCCGGCAACGGGCGAGCTCTCAAATGCCTTGTAAATATGTGGAACGGGGGGCGAAATTAATGAAGGCTAGCAGAGGGGCAGGAATTCTCTTTGGTCCAGGGGTGGAAGGAATTCGGGCAGACTTCTCACTCTCGTGACAGCTGTCGGGTCTGATAACAGCTGCAACAGCTGACGAAGGAGGAAGGGCATCGTTACATTAGCAACAATCAGTCTGACAGAGCTGAAACAACACGAGAAAAGGGAAAGAACGACAGCATAAAGAAACAAGAACATATCAACAAACAACAACAAACAACACACACACACACACAGAGAGAGAGAGAGAGAGAGAGAGAGAGAGAGAGAGAATACGCACACAGGAGAGAACGAATAGAAGAAGGAAAGAGCCAAAGAAGAAAGAAAGAAAAAGAGCAGAATGAAACAGAAAAAATTAAGCAAAGAAAGAAATAAAGAAAAAAAAAACTGAAAAGAATAATAAAAGAACACGAGAAAGCGCAATCAAGAAAAAGAAAGAAAATACTAAAGAAAGGAAAAAAAAAACGAAAAAAATATATATAAGAAAGAAAAAATAACAGTGCAAAAGATCTAAAGAAAGAACGAAAAGATATTAAGAAAGACGACAGACAGGACTCTTGGTAGAAACATAAAATAGACAAAACTAGCCACTCATGTAGCTATACAGTTAACAACAGACTACAGACAATAAAGAAAGAAAGAAACTTACGCTTCTTTTCCACCATATTTGAGAATGCCGTAGAAATAGGTCTTCTGGCGCCCAGACCCTTATAAACGGGAATTGCTCTCGAGTGCTTTGTTTGTTAAAACTTACGTCCTTTTCAGGACGTAATTTTTTCTTATTTGAAGCCCCACTCTGGCTTTTGCCAGGGGCCGCAATATAGGCAGGCCATTAATATGGCCAATTGTCTGAACGCGGTTTCTGGGACCTCTCCACGGTGATCCTCATCCGCATGGTGGCACTTTGTGTCATCGGGTGTTTATCGCTTGTGTGATGTCCTAGTGGGGTAGAAAGTCAGTCAGTCAGTCGAGTGCTTTGTTGGCTTGTCTGAAATTTGCAAGGAAATTTTACTGTAGTTGCGAAGTATCACTTTTGTTCCTCGGTTTATTGTGTTTTTTTTTTCCAGTCCAATCTTCAGAGAATAAGAATAGATGTTTTCTTTGCTTTGAAGTTGTCTTTTACGCACCATGAACTTAAATACTTTGCGAGTTTCGGGAAATTACTGTGCAAGAATATGTTCATTAACAGGTAACATAATATGGTCGTGATTCTAATTAATGTTGGCGGGTTTTGGCTGTAACATATTTACAGGTGACTGCAAATCTTCTTCTTCTTCTTTTTCTTTCTTCTTTTTCTTCTTCTTCTTCTTCTTCTTCTTCTTCTTCTTCTTCTTCTTCTTCTTATTCTCTTGGAAATTCTTCTGGCTGTGACTTCTTTCGTTCTTCTTCTTCTACAATTTGAGCTTCTTCTTCTTCTTCTTCTTCTTCTTCTTCTTCTTCTTCTTCTTGTTTGCGTTCAGCAGCTGTAAACCTCGGCGGAAAAAAGTTATTGCTGTTCGTCCACTTCTGGACTTTGGTCTTATTTCAGAACTTGAGTTTTGCGTGCACATCCCTTTGACCGATCTGATTTATTTGAATGTTGACCGTTTATTCCTCGCCTCTCATGATCTGTAGTATTGTTCGGCATTATTGTTCTCACTAGTCGACATTATTATACACACTTTTCGACAGTACTGCACACGTTATTCGCTATTAGTGTGTTGGCACCTTTCCGTGGTTCCAGACGATGGTGTAATATCGTGCTATCGGGAAGTATGGAAATTCACAGCCCATGGCGATGGCGAGTGTGACTAGCAAGACCTGCTCGTTCTAGTCGTGTTAAGAAAATTGTACAATTTGAGCTGCGGTTTCTAACCTTTTCCCAACTTTTTTATTTCTCTCTATTCGATATTATTGTATTTATTGTTACAATTGTTTGTGAGTGTGCTTGTTGAAAATAACATTATTTGACCATATTCTTTTGGCTCTATTTCAGGTCTCGGTCCAGACGGCCAATTCCTTCCCGGTGATCTGATGCCTTCATCGTCCACACCCGAACCTCTACCTCTGGGTCAGCATGAGGCTTTCGGCATTCCCCGAGGCATGGGCCACCACTTCAACCCATCACTATCACCCTCGCTAGCTCACCACCATCCTCACCAGCATCATCACCATCAACAGCTGGGGGAAATGACGTCCGAGGTCTGGTGACAATTACAGAGAAGCTATCTACCCGTAACTCACGATAGCATGGCATTGTAATTTTCGGAATCAGTCTCTCGCAGCAAGACATAAGTGTTGGCCTTCAGTGACTACCAACGACGGTGTTGTTCTGCTAGTATTGACGCTAAAGAAGGCTGATTTGTAATGGCTGTATGTTTGAACTGTCGGTGTAATGTCTTGGTATTAAATTAATCTCACATACGGAACTTGAGTGGCAAATGTGAGCAAAATAAACTGACTTCATGATAGGGACAATAAGAACTCCAGTAAGATAATCATCACTTTTTGGTTCCATGTGGCGCTAACCTCAAAAAGAGATAATCTACATTCTGGAGTAAATCATGAGGTCGGAAATTTAGAGGGGAGGAAAAGTAAAGGGAGACTATGAGCGAAGATGGTGGACAGTTTGACATTATAGCATGATAAATCAGCTGTGTCTAAATGGATCGAAAGTAACCTAGACAGAAAGTTATGGATAGACATGACTACCAATGCTACACGGCATAGACCAGGTGAAGAAAAAGTTGCATATCCTTTACAGAAGGTTGCAGCCAACCCACATCATCTGTCAGATGTTTGTGGTTCCTAATGGTCTGGGCATAGGCGATTCAGGCTTAACGCTTGATGTAATATTGAATGAGCTCTCTTAAGTACCTGAAGGTTGAGAAGCCAATATCCGCTGTTGGCAAAAATAACTAATATGGGAAAACCCGAAACATCAGAAATGGCCGCTGTGAAAGTTAGTTTTCTGGCAAGTGTGTCTGTCTATAGTTAGCCATTAACTTATTCCAACTATCAGAAGGAAACATTGATCTTGTTATGAGAAGAAGGAAACTACAACATGCCGTGACTACTGGAAAGATCTGTGGTAAGAGAGACAGAAAAAGACACCGCATGAAGGTACTTGACAGCCTTCTGTCATGGCATGGAGTAATGTCAGCGCTAGAACTGATACGTGCATCAGGAGATTGTAGGTTGTGGAGAATTATGGCTGCCCACGTCAGTCAGCAAGGCACTCGATAATGATGAGCTTGTCATTGCTTTCGGAGCGGTTCGACGCTCATACCATGGTGGAGATAAACGTAAGGTTCCTCAGCCGAGTTACGTGATTACTAATAAACAGTTACTTGTTAATGAAAGAACAATCACATCAGTTCCACAAAGCCACTAAATGATGGATGTTCAGATGTAATGCCGTGATGTATGAACGCGGTACAAGCAGGCAACTGACTTCATCTGTTTAAGAGGTTTTAATTTAAGTTTATTTTGTTCGGAAGCAAAACATTTTTTTTAGTCCTCCTCTTGTCTGATTTGGCACAGAAATCGCTAGGAGATATCTTTCGAGTTTCTGTTTGTGTGGATTTCTCATAGACCCTAACCCGATAATTTGGGTTGTCTCTCTTTCGAGTTGTATACATGGTGTGTATACGAGTAACTTCATTGTCTTTGAACAATAGCTGAAGGTAACTGGTTGATGCTGTTGTCATTTCTGATGACCGAAGCTAATGGACTTCTTCAGAAGATAGTCTTCATGCTCGGAATTGACACTTAGCCAAGTCATTAGCCAGTATGTTGGATTGCCTACGAACTAAATACACGAAAATACTTCAATCTTTCAGAACCAGTATAGAATGCGAAGTTTAAAGTGGCAGTCCTAATGCCTTCGCGGTGGCAGAATGTTCAGCTTCAAGAGGCTCTTGGAAAATACACTTCTGGAAGTTCTACTGCCGCTGCTACGCTCATCGGCTGTGAACACCGTTGGAATGTCCTGGTCGATCGTCCGTGCCTGGACTTTGATCACTCTTCAGGATCTGAGTGTTGCATGCACATCCGTTTTCTTGATCTGGCTTATTGTGAGCTGATTTGTGGTTCCTGGTGTCTCAGGCAGATGCGCTCTGACTTCGAAGGGAATTCTGGAACCACAACTGGATAACTATGTATTCTTGTTGATATTTATTTTCTAAATGGTTTGGGTGTACGAGATTAGAGTGAACTGCGGTTATTGTACTACTGGGTGAACTCTTTAAATACCAGAAGGTTTTAGTAGTGTATCCCACTGTGGTTGAGAATAACCACTATGAAAAGGTCTTCAGCAAGCTAAAGCCAAATGTAAAAGGTGAGAACATATAATTTGATGCTTGGAATTCAGAAGTTAGACACAGACACTCTCTGCGTTGAATTTGAATGAACGAGGTATTATAATGGTACACACAAAACTAGTTTGAATGACCTAAACTGAAACCATCGCTTTTGTACAACAAACTATTGTTTTCAAATGTATGTAAATGCACTGGATCTTTCAGTCTGGAACAAAAATCGAACCACTAGTTCGTTATTTTCTGAGGTTGGTCGGAGCAGATACTGAAACTGAAGACCAGTTTGCGTGTTGATATAATTATTATTTGTAAAATTGTATATGTAATGAAAAACTATTATGTGTATTTCAGTGAAATAAATAGGTTCATGTTTTGTGAAATTTACCATTGTGTGTTGTTTGCTGAACGTTGATTTGACTGGATGCTTGCAGTGAGTTGTTATTTCTATCTATCTATCTATCTATCTTTCTATCTATCTATCTATCTATCTATCTATCTATCTATCTATCTATCTATATATCTATCTATCTATCTATCTATCTATCTATCTATCTATCTATCTATCTATCTATCTATCTATCTATCTATCTATCTATCTATCTATCTATCTATCTATCTATCTATCTATCTATCTATCTATCTATCTATCTATCTATCTATCTATCTATCTATCTATCTATCTATCTATCTATCTATCTATCTATCTATCTATCTATCTATCTATCTATCTATCTATCTATCTATCTATCTATCTATCTATCTATCTATCTATCTATCTATCTATCTATCTATCTATCTATCTATCTATCTATCTATCTATCTATCTATCTATCTATCTATCTATCTATCTATCTATCTATCTATCTATCTATCTATCTATCTATCTATCTATCTATCTCTATCTATCTATCTATCTATCTATCTATCTATCTATCTATCTATCTCTCTATCTATCTCTATCTATCTATCTATCTATCTATCTATCTATCTATCTATCTATCTATCTATCTATCTATCTATCTATCTATCTATCTATCTATCCATCCATGCATGCCATGCCATCCTGCCATCCCTCCATCCATCCATCCATCCATCCATCCATCCATCCCTGCCTGCCTCCATCCATGCCTGCCTCCATCCATCCATCCATCCATCCATCCATCCATCCATCCTGCCATCCCTCCATCCATCCATCCATCCACCTGTCACCCACCCACCCATCCACCCATCCACTGTCCACCCATCCACCCATCCGTCTATCCGTCTATCCGTCTATCCGTCTGTCTGTCTGTCTGTCTGTCTGTCTGTCTGTCTGTCTGTGTTATCTATATTATCTCTGTATGCCTGAGTCTCTCTCTCTCTCTCTCTCTCTCTCTCTCTCTCTCTCTCTCTCTCGTTTACCTATTAATATTTATGTGCTTATGAGTCTGTCATTTTCTCTCCATATGTAGGTCTGGATCGGACTTCGTATGTTCTTGTCCCTCTAGCTTTATCTGTCTCCCTCAGCCCGTTTTTCCCCACCTCTCTTTCACATACACGCATATCATTTCTCCACATCTGTTTGGCCCAGCAATGAACTCACAGAGCTGCATAATTCCACATAAAACAACCAACGAAATCCAAATGCTCCCAAATTCTTCCTTATCGCCTTAAGACCAAATCCCCAGGATAAGAATTTGCTGTTACATTTCACGGGTCATTTTTAAGTCGGCTTCATCATCAAAGCCTTGGATATACGTTCAAAGTTATCTCATGTCGGCTTCTTTTTTTTGGTTACATCAATCAAAACTATCAGCCATCCCACCTCATCCCATCGCATAATTTCCATATTTATAAAGCCTGCCACAGGGAAGATAATAAGAGTATGGGTAAGCAGTGTTGAATATTTTGTAGAATGCTTTCACTGGCCATCACCAGCCTTCCCATATAGGTCCCTCCCTACATAGGTCCTTCCCTGCATAGTTTCCTCCCTACATAGGTTCCTCCCTACATAGGTTCCTCCTTACATAGGTTCCTCAATACAAAGGTCCCTCCATACATAGGTTCCACCTTACATGGGTGCCTCCCTACATGGGCTCCTCCCTACAAAGGTTCCTCCTTACATAGGTCCCTCTATAGATAGGGCCCTCCATACATAGGTTCCTCCCTACACAGGTCCCTCCCTACATAGGTTCTTCCCTACATAGGTTCCTCCTTATATAGGTCCCTCCCTACATATCTCTCTCTCTCTCTCTTCATAGGGCCCTCCATACATAGGTTCCTCAATACATAGGTCACTCCCTACATACCTCCCAACAGAGGACTGCAAGTAATACATGGCTTGTCACATGGCTTGTCACATGACTTGTGTCGTCGTTTCGGGCGCCCTACTTATAACTTCTGTAGGGGTTGAATGAGATATCTGACATCTACTTTGACAGCTAGTGGCTTTGGCGTCTTGCACCTGACATTTTACCTAGAAAATGTTTCAAGCGGGTGGGGGGGGGGGGGGGGGAATGTGGTTGAGCACTCCCGCCCCAACCTCCAATGTTTACTTCTTGGCGAAGCTGCCCTGATATCGACCTACTTGTGAAATTGTTGCAGCCCAAGGATACGAACCACATCTGTCTAGAGTACCAGGACTCGACCACATACTGGTCTAAGCCGGTTGCCACCCGGGGAAGTGGAAAGGGGGGGGGGGGGGGGGGCGCTGACCAACGGTAGATAGGGTCGACAACTCCTTCCAAGTTCATCTGCTTTAAAAGCAAGTAACCAACAGCCTCGATACAAATAAGCCGGATATGTAAAACGGATGTGCACGTACATCTTAAGTTCTAGAACAAGACCAGAATCTGACGAGCAACTGATGCTTTCTACCGGATTTTACAGTCACTAAAGGCAAAGAAGAAGAAGAAGAAGAATAAGAAAAAGAAGAAGAATCCGGTAATTTTAGTTTCAGCATCATAGCAAACGGGTCACCCCATAATTGCTCCGCTCCTGTGCCAACGAAAAACACATAAAATGTTTATGACAGTCCCTTGTGGAAAGAATGACAGACTGCTGTCTCAGCTTATCTAGCATACACACGCATTAAAAGCATACAGTAGCCATCCGAAGTGCTAACACAAACAGTCCGATATTAGAAATGCAGTTCAATGTAGATGGTAGCACTAATGACTAGCAGAAGTCACCAACAGATCAGCAGTTGCAAGCGAATCAATTTTAATCACATAATGGCACAACCAATATTGCGACAACCGGCATCGAGCCATTTTCTGATGATAATAATAATAATAATAAAAATATTAATAATAATAACATTATCAATAACAATATTCATACTATAACAATAAGCATAGAAATAATTATAATAGTAATAACCCTTAACTTTGGAACGCAGTCGATTTTGCGGTTTTACTATTCATTTTTTTAATAACACCTTTTTGTGTTTGAATATTTTAAAAGTTTGGAGTCTGCCCCAGTCCTTCAAAAAGGACATTTGTGTCGAAAGTCTTTTAAGAAATGGCTGTAACTCGACACTCTAAACCAGTGGTTCTCAAACCGGGCGCCGCGGCACCCTGGAGTGCCGCGAGCCATTGCCAAAGGTGCCGCGGTAATAATGTAAAATGCATCCTAATAGTTTCCTTCATCACGTTAAAGACAACTGAACATTAAATTTGCTCTTTTTTTTTAATCTGAAGTATTCACCAGCTTAAAGGGTAGGTGTGCCGCGATATTTATTTTAGTCCGACAGGGTGCCACGACAAAAACAGTTTGAGAATCTCTGCTCTAAACAACTAATTCGATGTGAAATACTTCTTTCGACAGACTTCACAAAAGGTTAGTTTAAACTCTAGGTGATGTCGTTATGTTGTGTGCATTAAAATAATAATACTAATAATATTAAAAAGTTAGTTGCATATCCTTTTCAGGACTTTGCAGAACCAACACCAGCAGCTTTTGAACTGTTGTAGTTTTTCTATGCAAGTATTACGTGTCGGCTCTGTGGCTAAGTCGATGCGAACGCTTCGCTTCTTAATGCCGGGATTCCAGGTTCGATCAAAGCTGTGGGCAATGCGCCTTGCGTTGGTTTCGACAGTGGTATCAAGAAAGCCGACCGTCCAGAGGCAATGGCAAACTACTGGATGTAAATTGCATAGAAAAACCACAAAACAGCCAGGGGCTGTTAAGGTTGGTTCTGCAACGTCCTGTAAAGGATACGCAACTAACTTAACTTAAGTATTACGTCCAGGGGTTTGCCATTTCTTACTCAACGGTCAGCTCTCAGTGCCAGTGTGGAAACCAATGCAAGACAAAATCGTTAGCAGCTGGGATCGAACCCGGCACCTCGGCATTAGGAAGAAAGTTCGCAACGCCTAGGTCACAGACACTACAGTGTGCATTGGACTAAAATAAAGAAATTGAAAGGTAACAATCAGGGCGGGGAGAGAAAGGGGAGGGGGGGGAGGGGGGAACAGGGTTGGTCAGCTCTCCAAAAACGCAATGACTAGCGATACACTGATCGGAGCCGTTAGAAACAATGTTTTGACAAACAACAGCAAGAACACCATGCAGCTATATTAAGATTGCGCCAGATTCACATAGCTATTTGAAAACCCTTTTACAGGAATACAAACATAGAATAGACCAAGGCGCACCTCACTTGCATCAAACTATCACTTGAATTTCAGTGTGGGTGTGTGTCTGTGTGTGCGTGTGTGCGGGTGGGTGGGTGTTTTACCTTTAAGAAGGCGCGTGTCGTTTAATAATCATATGAGCAGTAATTCATTTACCATGTGACTTAAATCATTTAAAAGAAGGGCTGTTCGATCCCCACGGACGGTATACTTGGGGTATACCCCTAACGGATACAAAAAGCCTAGTGTAACGATTGCGTCTGTACATTCATTATTCACTATTATTGTCTTTTAAAACTCCAAAGATACATCGCAACGCAAGTTTCTCAAGCATTTGCAAATAGCTTCATCGTTGACGTTACTTGCGAGTAATTAAAACATTAAGAATAAACACAAGATATACACATTTAACTGGGAAAAAATATAACAAACCATTGGAAGTTGCAAATAAAATAATATTTTCTGAATATGTCTCAAAAGAAGAAGCTGACCCCAGTATAACGTTTTCCACCTTGGAAATATATAATTAATTTTTAGAAACATTCAAGGGGAGATTATTTTGTTTTTCATTATTTATGCTAAGGGAAATAACAGTAAATGAATGAATAATGTAAAAGAAGTATTGTGACTTCATGTCTTTGCAAACATATTTGAACAATGTTAATATTTTTTTTAAAGAAAATTTGCTGAAAATGCGTTTTAATGTACAACATACAATTTAAACCTTGTGAGGGTTTTGATATTCGTTGTAAGATGGCATGGATTATTGCTTTACAATTCACTGAGTCCTAGGAGGCATGCAACTGCACGGAAGCATTAAACAAATATTATTTATTTTTATCATTCTGTAAGTAAGATTAAGCAGGGTCATCTTTATACTTAAAAAAAAAAAAAAAAAAACTATTTCAGGTCCCCTTTTACGAAGAAATCGCATGAGGGCCATTGAAGTAATTACATAATGTTGAACCTTCTGTATGTATTAATTATTGTTCATAAAGCAAAACAGACGTTATCGGGTGTTTCACCCAGGGGCGAACCCGGTTCTCATTCCTAACTCCGACCTGTTTTTTTTTTTTTTTTTTTTAAGTATCCAAAAATCATGAGTTGTTAACGCTTTGGCTCGGTACTATTGATATCGCAACCCTTCGGCCTGGATTCCATGATAGATACGGTAAATCTGGGAGAAATTTGGCTTTTCTGTCTACCCCTGGCGTGAACCCGGACCACAAGGAGTTCGTCACCCGGTCACTGCGAAGTCCGGCTGAACCAACTACTCAGGTCAGGTGGCATCGTTACAGAAACTGGAAACGGCACCCTTTGACTTTCAGGCAGCCTGGATGCGGAGTTCTATGCTGTAGAAAGTCCTTCTTAGTTCGTCAGGTAAACGGACGCCACTCAAGGTCGCGCGATAATTGTCTGCATGGAAGAAAATGGTGGTCATTTCCAACACCTTTGAGATGTCTTCTGACCTGGCATGCATGTAGGTGAAGTCCACTCCAAACTGCGTTACCATATCTTTATTAGAGGCTGAGTTGTGAACGAAATACTAGGTTCCGTCACGAGTAAGACACTAATTATTATCTATGAAAATGCAGCCCAAACCACTAGACAGGAGGTAACTTTCTAACTGTCAGGTGCATTAGATATGCCTGGCATATGATATAGAAACGTCTATTTTGAGAATGGAGGTGGAGGCAGTCACTGCTGCCTTCCGCTGGCTCGAGAAACAGCTGTACACACATGCCGTGACTGTAACTGACTCACAGAACATGCTGAGAAAAGTGGAAATAGGCCTACTTGGTGCAGAGTGGCAAGCTTCACTTCAGAGGTTCCGGGTAGTTAACGTCCTTTAGATATTTTCTCCAGGTTATGCCGGTGTGTTGAGAAATGAGCAGGCAGATAGACTTGTCGGTTCTGCACCACTTGTGATGACAAGCCAGATGTTGTGAGGACCCTTCGGGAGCGAGTGAACAGTGCGGAGTCACAGACAGATCATTACGGTCTGAGGAAAATGATGCTGCGAGAAGCTGCCAGGGGACCTAACCGACGCTCGACAATCAATGGAAAGGCGAGACCGATATACAATAAGACTGTAATTAGTACAGGTATCATCGGAATTGGAACTCTTCGCTTGCTACTAGAGAAGAAGTGGACGGGGCGCTATTGGAGCGTCCCGGGTGCTATAATGTCGATTTCTTAATTAAATATTCAACATTTAACTTTTGTTGGGTGCAACATTATAGCTATTGCTTACGGCTGAACAGACGTGTATGAGATGTGCTTCTGTTTAATTAGCGTACACCCCCGCACACGATGGTGAGAAAGACTAGCAAGACCCACCCATGTTAAGAAGAGTATTCCACAATTATAAGAAACAAGTAAAGATACCTTATCACGCCTTTAGGCGCATCGGGCATATGGGAAGAGCGGCCATATTTTTACAGACCAATTGGCACTAGGGGGTTAATGTGGTCAGCATTACGCTGACCGTATTTACTTTCCCAGGACAGCCAATCTGGTACCTATTTTAGGCTGGGTCGACCTGCGACGCCCCATACCATGATAAAAATCTACGCAGCCAGCAGTATTCCACGATTATACTGTGGGATTTCAGGACCGTTTTTTTGTCAATGTTTCTGGTTAGTTAGTGCCTTCTCAGACACTTAGCTATCACCCTTTCTGCAACAATTGCTTCTTTCGTTCCCTTTCTGATGTTCTTCTTCCTCATACCACTGTCCACGGCGTTTTGTTGCCACGAATCTACCTCAATACCTGTATCACTCATGCTCCTTTTTCTAGAAAAAGGCTTGTATCCTTCCCAGAGCGCCCCTCGGCAACACCGCCTAAACATAAACCACCTGTCACTACCAATGATTGATCATCTTTATCTTGTCCATCAACACATGCACCTCGCACTTTCTCAGCTTCTACATCTATCTTGTCCTTCCTCTCTCGAAATGTTGTCACTCAACACAATCACACCAACACGCGCACACAGGCAACACACACACACACACACACACACACACACGCCAGAGACAGATGCTCACGTTTGGAGGAGCGAAACAAATGACCTCACCTCACTAATCTTTTCGACGTGGCTCGGATCCCCCGTTAGCGGACTATTTATGCTTGCGACTAAACTCAATATCCGGTCGATACCTTTGGCCGTGCTGTGAAATTAGAATTTTCCAAACTTGGGTATTTTTATCGTTTCAGTAATCGATTGCGCCGGTGTCTCTGCCCGATGGCGTGAAATTGGACACCATTCTAGTCGGAGCTTCTTGTCCCTGTCTAAATTCCCCATGCTGTCACCTAATTTATGTTCTATTTGTACGTGAGTGTGTGCGTGCGTTTATGTGTCGTGGAATTAAATACATTGCCTGCCTCCTTCCGGTTGAGAATTTCTTCTACAGTTAAGTGCTAAATACATCCGCCTAAGGCACTTAAGTTTCTTTTACCTTGAAACAGTTTATACTTTGTCCCCTTTGCTGATTTTCCTCCTGTCTTCGTCCGATTTTCGTTGGATGCCAAATGCACTTGAGTTTCTTTTACCTTGAAACAGTTTATGCTTTGTCCGCTTTGCAGATTTTCCCCACTTCTTCGTCCGATTTTTGTTTGGAGCATGATTGCGTTGTGCTTATATAGATTATCTGTGTCATTCGCACCTGAGGCCGGTACATTCGAAGAGTTTCAATTCCGATGACACCAGTAACAGTCTGACTGTATATCCTTCTGGCCTTTTCCTTAAATGTTGAGCGTCGGTCAGATCTCCTGGTAACTCCTTGCATCGCTATTCTCCTCGGACCGTAATGATCATTGGGTACCTCTGCACTGATCACACTCTCCCACAGGGCTTTCGAAACATTAGCTTGTCAAACATCAGTTCACCACCAAATGGGGCAGAACTGGCCAGTATTTTTGCTTGCTTGTTTCTCAACACAATGGCATGACCTGGAGTAAATATCCAAGCAATGCTAACTATCCAGGAGCTCTGAATCGATGCTTGCCACTCTGCAGGAGCATGTCTGTCTCCAACTTTTTCAGCATGACATATGAGTCAGTTACAATTACAACATGCGTGTACAGCTTATTCTCACGCAAGCCGAAGCAGCAGTGACTGCCTCCACCTCCATTCTCAATCTAGACACTGTGGTATCATATACCAGGTTTTGCTGCACTAAGCGACGTCGATTCACTTTTGCTATAAACCCCTATGGACTTCATTTGCCGTTCAACACAGAACAACATGTAAAGATAATCCCATCACCTGCGAGGGAATTCTCATGAATCATTTGTTAAAATTCTGGTTCACAATCTTCAGAGAGTGACGCAAACGACCTTGCCCTCTTCATCACTGGTGATGCAAATTATAACGTTACCTTCCCGTCTTTCCAGGAGGCACTGGTATCACAGCCCATGTGAATTGGTCAGTGTGTCTAGCAAGAGGCTCTAAGAAAAGTCTACTACAGGTAGAGCTTTGGATTTCAGGACCAATGTTTGAAGGCACGTGCTTAATTCTAATGTCGAATTAGTACTGTTGAATGGAACGGAAACACAGAGAACAACTAAGGCAATTACTAATAAACTATAAACATTAATTAACTGGTGCCGCCAAGAATAGAGGGAATTAAATGGTATGATAGAATCATTAATGTAGAGCTTTGGGAGAGAGTGGACCACGAGATGAAGAAAAGTCGCCGGCGTTGGATAGGACACACGCTGGGAAAACCTGAAAACAATATGACTAGAATATCTTTGCACTGGAACCCGCCAGGGCATAGACATACAGGACAGCCCCCCCCCCCCCCCCCCCAAATAAACATGGAAAAGAGAGCTAGAGAGTGAAGTTAAAAAGATGAGGACATGGGAACAGCTTCATGCGAAAGCGAAGTACAGAACAACTTGGGGTAAGCTGGTTGATGGCCTATGCTCCATTGGAGGTTAGAAAAGCAAAATAGGAAGATATGCTTATCATGCTTTCTAAACGTACAGTTTCCATTCTATCTGCAGTGCTTTCTCTGCCATTGATCAGATTGCCTAATATTGAAAGGGAAAGACAAAGAACGACTAGACTTTAACTTAAACAGCAGCAGGAATATTAATCGTCACATGAGTTGTGTTTAGAGAAGACAGACAGTGAGGACAAGGATAGCAGAATGTTACAGCTGATGACAGTTCACAAGTTGACATTACGAAAGGGTGGACAACACAAGTACAGCTGACAGTTTTTGGAGCTCAAGACGGATGTGTTTGTGCGATCAAAGGTGTGTTTGTTTTCTGTGCTATGGGTAGAATGGATACCGTTTGACTGCGGCAGGAGTTACCAACTGTGGGTATGGCAGTGCTGTTTATAATTATTTATTTACTTGTTATCTTTGTTACCAGATTCCCCCCCCCCCCCCCCCCTCTCCATGTAGCCAGTATTATAGTAGAAGTTTTCATGTTGTTCCCAGTATAATTGTGAACTATTATAACATATTAGTTTGCTTTTTTGTAGCGGTTATCACATTGTTACCAGGGCAGTGTTTGAGCTATCATAACAGACGAGTTTGTTATATAATGTAACTGTCAACTTTGTTTTGTTGCTAGTGTGTGTGTGTGTTTTTTTAGCTACTACAACAGATGAGTTTGCTATATTGTAACCAATAGCGTCACAGTGTTTTCAGTGTGACTGTTGAGCTATTATAAAAAAATAACAAATGCGTTTGCTATATTGTAGCCGTTAACTTTATATTGTTGCTATGTGATTTTGAGCTATTATAACAGATGAGTTTGCTGTCTTGCAACCGTTAACTTTACACCGTTGTCAGTGTGATTATAAAAGATAATTACTGATGAGATTTATATCTTTGTAATCGGCACTGTACTCGAAAGCTTTCTCGCGTTGTAGCTATTTTGATGTTGAAACATTGTTGCAGATGTTTTGCAGCATTTGAAGTGTCCATATTGTAGCCAGAATTAATAGATTTGATCAGAGATGTGAAACTCTGTCCTTGTAACCACTTCTAGTAGCGTAATGAAGCATATACGCGAGACTCCTTTACGTCTAGCCAGTGTGAACTGTTCATCTGTGTGTGATAGAAAGTTGGCGTTGTAACGACTGTGTGAGATTAAGAGTAGAGAGGAGTCAAGATGTTCCCACACACGCTCATTCCTGATCTTAAGCAGCGAGCAAAAAGTTCAAATTCCCAAAGGTATCAATTATGAAATGAAAACCTAATAAATTCCTGCAACATCTGTTAGAAGGTGTCTGACCAATTTTGGAAGATCTCTTTTTAAACCTTTTGATACCAGACTCCATATTCAAGGGACACAAGTCGTCAATGAGGGCCTGGCAGTGAAGCAAAAGAGAATCGCAGAAGCTTCTAATCATCCCCAAGACACCTACCGCAGTCATAGGACACACACCGGCACCTGCCCTCATCACGTCTACGCAGGAACCGCAGACAAAGGAAGACGATCAAGTATTAATATTTGTGGTGGATCTGAGGATAGACAAGAAGGTAAGTTGTGTCTGTCAAGCTCGTTTTTCTTGATCGTCCTCGTGTTGTGCAATCGCCACTTCATCAAGGGATCCAGTCTTTCCTTTAAGTTGTCACCTGTCTATCCCTTAAGGTGTCAGCTGTCTATCCTTTAAGTTGTCACCTGTCTATCCTTTAAGTTCACCTGTCGATCCTTTAAGTTGTCACTTGTCTATCCTTTAAGTTTTCACCTGACTATCCTTCACGTACTGACCTATTCTATCCTTTACGCTGTCACCTGTCCATACTTCAAGTACTGTGCCTGTCTATCCTTTTAGTTTTCACCTGTCTATCTTTAAAGGTGTCACCTGTCCAACCTTCAAGCACTGTGCCTGTCTATCCTTTAAATTGTCACCGGTCTATCCTTTAAGTTGCCACCTGTTTATCCTTTAAGTTATCTCTTGTCTATCTTTCAGGGTGTCACTGGTCTAACCTTCAAGCACTGTGCCTGTCTATCCTTTAAGTTCTCACCTTGTCTATCCTTTAAGTTGTCACCTGTCTATCCTTCAAGTTGTCACCTGTCTATCCTTTAAGTTGCCACCTGTCTATCCTTTAAGTTGTCACCTGTCTATCTTTTAAAATGTCACCTGTCCAACCTTAGAGCACTGTACCTGTCTATCTTTTAAGTTGTCACCTGTCTATCATTTAGGTTGTCACCTGTCTATTTTTCAAGTTGTCACCTGTCTATCCTTTAAGTTGTCACTTGTCTATCTTTCAAGCTGTCACCTGTCCATCCTTCAAGCTATTACCTCTCTCTCCTTTAAGTTGTCACCTTGTATCCTTTAGGATGTCACCTGTCTATCTTTTTAAGGTCTCACCTGTCCAACCTTCAACACCTTCAGGCACTGTCACCTGTCTATCCTTTAAATTGTCACTTGTCTATCCTTTCTGTTGTCACCTGTCTATCATTTAAGTTGTCACCTGTCTATCCTGTAAGTTGTCACTTGTCTATCCTTCAAGCTGTCACATGTCTATACTTTAAGCTATCACCTGTCTATCCTTTAAGTTAACTTGTTTCCCTAAGGATGTCACCTGTCCATCTTTTAAGGTGTCACCTGTCCCACCTTCAAGCACTGTGCCTGCCTACCCTTCAAGTTGTCACCTGTCTATCCTTTAAGTTGTCACCTGTCTATCCTTTAATTTGTCACTTCTTTAAGCTGTCACCTGTCTAGCCTTTAAGTTGTCACTTCTCTATCCTTTAAGTTTTCACCTGTCTATCCTTTAATTTGTCACTTGTCTATCCTTCAAGCTGTCACCTGTCTATTCTTCAAGCTGTCACCTGTCTATCCTTCAAGCTGTCACCTGTCTATCCTTTAAATTGTCACTTGTCTATCCTTTAAGATGTCATCTGTCTATCCTTTAAGTTGTCACCTGTCTATCTTTTAAATTGTCACTTGTCTATCCTATACGTTGTCAAGCACTGTGCCGGCCTACCCTTCAAGTTGTCACCTGTCTATCCTTTAAGTTGTCACCTGTCTATCCTTTAATTTGTCACTTCTTTAAGCTGTAACCTGTCTATCCTTTAAGTTGTCACTTATCTATCCTTTAAGTTGTCACCTGTCTATCCTTTAAGTTGTCACTTCTCTATCCTTTAAGTTGTCACTTCTCTATCCTTTAAGTTGTCACTCGTCCTTTTAAGTTGTCACCTTTAAGCTGTCACCAGTATCCTTTAAGTTGTTACCTCTATCCTTCCTAGAATTTGTCACCTGTCTATCCTTTAATTTGTCACTTTAAGTCACCATCCTTCAAGTTTTTCCACCTGTCTATCCTTCAAGCTGTCACCTGTCTATCCTTTAATTTGTCACTTGTCTATCCTTCAAGCTGTCACCTGTCTATCCTTCAAGCTGTCACCTGTCTATCCTTCAAGCTGTCACCTGTCTATCCTTTAAGTTGTCACTTGTCTATCCTTAAAGTTGTCACCTGTCTATCCTTTAAGTTGTCACCTGTCTATCCTTTGAGTTGTCACTTGTCTATCCTTTATGTTGTCATATGTCTATCCTTTATGTTGTCATCTGTCTGTTCTCTAAGTTGTCAACTGTCTATCCTTTAAGTTGTCACCTGTCTATTGTGTTGTGCCCTAGCGTGAACTTTCTGACTGCACACAATTTTTTTCCCCAACAGTTTTCCAGTCACAGCTTTTGCTGTGTTATGTACCTCGTTGAAAAAGTCTTCGAAACGTTCGGTTGTGTTTGTGTGTGTCTTTTCCATTCTCTCCGTTGAGCATTCTAGTCACTTGTGTTACATTTAGCATTTCTTGCACACAACGCACCTAAACATTTAGACCATATAGGTTAGATGTTACAAGAGCACTGACCTTATCCGTGGTTTCGTTGATCTTGTTAGATAGCTAAACATGACCACTTAGGCTTATCGGTCGACCACATGATGATGACGATGGTCAAGAAGTCTTTAACTCATTCAATACCACTCAACTCACAATGCATTTTTTGATTCCAATGTACAGGATATTCTTTTCTCAACCGTTTTTATCCCATAGAGCTGTTAAATTAACCCCCTTGCCTCATTTTGTATACGTCATCCTTGTGTGTCACAGCGTTTTTTTTCTACCACCTTCACATTTACACACATTCTAAAGTCTCGTGTTCTTTAATAATATCCTACCGCAGATGACCTCACAGGACAGTCCCACATTTTAGAGGGTGGTAAGACTGGGTTTCCCGGCTTTCTGATACTCTTACGACCTCAGAACATCTAGAACTGGCCCCAACCCTATCCCACCTACGCCCCACGAGAGAGTGCAGCCTAGGTCCCACGACTGTATGCAGCCTATCTACCACCAACTGAAATATCAGATTGCCCCGTGACCTGTGAATTTCCTCTGTTTGGGGTAGATATTATTAAAGCACCGAGTATCACCTTGTCCCAGTGTGGGTTCCGCGGCTCCACTGTGGCGGAAACAAGAGTAGACCCACTGCCTACCCAAAAAGCGTATCGTAAGAGGGTACTATAATTTTAGACGGCCCCAAACAAAGAGAAGCCAGGAATTCCTAGTCCAGTCCACTGTTGTAAATAAAGTAAGTAACGATCCCATTTCCCGCATTGATCATGTGTTTCTAGACTTAGATTTTATGTAGACCAGTCGGCACTCGTTGGGTGATGTGGTCAACATTACGCCGGCCGCCTTGACGTCTCAAGACATTTCTTGGTACCTATTTTAGCCTAGGTTGACCAGAGAGAGTCGGTTTTTGATTTTACAAAAATGCCCCGCGTGATTTATAGGGCCTAAGGGGGGGGGGGGTGGGAGTGTGGGGGGGGGGGGGGGAGAGATAGACCCACTGCCTTCCTTACCAAGGATGTCGTAAAAGGCGACTAAATAAAGGTGTTTCTTTTAAAGTCATAGTGCATTTGTATGGGAAGCGAGTAACAGTGAGACGACAAAACCACGACACTGGGTTACAACCTGGTAACAGTGGGACGACAAAACCACGACAGTGGGTTACAACCTGGTAACAGTGAGACGACAAAACCACGACACTGGGCTCCAACCTGGTAACAGTGAGACGACAAAACCACGACACTGGGTTTCAACCTGGTAACAGTGAGACGACAAAACCACGACACTGGGTTTCAACCTGGTAACAGTGAGACGACAAAACCACGACACTGGGTTTCAACCTGGTAACAGTGAGACGACAAAACAATGACACTGTGTTACATCCTGTTAACAGTGAGACGACAAAACCACGACACTGGGTTTCAACCTGGTAACAGTGAGACGACAAAACCACGACACTGTGTTACATCCTGTTAACAGTGAGACGACAAAACCACGACACTGGGTTTCAACCTGGTAACAGTGGGACGACAAAACCACGACACTGGGTTTCAACCTGGTAACAGTGAGACGACAAAACCACGACACTGGGTTTCAACCTGGTAACAGTGAGACGACAAAACCACGACACTGGGTTTCAACCTGGTAACAGTGAGACGAGAAAACCACGACACTGGGTTACAACCTGGTAACAGTGAGACGAAAAAACCACGACACTGGGTTACGACCTGGTAACAATGTGACGACAAAAGGTGAAAAATACGACGATGAGAGTGATAGGGTTTCTGGATATTGCCTCTCCCGAAGCAACCAGCTCTGAATCCCCTGTCAGCTCTGTTAAGGCCTATATGAGTAATTATCGGTAGCACACGTCGAGGACGTTTTGCAGGAGTGTTGCACGAGGATCCGTAAAACTACTACAGAGTCTGCCAGCGCCCAAAGTAGGGTATGGAATACCTCCTTTTATACACAACACCGGTCTTAACTGTCCCTCACGCCTGATAACGAAACCACCACACCATTTGGCATTCTAAAAATTTGAAACTTTCTTAGGATGACTTTTAAAATGTATGGAGTACGTGGCAGACCTTCAAAACAAAAGAGGGGTCCTGAGGTCTTTGCCAGTTTGAAAGCCACTGTACTGGAGATAAAGTTACAGGGCACAACGAGTGGCTTAAAAACAACAGGTTTTGAGGTTTGAACAACGGATCAACATCATGACACACGGGTTGTAACCTATAATTGTTCCGTTCTTTTTTCTTACTCAAGTCTGAGTCCGAAGAAGCTCAACACAGTGGACAGGCTCTGTAGCACCGGCGAGGATCCTGAAATACTTTAAAAAATATTTTACGTGCGAAACAATACACACGGGCGTCGATCTCACTGCTCAAAGGCTATGGGGGGATTACTAAAAGTCCACGTCCATGTGAAAAAATCCCGCCCTTACCTGGGATTGAACCCAGAACCTCTAGCACTCGAGGCGGACATCATGCCTCGAGACTAAGCTTAAAAACAACAGCAGCGCAGTAAGTCGCAGTAAGTCTGAGGACAAGCAAATGATAAATTACTGTTGTGGTGGCAGCTGTTAATGACGTGACCCTAGTTCAATAGCCTTCCGCAATATTTATACCAGGCCTAGCGCAATTTTAGGAGCCACGGGGACGCAGCGGTTAGATCTTGCCTTTCAGGTCGAATTTCTTGTGATAGAATCTGCATTGAATCTAATTTGTGTAAACACGGCTGTGGTTTCCAGGTCTAGGCAACTGGGTACTGGGTAATATCTTGAGAAGAAAAGGCGACTCACATCATTCATCGAGCGAATATCGAGAATATTGTCTATAGTACGTTTCAAAAGTCGTGCCCTAAACCATCAAGAAAAATCTTGAAAACTCCTGTACAGACCAACACGAATCCTAAGTCCTTGTGGTTTGATAATTTATAATTGCACAGGTGCTGCTGTTTGCTTAGAGCGGCGAAGTTTTTTGTTTGTTTGTTTGTTTGACTAATAATTTGTGTACACCTAAAAATAAAATGATACAGTAACTGACACACGATTATTTAGAAATCAGTTCACCTGTATAGAAATTCGTGTGATTATTTGTATAGCCTGTCCCTTTTTTTTTATAGAAGAGAAACAATAATATGAAAACAAGAACATTTGGCACACAAAAGCAACAGTTGCAAATGCAACTATGTGAAACTAACACAGCAACAATAAGAGACATAATAATAACATAAATAATAGCAAAACAACAACAATAACAGCAGTAAAAACAATGATAACAACAATATTAACATCAATGAAAACACTTTAACTTTATATACTTTTATTGTCCTATATCCACAACTCTCCCTTTTGTCTCTCTCTCTCTCTCTCTCTCTCTCTCTCTCTCTCTCTCTCTCTCTCTGTCTCTGTCTCTCTCTCTCTCCATGACTGTGTGTCTCTCTTGAAAATCCTTAACTTCCCTGCTCTTCTGTAACTGCCCCGTTTATCCCACACCCTCCCCCTCCCCACTAATCAAGTTCCCTGTTTCTCTTGCCCTCACTCTCTGTATATCTCTGTCTTTCTCCCAGAACTCTCTCACCCTCCTGCCCTCCCCCAATATCCCTTCTGCTACTGTAACTGTCCCGGTTATTCAACCGGCCCGCTAATCCCTAGCATACACAAGGATAACCTGTCACACGTGTGTCCTTAAGCCCCCCTGAAGCCCCATGTTTGCTTTGATCCTTTCTGTCTTCCCCGCAGACAGCCCTGTAGAGAGCGTGTCTCTAGCCCAGCTATCCCGAACACAGCAAGTGATGACATCTTTCTTCTTCTTCTTCTTCTTCTTCTTCTTCTTTTTCTTCTTCTTCCTCTTCTTTTTCTTCTTCTTCTTCTTCTTCTTCTTCTTCTTCTTCTTCTTCTTCTTCTTCTTCTTCTTCTTCTTCTTCTTCTTCTTCTTCTTCTTCTTCTTCTCTTCTTCTTCTTCTTCTTCTTCTTCTTCTTCTTCTTCTTCTTCTTCTTCTTCTTCTTCTTCTTCTTCTTCTTCTTCTTCTTTTTCTTCTTCTTCTTCTCCTTCTTCTTCTTCTTCTTCTTCTTCTTCTTCTTCTTCTTCTTCTTCTTCTTCTTCTTCTTCTTCTTCTTCTTCTTCTTCTTCTTCTTCTTCTTCTTCTCCTTCTTCTTCTTTCTTCTTCTTCTTCTTCTTCTTCTCTTCTTCTTCTTCTTCTTCTTCTTCTTCTTCTTCTTCTTCTCTTCTTTTTCTTTTCTTCTTCTTCTTTTCTTCTTCTTCTTTTCTTTTTCTTCTTCTCTTCTTTTTCTTTTCTTCTTCTTCTTTTCTTCTTCTTCTTCTTCTTCTTCTTCTTCTTCTCTTCTTCTTCTTCTTCTTCTTTTTCTTCTTCTTCTTCTTCTTCTTCTTCTTCTTCTTCTTCTTCTTCTTCTTCTTCTTCTTCTTCTTCTTCTTCTTCTTCTTCTTCTTCCTCTTCTTCTTCTTCTTCTTCTTTTTCTTCTTCTTCTTCTTCTTCTTCTTCTTCTTCTTCTTCTTTCTGCTTCTGCTTCTTCTTCTTCTCTTCTTCTTCTCTTCTTCTTCTTCTTCTTCTTCTTCTTCTTCTTCTTCTTCTTCTTCTTCTTCTTCTTCTTCTTCTTCTTCTTCTTCTTCTTCTTCTTCTTCTTCTTCTTCTTCTTCTTCTTCTTCTTCTTCTTCTTCTTCTTCTTCTTCTTCTTCTTCTTCTTCTTCTTCTTCTTCTTCTTCTTCTTCTTCTTCTTCTTCTTCTTCTTCTTCTTCTTCTTCTTCTTCTTCTTCTTCTTCTTCTTCTTCTTCTTCTTCTTCTTCTGCTTCTTCTGCTGCTGCTGCTGCTGCTGCTGCTGCTGCTGGCTAGTGGTCCTTCTACTTATAGTAGTTACTTTCATTTTCGTCCCACGGCATGCAGGCGTTGTTTTTAATGAGAGAGCTCACAGACTGGCAGGCATTGCATTACCATGGATCACGCAGACATTGTCATTGCCCTTAGAGAGATAGGACGTTCTGAGGATTTCGGAAGCAACGTGTCCACATCACTTCTAAGAATACGCGAATTGGGAGTAAAGATCGCCACAGCCAAGCATGAGAAGCACACTGGACGCACACGAAGTCTTGTTAACCAACATAGGACTGATACTATTAACCGCACGACCTGGTGAATATGTTGAGAGGGGAATCTGAGCGTCCATGGATGTGTCCGGAGTGCTGTAAAGACAACCTAACTCATAACTCTAATTATACGTTATCATTTAGAAGGGTAGTTGTCACGTTGTGTTTCATGCTGACCTTCGTGTAGCACAAGAGCAACTGTACCTCATATTGTCGAATTCTAAAGTCATTGTCCAGACCAAGAGTTCATCCAGTGTCACCAGACGCTCAGCATAAATAACGTCATCAACTCGATGAACGTTGTGTGGAGTTACTGCGGTAGACGAGGAGCGGCTGGCCGAACTGTTAGAACGCTAGGCTTTCAAGACCCGGGTTCGAATCTTGGGTAAGGCTGGGGATGTTTTTTCTGTCGGTGGCAAAATAAAATTCTCACCTGCACAGTCGTGGCGACAGCATTAGGCATGCAGCCGTAAATCCTCAGACTCAAAGACCTCCACCCCCACCCCCCCCCCCCCCCCCACCACCCTGTTATGCCTACACCGCAAAAGCATTAAGATAAAGGCAGTACAAGACGGCTCCAGCTGAAGGGGCTTGCAACTGACGTCACCGAACCGGGCTGAGGATACGCTAATGTAGTGTTTCTCAAACAGTTTTGTTGTTGCTGGGGTATAAAAAATTTCGCGGCACACCGACTATTAAAGCGGTTTGAATACTTCAGAAAAGAAGAAAGAGAAAGAAAGAAAAAGTGCAAATTTAATGCCAAGCAGATTTTGAAAAATTCTTGATTATTGCTGCGATTAATAACAACCTATACAGTTAAATAGTTAAAATAATGCTTGTCAGTCAGCACCCCCCCCACCCCACCCTGGGGGTCTGGGTTGGTTTAGGTAGTAATGCCATTTGACTCGCGCTCTGAAGGACGTGGGTTGGTTTCATGATCTCGTCGTTTAGTTTACCAGCGACTTAATTTTTCTTAAAAAAATTGGGAATCGCCAGAGGGGCTACTTAGCTCGTGCTTTGTGCGAAGATCTCGTCAGGGGCTAGGCTTCTATGGATATAGCCCTATCATTATGTGGTGAGGGAGTAGCTTTGCGGTAGACTGCGGATCTGAAAGTCGTGGGTTCGGGTTATGTTGGAGCCGACTTTAAAAAAAAAAATTTACCTTGGCTCCCTGGCCGACCCAGCCTTGAGTGGGTACCAGGGATAGTCCTGGGAAGGGAAGACGGCCAGTTCAATGGTAACTACATCACCCGTCAAGTGCGATTTGTTTTTAGAATATAGGTTAAGCCTCTGTTTGACCAGTACGACTGAAGACGTGAAAAGGGATCTTTATACCGGATGAAACCCGTCTCAAGGAAGACAGTCCTCTCTAAGTTAACTTTAACAAAAGTCCACAACATGATGGAAATCAACCTGGAACGATGCTGAGTGGGCAGTGTTGGGCGAAGAATTGACGTCACGGTACCCGGGAAATTGGCGTAAGAGCTCCGTCCTCCCCGTGTTTTGTTGACCACATCACTCACCGAGTGACGATTTGCCTATCAAATGTAGATTTATATGCCCAATACGCCTGAATGCGCAGAGAAGCGTCCTTTACTTAATACTTACTTACTTACTTACTTACTTCCAAACTCATCTTCAGTATCCAGTGAAGGATTCCAATTCCGATGGTGCCAGCAGGAAGCAGGAGTTTCAGTATGTGTCCGTCTGGCCTTTCCTTGGATTGTAGAGCGTCAAACCAGATCGCCTGGTCACTCCTAGCTGTACCTCCCGATCATAATAAACTTCTTCTTTGTCTTCTTTGCGTTCACCAGCTGTAAATTCTTGAGGAAAAAAGTTATGGTTGTTCATCCACTTTTGGACTGCAGCCCTGTTCCAGAATCTGAGTGTTGCATTTGTATCCGTTTAACAGATCTGACACAACTGTGTACATACTGTTGGTTCCTTGCCTCTCAAGCAGATGCACTCCGACTTCGAAAGAAGCTCCCATTTCGTCGACTCTTACGACATGCTTTTGGCTAGGCAGTCGGTCTATTCTTGTTTTCCCTATAACAGGGCCTTGGAACCCACATAGGGACATAATGATCTATTTCTCTGTAATATGTTGTAGAATTAAAGAATATTTGTTTTAAAATGTTACATTCCAGGGGATCGATAAGATATGGGCAAACACCAAATGAAAATATATTTTCATAATCATAAAATAAACCCAGTGTATATAATAATGAAATACACTATACACCCCCCAGAGACACGTTCATATAACACCGTGGGTTTTTAAATAATTTTCTAAGCTTTTTTTTTTTTAATTTAAATCAATGCATACAGGAGTTATATTGAGTGTATATAATGATGAAAGAAACTATACACCGCCCAGAGACAAGTTCATTTAACACCGTGGATTTTTAAATAATTTTCTAGTTTTCTTTTTCCACACATAAATCAATACATCCAGGAGTTATTTTAAGAAACAATGTCTGATATACCTTGAAACAAATAATCCAAGAGCTGGGCTGAATTCATACTTCCTTTCTTTCCATTTTGAAATTATTATTCGTCCAATCTTTGCCTTTCTTGTCTTTCGAGGGGATTTCCTTTGTTTCTACATCCTCTTCTTTACCTCGTGGTTTTCTATGTCCCCTTTTAACTAAGCTCGCGTGCATCTTTTATGAAGTTGTGTCTCTGCGGAAACGGTAATAAGCGTTCTAGAGCAGAAATTGCTGGCCAGCAACCTGGAAAAATGAATCTCCCCAGGGATAACCCCAGAGAAAGTCATTTTCCAACCGGTCTCAAAAACTGATTGTGCTCTGATCAAATATTGAAAAAAGCTCAGAACCCCAAGAGGGATCACCATTGGAACACGGCAAAAAATCATCTCAAAGCGATACACGGATTTTTACTTGGATTACCTCCCTTGCAAGCGTTTGATTTCTGTAGAATTATTGTTCTTGATCGGGTTGCCACGCTGTGACGGCTAGGCCCGCGAGAAACAGGCATTAAAGTATCCAGACCTCCAGGGAATTCCTTGTTGCTGAACATATTCTATGCGATGGAAGGGAGGGAAAATCGAAACGACAAAAAGAAACCGTCAAACCGAAGGACGACAAGAGGCAATGTTTATTTTGATTTCAGTTTGTCTTTTGTATCAAATTCTGCCCCATTCTTTCCACCTTGCTGTCTGCTACGCGACCGCGTCCTATAGCTTATTTACTCTCCTACGATTGAATGCCGTTTCAGAGACAAGAAATCGTTTGATGTCTTTATGTGTCACCACTAAATGAATGTCAGTCAAGGTAAATTCGCCAGCAGGAGAACAAAAACGGTTGACACAAAACGAGGGCGATGACACTGTAGATGTCTACAAGTTTACAGGTGAATTCAATGCTGGGTGTCTCTGCGCGTTGATTGGTGACACTGACGTGAGTTTGTCACATCTTTGAACGCTCTGTTGTTGCGACGTAAATAAGCAAAAGGTTGTTTCTGTGCCTTCTATGAACGATTGTGTTCTCTTTTACTTCGTTCACCATTAAAAGGACATTTAACAAGTTGTCTTCTTCTTCACGTCCTCTTTTACCGCTTGGGGTGTCGAGGGAGGTATAAGGTCCTGCTTCGCGCTTTTCTGGCTGTTTCCACCAAAGACAAATCGTCGTGCTGAAGACTTTATCTGATGTTATCCTTTCATGTCATTCTTGGTCTACCTCTTGCTCTACGTCCCTCTCTTCTTTTTGGTATATGCCTTGAAGGGTATAGCATCAGAAGGCATTCCCCAAGTGGGTTAACCATTTTATTTGCTGTCTTTCTATGTAATTTATAATTGGTTCTGTCACGATTATATCTTGTATGACCGAATTCCTGAATTTATCCCTTCTAGTCACATCTAGTGACTTTTCAGTCACTTTCTCTAGTCACTGTCTCAGACACCTCATTTCCATGGCTGCAAATCTTCTTTTAAGAAGATCGTATTGTGAGTTGTATTGTAGTTTATTCTAGGCTGCGATATTTGCTCCTTTCGGTCATCACATCCAATTTCAGGAAACCCTTAATTATTCGCCTTTTACGGCATGCTTGTTAAGAAGACATTATAACAAAATTTACAAAAATATTTCGTTGCTCATAGAAATAGAGAGTATACATATGCAGCTAGCATCGTAGTATTAGTAGTTGGTAGCTCTCACACGTTATAGCTTCTGCATAGTTTACGCCTGTGGGTGAGCGTATCCAGTTTTAGGAAACCCTTTATTAGTCTTCTTTCACAACATGCTTGTTAATGTACGACGTACGTAATAAACAAATATACAGGAAGCTTTCGGGACTCATATAAAGAAGTAGAGATATGAACAGACACACTAGACAACATAACAATTAAAAGCTATAAATACCATGCCGGGAATCGAACCTGCCACCTCCAAGTGACGAAGGTGCCTAGCTGCAGAAACAAGTGTACTAAAGGGACAGTGGGTCAATCAGTGCTGAGGCGTGCAGGTAACGGCTCTAATCACGATAACAATTTCATTTGCAAAAGATAAATTGCATTATATAACTATTATTACTGCTCACTATTTAATAACTAGAATGTCCTTGCACTGGAACCCATATGGAGCATAGGAATCAAGGGAGATCAAAAATATAGAGAGATGGGAGCTAGTGAGCGAAGTTAAAACGATGGGAGGACATGGGGAGAGCTGCATGCGATAGCTAAGGATAGAACTAACTGTCGTGAGTTGGATGAGGGCCTATGCTCTAGTGGGGTTTAGAAAGGCAGAAGAAGACTTGTTATTTCCAATACGCCACTCGGTTGACGTCTTGGCGAGCACGTAAAGCTTGTTAAAAGTATTCACTTAGCGAAAAAGAACGTTTGCTACATGCTCACGCCAATTTTGCCGAAACTATAACGTGTGAGAGCTACTAGCTACTAATACTAAGATACTAGCTGCATTTGCATACTCTCAACGACAAGAAGCAAAACATAATGTGATACCCTCACCAGCGTAATCAATAACTGCTAAAGTTTGATCCTTTCTAAACAACTTACACGTGTGAATTGATTACGCCTAATTTTTGGGATACCGAAACCCACACTGGAAGATCGTGTTCCATATCCAGTTCAATGCTAGAAAAAATGAAGAAAAGTAGTTTTAAAAAAAATCGACCACCTTCAACCTACTGTTCGCAGCGAGAACAGTCTCCGGTTATTTTTGCAAAAGTCTAACATGTGTCCGATGTACCAACCGTAAGCTTGTCACTTGGTCTTTAAGGTAGCCGTCTGGTCTAATTGGCTACCGCAGCGACAATACATACTTGTATATTTAACTTCGAATCTCACAGTACCCGTTGCATAGTCACAATTTCGTCTTGTCCCTGTCTGAGAATATCCGGTAAAGTGCAGCAGGAGAAGATCGAGGTCTGGGAGTCATGACCCAGGTCGCTCCACTCTCTGAAAATGTCTAGGAGTCGATGGGCCGAAACAATTGTCGACGAAGGATCTTCTACAGATGCGATGATCAGTGGACTCCTGCTTTATATGCTCCCCTGTTATAGTTCTTATTATTGTGGTCTGGTTTATTTGTAACCCTTGCATGGCTCAGATTGTGATATGTGCGCTAGCTCTCTTGCTTAATATTCCTTTCCTCACAGACCGCTCCTTCCTTTTCTGTTTCTGAATGTCTTCTTGTTCTTATCTTCCTGTTTTTAGTACAGCATCCTCCGTCCGGTTAATTCTCCATATTATTTTCTCCACGGTCGTGTTCAGGTTAATATTTTACATTTTACTTGTTGGTCTGGAGTAGCGTGGTGGTTTGAGTTTGTTTTTATGTCCATGAAACTTGGGATATTTGTAGCTTTCTCTTAGTTTAAATGGGCCGTATTTACGTAACTGCCACGAACGCTTTGATAAGGTATGGAGGTAAATTCTTGAGGACAAAATGCAATGGACCGTTTTGGGTGTAGGGGCAAATCAGGAAGGAATTAGAATAATGGAATAAATGATAACAGGAAATATGAAAGCTGAACGTCGGAGAAGAAACACAATAAACACAAATATAACCAACAGTGGTCCTGAAATTCCGTGCCATAATCGTGGAAGACTTTCCTTAAAGCGGGCGGGTCTTGCTAGTCATACTCGCCATCTCTGTGAGCTGTGACCTTTGTTTGCAATACGCCCTACGTGCTATTCTTCTTTTTCTTCTTCTCTCCCACCTTGTACCTCAGTGACGTGTCGGGGGAAAATATAACGTTTGTTGATGAGCTCTGTCAAAATGACTATTAAGACTGATGTTCATTTCTGTAAGGCTGTTCCATTTTTCAGAGGTCTTCCGCTCGTTCTATACCAGTTGTAACGCTTCAGTATGGCTGGCTGTGGAAGATAGTAAGTACCAGGACATTCTTGTAATGTCGCGTGCTAAAACATGTATAGGTCAAAATTAGTCACGACAAAGCGCACTATCAATGTATACCTCTATCCAGACGAAAACACGGATATGTGTCAGTAACTTAACCCCCCGCCCCCACCCCACAAATCATGCAGTAACAGCATTGTCTGGACTGACTAGACAATTTCACATTTCCGAAATATTCTTAAGTGAAGGCAGAGGCAAAGATTTTTAGCTAGATTTTTAGCAACAGTTAAACCCGATGAACTTCAACCCGGTCTTCTTCTTTTTCTTCTTCTTCTCTTCTCTAGTCCTCGAACACCTCGCGGCGTCAGGGCAGGAAGAGATATTTGGAACGGGCCTTTCTGTTCGCTTCGTGTAAAGTACTTTTCTGCGTCCCTGATATCAACCAGGTCCAAGTTACAAAAAGAAAAACAAAGAATTTATGTTTTATTGCGAGTGGATTTTTCTGCCTAGCAATAACAATTCTTCCTCTTCCTACTTTCTCAGCACCTCGACTCTTCTCGGGAAGGCAAAGAGAGTTTAATATTCCCTTTATTTAATCTAACTGATTTTATATTTACGTATTTAAGTATTAGTTTAGTAAAAAAAAAGTAAAGATCCATTTTCATGCCTTAGGCTCATCGAGCATATGGGAAGAGCATTTCATATTTTTACAGACCAGTCAGCACTAGGTGGATAATGTGGTCATCATTACGCTAGCCGCCTATACTTCCCTAGAACAGCCATCCTGGTACCCATTTTAGGCTGAGTCGACCTGCGACGCCCCATGCTATGATAAAAATCCACACAGCCAGCAGTGGGTTTGATCGCGCTATGTTGGTATATAATTTTGGTATCGAACGTTTGTTTAAGCCAAGGTTAGGTGACGTATACGGGATAGATTTTGTTGTTTTTGTTTTTGTTTTTGTTGTTTTTTTTGTTGTTTTTTTCTTTTTTTTTTTTTTTTCTTTTTTTCTTTCTTTTTTTTTTTTTTTTTTGGGGTTGTTGTGTTGTTTTGTTGTTTTTGTTGTTGTTTTTTTTTTTTTTTCTTTCTTCTTTTCGTTTTATTTTCCTTTTTTTTTTCTTTTTTTTTTTTCCTTCTTTTTTTTCTTCTTTTCTTATTTTTTCCCTTTTTTTTCCTTTTTTTTTTTTCCTTTTGTTTTTTATTCTTTTTTTTCTTCTTTTTCTTCTTTTTCTTCTTTTTTTTTTTTTTTTTTGTTTTTCCTTTTTTTTTCTTCTTCTTCTTCTTCTTTTCTTTTCTTCTTTTTTCTTTTTCTTTTCTTCTTCTTTTTTCTTTTTTTCTTTTTTTTTTCTTCCTTTTTCTTTTTCTTTTTCTTCTTTTTCTTTTTTTCTTTTTCCCTTTTTTTTCTTCTTTTCTTTTTTATGGATGGTTAAGGGGGCGGGGGTCTCACCCCCCCCCCCCCCCCCCCCACCATTTTTTTGCCCATGGGACCCCCAAAAACGACCGAAGAATTGTTTTTGATAATTTTAACATTTTAAATGACATATTACATAAAGTTGATAAAACGGGCCTGTACCTTTATTTTAGAGCTTTTCTATGGGTACTGGTGACTATAGTGGGATAGTACCATAAAAAACGATACCTCGGTCGTTGGAATTTTAAAATTGGGAATAAAGTATAAAGGAAAATATTATCCACATATTGGGCTCTGACTGGGCCCAAAAATATAAAAAAAGGGCCAAAAAAAAAGAGCTTCCACGCCGCCACCGGGATCTCTCAAGGACAAACAGGACAACATTATAGAAATACCATTATTTTCCTTTAAAAACTATCACGACGGAGTCCTTGTGTGTACTTTTTAAATAAAAGAGTCCGG